>CM054120.1:159943985-160393868 GCA_028673005.1 Tanypteryx hageni
AAAAATTCGCAATTGTTTAAACAAATTTTCGAGGTTTATGTATTTCCGAATGTGCATTGGAGCTGGAATTTTTTTTATAGCTAAAATTTGTAAAAACACGAAATAGAATTATACAAATTTTGTAATTTTAATTTTTTTGGCAGATAAAAATTCTTAAATTTTATACAAATAGGTAAATGTTTATATACTACGGTCCAAGATACGGAGCTGCAATTATTAAGTTATTTAGAAATTATTCTATACAAACGGAGAAACATCTCAATGTATCCATGAAATTGTTATTGCGGCCGTTAAAAATTAATTAATTTTAATAAATTAGATAAATTTAATTTCAATTCTAAATGTGCTATAAATTTAAAATGTGACAGAAATGTGTGGCATTATTAGCTTAATGTAGGAAATATAAAATATTCCAAAAATTGCATAAATTAGTTATTGTTTTACTCCATTATTGTTCCATAAAAAAACGAAAACCAGTCCAGAGGAGAAATCTTTATAATTAAAGAAATATTTCTCATATTGAAATATCTATCTAAAAATTTAATATTTTTCAAGGTGAGATGAAATGCTTGCAGTATGCAAGCACCTTCTACTAGTATGTTATATCGTCCACCTCCTGCCCCTCCTCCTCTGTAAGAAACGTCGATATATAATGATAACATACATATAACAGGAAGATACTAATGTTTAGGTGCTTCAAGATAAGCTGTAGATTCGAAATTTTTTTCTTAGGTAGGATTTTGTGCTAAACCGACTAGAAAAAACGAAAATCATTAAAAAGTGCAACAATGCGGCCGCTAAACATTCGCAATTGTGTAAACAAATTTTCAAGGTTTATGTATTTCCGGATGTGCTACGGAGCTGAAATTATTTTTAGAGGTAGGATATGTAAAAAAACGAAATAAACATTTTACAAATTTTGCTATTTAAATTTGTTTGTAAGTTTAAAATTCTTAAAATTTAAACAAATAGGTAAATGTTTAGATAGTACGAGGCAAGATAGATAGATGAAATTCTCAAGTTATTTAGTGATTAGTCTATATAAATGAATAACCATTTCATTTTATCTATGAAATTCTTATTGAGGCCGTTAAAAATTATTTAATTTTAAACAATTAGATAAAAGTTATTTCACTTCTAAATCTGCTACAAATTTAAAATTTGGCGTCAATGTGTGGCACTATTTACCCAATGTGAAAAACGTATAATATTCATAAAATTGCAAATATTTGCAATTGTTTTACTACACTATTTTTCCATAAGGAAAAAATGAATTTGGTCCCTATGAGAAATATTTTGAATTAAAGAAATGTAACCCATAATGAAATATCTATCTAAAAATTTAATATTTTTCAAGGTGAGATGAAATGCATGCAGTATGCAAGCACCTTCTATTAGTATGTTATACCCTCCTCTGTAAGAAACGTCGATATATAATGATAGGAAAATACAAATGTTAAGGCACTTCCACATGAGCTGGAGATTAGAAATTTTTTTCTTAGGTAGGATTTTCTGCAAAACCGACTAAAAAAAACGAAAATCTTGAAAATTTGCAACGATGCGGCCGTTAAAAATTCCCAATTCATCAAACAAATTTTCAAGGTTTATTTTTTTCTTTGCAATAAATAGCATTTGCACGTTATGATCCTGGAACAAACGACTATCAATATATCGCGTACGTTACATCGTGAAAATCTTCACGGTGATTGATGACAACAGCAAAGTATTAATTCAATGAAATAAAACTATAAACACCGCATAATGCAACTCCATTGCCATGAAATAATGTCCATTTTTATTTTACGTCTATTTTATTTTTCACGCGCCATGCGTAATTCCAAGCGGGCCTCTTTTTGAATATTATGTTTCCATTATTAATAGTTTTTGAACACTTCAATGTTGTCACACCGAAATTTCGATAGTGTTCGATGTTTCCTGCTCAAGGTTTTGTTTCAATTCACGATATACGTTTCTACCGGTTTTATGATAAAACGGCCTTTTCAGATTCCCTGCAACAAGTGATAAGTGTAAGTAATAGTACATCTAGAATATTGAGATATTATTGTCAAAATTAGGAATTTAATGAGCGATCAAAAAATGGTAGCTTGAAAGGAATACGTAGGTTACTAATATTAGACGTTATTTGAAAACCGCGAGGTGTGTTTTTCACTGGCAATCATGTTTCATGTTAAAACTTTGATTGATAAAATTATTATAAATAGGCTATTAAGTTAAAATTATATTTACGCATGTAATTACTGGTAAAATTATCATTTTGATTTATTCAATTTTTGTTTGACTGTCATTTTGCGGATATTGCCAACCGACAGCGGACGTGATTAATAAATGGTAGGCGAAAGTAAAGGTGTAGGGCCATATGACACGATTGGAGGGGCCAGAAAGCGTACTCCTAACTTACTGAAGTCATTGTGGTTCGCAGAATATGCGCCAAAAGATAAAACTGACTTGGCAGTGGACAAAGAAACTGTTCTGGAGGTGGAGTCTTGGATAGCCACAGCCACAAGTGGAGCATTAGGAGTTTGTAACGTTATTGTAATTCACGTCTAGTTGTATGTATTAGATGGTGTTAACCCGTTAAATTTTATTGATTCCGTAGGTCTACATAGACATGGAATAGGTCATAATAAAACATAAAAAAGCACAGACAATACAATACAAAAAATTGAAATGAAAGATGATTAGCTGGAATTATTGTCACATTACAAATCACTATCAGTCAAGTATTCAGAGACACTATAATAATTTTTACTTATTAGATGGCGCTTCTATCGCCTCTTGAAAGACAAGTTACAGGAGGTTGACTTAATCCTAGCGGGTAAGTTACTAAACATAATAGAGGCAGCATGGTGAGGTCCTTTTAGGGAAAGAAAAGGTGAGGGTGTTGTTTAACAAAAGTAGCACAATTTAAAATATAGATTGAAGGGAGAGTTAATATATTAAGGGAGTGAAATACTGGCTTGCCAGGAGTTTGGTAAGTTAATTGCAACATTGCCTTGATAGCGTGCTTTTGTAAAGAAAAGACTTTGTTGGAGTAGCTGACATTGCCCCAAAATATGATGCCATAGGATCCTACTATTTAAGTTACGTCATCTGAGCCAACTATGACATATATTTGACCTTGTGTAGATATTATTATTGTCGTTTGAAGTGGTTTTGTAGAGATCTTTCATCTTGGAATTGCTGATTGTTTTTAAATATTAATTTTTCCATTTCGTCTTCATTTTGAGCCGGGTCCATTGCAATGTTGTCAAATGAATGGTTCTGGATCAGTCTGTGGCTCACGAAGGCCTTGTGTATTGCTTTCTCGGTGAAAGCACATGTTATTAATCTATGGATTTATATTTCATGAGTAGTAGGGAAAAGCGGGTTCTGGTACAGTCCGCCATCTTGGATTGCAGCCGCCATCTTGGATTTATGACGTCACATCCGGTCACGTGACCAACCTGTGGCGCCACCACTCGGAGAAAGTTGGAACTAAGAACAAGCGCCGTTCGAAAAGCAATGTTGTCAAGTGAGTTTCGATATATCGAACAGATCGGTGTTGCCAAAAACAAATGAATCGCACATGCGCCCTCGAGCCGAAAATTTGAAAAGTGTAAATTTAAACGGATGCGTACAATTGAATTGGGTGGGAGCATTGTGGTTGAAAATATTTAACGAATGAAATAAGAAATGAGCAACTTTTTTTATATCGAGGCTGCAGGCCCAAGGTTTGAATCACTGTTCGGACACTTTGAGATAAATTAACACGAAAAGGTGTGACAGAAATAGGAGTGAAATAAAAACATTGGTATAGGTTAACTCAAGTATTTATTGACATTTGTTTACAATTTTCAATCACATTCTGTTCTTTTAAATAATGGACACCCTCTCGTAAATTTGTCTTGCTCTTCTTTAGGATCGTCACCTTTTTCCCATGAATATATGCTCACACCACATTTACAGCATACGGTGACGTCCTCATAACCAGTAAAAATAAATCCTATATTAGCCATTTTGGTAATATTTAAAAATATCCTTTTTTTGGGAAAATCGTTAAACGTGTTAAATCTATCATGTTCCCTATCTAAATTAACATTGCTCTGAAACCATTTCCTTAGTGATTCACAATTGTTCGTTGCACAAATGACTTCACCATTTTTATGTTGAGGTAACATGCAATATCTACCCATTGAAGGTAGTTGTTTAATCGAGGGGCATCCGAAAACTTGTAGATCGATGACTCGGTCTCCCAAAAGTGAGGAAAGGAATTTAACTTTTTGTAATCCCTTTACAAAGATTAAATTATAGTTTGAAATGTATTTGTTTAAAACTCGTTGGAAATCCTCATGATGAACTTCCCCATCATCTAATGCAATTCTGTGATGATTATGAGCTAACCAAGTGTTTTCTCGTTTAAATGACAAATCCTTTGGGCAGTCAAAAACCCACGATTGAGAGCAATTGCGATCGGTATCACAAATTGCGAGTTCTCTGACTACGAATTGATTACCACTATTGAGATACGCTTGAAAATCCACTATACATTTACTCAATCGGAGGACTTTTAATGGAATACGGTTTACGGGAGTTTTACTTCCATCGCCAGGGACTGACTCCATAATTCACACTCACGGTTTGCGAGGTAATTAAACCCAACGCCAGGGACCAAATCGACCACATACACACACAGAGATGAGCAGTTTACACGGTTTTAACCCGATGCCAGTGACTGTCACCTCTTTCACATTCATCCGATAATTTTATCAGATAGCGAGCAATGTAAGGGAATTTCAAGTCTCAAACGTTCGTAGTCGAGTTTGCTCCCCTCAGGCTTTCCCAAGTTATCGACGTTTTCGATACCGATTACACCTGACACTTTAATAAACTGTTCGTAAAAATAGTATACGTTTATCCGTTCGTTGTCTAGATTGTCAAAAGCCAGTGCTATACATTTCACACATAGTAACAAATTATTCCATTCCTCAGCATTCAAGGTCACCGAGCATTGATCACCTTTAATGAGCACATGTTTTTTTCCAAAATAATTCACTAAACTCGCAGGAGATTTGAGCGGAATATTTTTTTGTCCCAAATTAAAATAATCAGATATTAATTTCTCTTGAGTAACAAATTCACACCAATCGGTATAGTTTAGTTCAACCGATCCCTTGTTCACTTGAGTTAACTGTACGATCACTTCACAGAATCTCTCGGGATCGAAACCGATGCTGACAATTCTTGTTTTAGCAGAGTTCAAGAAAAACACAGTTTCTAGTAGCAACTGGGTGGCATCACACACTTTCTTCTTCTTCTTCTGCACAGTTTTCGGCTGTCTGTTAGATTTTGAAGTGGGTGATGTTTGCAGACTTGATGGAGGTGAGGGTCGCTTCTCGGGGGTTTCCAGACCGGATGGTGGTGGCCGTGAAGATACACGTCTGCGTTTAAGAAGGGTGGGAGACTCTGCACTTGCTGGTTTCTGCATGACAACTGATGATAACTAGGTTGAATGCCAGGATATATGCTTTAGGAGGAGGCGGAAGGGAGTGAGGAGGTGGAACATTCGACATTGGTCGAACAAGGATCTACGTCGATCTTCAAGGTTAGGAATTTCAGCCAATGAGATAAGCAGTACGCATTTCTTAATGAGCAGTCACTTTTGCGTAAGCGGTGGCACGGATTCAAGCAGGAAATGGAGGGGAAGGAAAGGTCATCCGGTGAAGGGCAATCTAAATCTTTCCTCATGCTTATGAAAGTGCGTCCGGTGAGGTCAGAGAGGAAGCTACATTTTTCCTCGTCGAAGACGTAGAGGGCGGTGGCGTCCTTGATGATAGTTTCCAGGCAGGAGAGCAGCTCGGTGTAGGGAATGAATCCGTTTGCGAACGATGTCTCGTTACACAGGAGAACGTTGCTCGATTTCACCTTTCTGCCTCCACCGATCCATTTGTTCGGACTTTGGAAGCTGCACCAAAAGACTCTCTCGGAATCCACCTCCACCGCAGCCAATTCTTTCACTCTTCGGTCCGAGCCCCACTCGAAGTCGATGATGAGTCGCATCTTGACAGTTTCGAGTCAGAATCTCGAGTGATGACTATCGCGGATAGCGGTGCTATTTATTCTCGAACAGCAACTCTGCGACCGAGGATGGCAACGTCTTCCTTTCCTGGTGCTCCCAAACTCTAGGTAAAAGAGTTGAGCGACTCGGCAGTCGTTGAATTGTGGGAGGGAAAATAGGTTGAGGTATTGGGTGAGGGTTTTACCAGTGGACTTGTAGAGTGCATAGAGACAACAGAATTCCCCGCAAACGTCCGAACGAAAGCTCTGAAGTTGAACTGAATTTCGAGCGAGAGAGAACGGTTCTAGAAATTTTGATATCGAATGGACGAGTGGTGGATAACCATACGAATCGAAATATTCTGCCATTTGCTTATTTAAAATGTGCACCGCGATCCAATGGCTTCCCGGTCGAGTAGAAGCGTCTAAATTTATCACGTAGATTCCAGGCGAGGGTGAGGGTAAACTATCTGAAGGAAACACCCCACGAAACACTTTTCTCGTGCGTAGATCGCGATTAAGTAAGTTGTATATAACTAACGTGTTCATCGCTTATGCAAAATTCGTGATGATGTTTCGACTTTTATCTATTTCCAAAGAGGCGTCGTATTCCGCGTAAACGATGCACGTTATGGTTTTTTCGAGCGGGTTTTCGAAGCCAGCTTCGATTCTCACGGTACCCTTATCCATCAAACCGACATATTCTTCGTTACCCGAACCGTCAGGTGTTAGATCGAAAGCTAAAATGAAATATCCATGTGCGAACATGTCCAAGGTTATTTGATTACCTTTATCACCGTGATGCACGCCGATTCCCGAAAACATAGAACGGTATGCTTGCGTCCAGCATTTATGATTGGTGAAATTTGTGGAAATGCCTTGCGGTGGCATTCGCTCACCGTTGACGATGAGAAAGAAACTAGACAAAGAATAATGAGAGAACGCGAACGGATTTTTGTCCCTCCTTCCAACGTACGCATCGTTATCGACCATGCTGAAAACTATTTTGTTTGGAAGCTGTCCTGTTATGACGTTATCTACAGAAATCGTTTGATTTCCTCGAGGGACGGTGAACGTCTTAACTTCCACTCGCTTGAAAGGATATATCGCGTTGCTTTGCTCCAACGCTCTGGAATGAGCCAACAAAATTGAGGGGTTTATATCGTTATGCTCGACGTATAAAGTAGCATCGAGAATTTTCAGCACGGAAGTACCCGCAGCATTCTCCTTGATGTAGAAACTCGGTTTTGCGAGCGTTAATTTTACACCTACGTCGACTCCATTAATTAAGAGACGCTCTTGGTTAAATACGTCGACATGCAATTTACCATAGAGCTCCACGACCCTACTGTTAGCAAATTTAGCTTTTCTCCTAACAAATCCTACATTTGCGTCATCTTGTTTATTGATATCCTCACCGCTATCGAGCAACCACCCATCGCAAGCCAAATGAGTCTTCGCCGCATCTGCGCCATAACTAAGGAGATTTTCTAAAGTGCTACGATAGTGATAATTACCTTCCGAGGATGCAGCTTGCTTTCCGTTTAAATAGACGCTGCATTGCTCGATCATCGAATGCAAGACATTATTCACTACCCCGGGTTGTATTTTGTCCTCTGGCCCATAGTCTGATCCATCAGCTTTGACAAATTTCACCCTGATTTGTAAATAAAAACTGTTCAAATTTTTGTACGATTCTCCCAAATCTTTCACTACGAATTCGATGGTCGATTGATTGTCTAAGGAAGAGATCGGTTTGTACGGAATGAGGCGCTTGCCTAAAATATTCGTTTGCAAAGCTGGCCGACTAAATATGTCGAGCGAGGATAGCATGTGTTCCATCTCGGTTATGAAGAAAATATGTCCGTATTGACGCGACGTCTCTTTCTCCTCGAATGAAGTTTTTTGCGTTTGATGTTCCTTTTTATTAACTTTGGTCTTTTACTTATGCGTAAACCCGATCCACTCATCTTTTTAATTTTTTCTTCCGCCTTTCTCTTCAAATTCGCTCCAGCCTCACCCAATCGATTACGCAATATTTCCTTAATTGGTCTCGTTCCCAAATCCGAGAGAATTCCGACCCCCGTACTGGCCGCCTCCTTACCTACCGCTTTAAGACCGCTTTCTATAAGTGGTTTAGCGAAACGAAAAAGACCCGCGAGAAAGCTTCCTAATCCTCTACCTGTCTGCACACGATAACTGGCGCGGTAGACGGGACCTATTTCTCCTCCGCATTGATTGACGTAATACGTCGTATATCGATCCACGTCCTTTAACATCTCGAACGATAATGATTGCTTTTTTTGTTATTGCAACACTTTTATAAAGTGTAAAACTAAAAGAGAAGGTGTAGCTCCACCGAAGAAAGGATATGGTTTGCCATCTTTTCCTGTGAGTAGTATTTCGACGTTCTCGATTTCTTTTTTCTCTACGGGAAAGTAGTAAACTGGATTGAAAAAATGGTGTCTTTCTTCGTTTACGCTGACAATTCGCAAACATCTGCTGAGAGAATCACCAACCAATTGCGGCTTGATTAAATCCGTATAAACGAAAATATATCGCGTGTCAATATTGCGTGCGATGTAAAAAAGTTGCTCATTTCTTATTTCATTCGTTAAATATTTTCAACCACAATGCTCCCACCCAATTCAATTGTACGCATCCGTTTAAATTTACACTTTTCAAATTTTCGGCTCGAGGGCGCATGTGCGATTCATTTGTTTTTGGCAACACCGATCTGTTCGATATATCGAAACTCACTTGACAACATTGCTTTTCGAACGGCACTTGTTCTTAGTTCCAACTTTCTCCGAGTGGTGGCGCCACAGGTTGGTCACGTGACCGGATGTGACGTCATAAATCCAAGATGGCAGCTGCAATCCAAGATGGCGGACTGTGCCAGAACCCGCTTTTCCCTACTACTTTCATGGCACTTATCTCGTATATTTTGCAGATCCAGGATGCTTGGTAAGGCAGACGAACCCCCTGTGCCTTTGGGAAAGAGTAAAAAGGAAGGCAAAGAGGAGGGCGAAAGAGAAGGTGACGATGAAGAGTACGACATGAGCGAAGATGGCGAAAATATGGGAGAAGTAATGGGCGATGGAGATTACGAAAACTGTGAAAAGGAGGGCAAAGTGTGGAGCAAAGAAGATGGCAAAGAAGAGTCTACTAGCGATTGGGAAGAGGGGGACGAGACGGAATTTGGAGGTGAAGACAGGGGCAAAGACGAGGGCGACGACGATGGCGAAGGCGGAGTTGAGAAAGAAGGCATAGACGAGGGCGAATACGCGGGCAAGGATAAGGATGAAGAAAAAAATGAAGAAGAGAAGATGGATGTTTGCGAAGATGAGAACATGGAGGTAGACAGTCACTTTAACCACCCTGCTAAACAAAACCTTAGAAAACGCCGAAGACCAGTTTATGACTACTTACCGTATACGAACAAGCGAAGACGACTTTCCTAAAACTTTAATTTCAGTCATTCCTCATGTATTATATTTATGAATAAATTTATGTTGTTTAATGTCTAATATTCCATTATTCTCTTTTAAGTACATAATGGTTTAAAAGATGTACATTGAGGGGAGTGTTAAAAGTTTAAGCTTCTTAAAATGTTCCCTACAACTTTCTCTTTGATTAGCCCGATTTAAAATTCTAATTGCCCACTTCTGCAATCTATAGAGTCTAGTAGCAAAGTGTGAGTGTCCCCAAACTGTTATGCCATATTTTATTCTGCTACATATATAAGCATGATATACCAGAATAGCAGTTTCTTGGTTAGTTATACCAATCAGTCTCCTCATTATGTAACAACCTGTAGCCACTTTTTTACAGACTGACTAGATATGTGATTCCCAATTAAAAGTATCATTAATATATATATTCCAAGGAACTTCACGGTTTCAGATCTTTTCATCAAATCATTCATAGATTTAAGTCGAAGACTAAATATAGATTTTTCTGGGGTGGATGAAATTGGAGGAATGTAGATTTACTGTTGTTAATCATAACACTATTTTTTATGCACCAGTCTTCCATTGTATTAATGGACATTTGTGTAGTAACTGTAATGCTACCTTTGCTTTTTATCAGACTATTGGTATCATCAGCATACATGACTAAGTCTCTGGAAACAAATTAAGGAAGATCATTTATGTACAGTAGAAAGAGCAGTGGGCCCAAAATGGAACCTTAAGGAACACTTTTTTTAATGATTAGTTGATCAGAGGCATACTTTATATTATCAAAAGAATAGTATATAGTCACATATTGCCTCCTATTGCTAAGATAAGATTCAATTAATTTATTAGCAATGTCAGTAATACCATATATTTAAAGTTTTCTAAGTAGTATGCAATGGTCTACAGAGTCAAAAGCCTTTGTTAGATCATAGAAGATACCTATGGTATCATCTCTATTGTCAACACCTTCAAGAACTGAATTGACAAAGCTATTAATAGCATATTCAGTTGATTTACCTTTAATAAAGCCAAATTGACATTTTGATAGAGTATTATATTTCTTTAGGAAAGACACAATTCTGTTTGATATCACCATTTCAAAAACCTTTGAGAAAACAGATAAGACTGAGATGGGACGATAATTTTCAAGTTTTTTTCAGTTTTATCTTTTTTAAAAACTGGTACTACTTTAGCTAATTTTAATAGATTAGGAAAAATTCCTGTTGATAGTGACATATTTACTAATATTGTTAGAGGAGAAATGAGCTGCAATTTAACATAACCATTCAACAATGAACATGGTATATCATCCTAACCTGCAGAGTTTTTCTTACTTATTGAGTCAATTATTGTGCTAATTTCCTTTGTACTCTTAGGGAAGAGATAAATAATGTTATTATTACTTAAAGTTGACTTGAGATTATCAATATACTTGGCAAAGATCTTATTGTTAACTTTTATAATATTTGAATTTATAAAGTAAGAATTAAATATATTTACTATTCTCTTTAGATCTGTAATTTCAGCATCCTCATATATAATCCTTTTAATGGACTTATTAGTGCTGGTATGTAAGGATGAGTCATTTACAATTTTCCAGGCAGATTTGGTAACATTGTTGGATGAGCGAATGATGTTAATATCAAACAATTTAAAACATCTTATGAGTAAAATTTTTTGTAGTTCATATAACTCTTTTTGTCATCTAAATTACCTGTAAACTTATATATCATAAACAGATTTTTCATTTCCTGTGAGAGAGAAATTATCTCTGGTGTAACCCATGTCTTTCTGGGTGTGTTGCACACTTTTTTAGTTTCAAAGGGAAAACATAAACAAAAATAATACATAATTAAAAAATTAAATATTTCATAATTATTGTTAACATTTCTGGCATTGAGTATTGCTTCCCAGTTTATATCCTGCAGATAAGAAATAAATTTTTCTTTATTTTTCCGAGACATTTGTCTTCTATAGAAATAATTCGTATTTTTTCTGTTAACTAGGATTCCAGCAGGTAGCTCAACTGTGACATCTAGGGGATTATGTTCTGATAAAGGGTGATTTATATTCTCAGTTTTTATCACATTAAGATTAGTAAAAATGTTGTCAATGGTAGAGGCTGAATGGGATGTGATTCTGGTAGGTTGGAAAATTGTCTGCTTTAGATTGTGTATGATAAATATGTCTAATAATGCAGATTTCATACTACTATTAGCACAGAAGTTTACATTGAAATCTCCAGAGACCAGAATAGATCTATTAATTTTAAAAAATAGATCAAGTATAGACTTTAGATTATCCTGAAACACAGAGGAAAAACCACTAGGCAATCTATAAATGCATAAAATCACAATATGATGTTTATCAATTTCTAAATCCACATAGCAACATTCAAAGTCCATATCACAACAAAATTTCACTAGCTTCTCAGAGGTATAAGCACACAAGCACACACGAGTTTATCCATAGCTTTTATCATCCTTTCACCGAAATCGATTTCACCCGATTTCTTCGGTTCTAAAACCGAAGATATTAATTCAACAGCAGAACCGTAAGTGCCAGGAGATGATCTAATCGGTGAATTCTCTGGTATTTCGATGCGTACATTAGCAAATTTTTCTAAATTTTTCACATCTTCAGGTATGTCGACGCATTTGTAGAGAAAATATACGAGTTGCAAAAAAATATCGTCAAAACGAGCATTCAAATCTT
Source organism: Tanypteryx hageni (assembly GCA_028673005.1). Taxonomy (NCBI): domain Eukaryota; kingdom Metazoa; phylum Arthropoda; class Insecta; order Odonata; family Petaluridae; genus Tanypteryx; species Tanypteryx hageni. Next base: position 159,956,216 of record CM054120.1, read on the forward strand.
GGGAATTCATACTGATGATATATTGCAACAAAGATTCGTATTTTCCCGCAGGAGGTGCAATAAGCAATGAATCTGGTGGAATTTCAACATAGACGCCTATTATTTTATCCATCTCCTTAATCACCTTCGTTCCTAAAGACCACCTTGCATTTAATTCAACATTCATCATTGATTTCGATTCTAAGACTAAATCCAATAACTTATCCGAGTCATTTTCATCACATTTCAGCAAATTTCTTTTCTCATCAGCCGATAGCGATCGTAACATATCCTCTAACGAGTTGTAAGTTCCGGGATGGATCGTAACTGGTAAATCACCGGGAATCTCAATATGAACTTTATCTTTAGGACAAGTCATATGTTCCTTCAATACATCCAAAGCGCGTTTTCTTTTCTCAGTAGGTAACGAGTCTAGCATATGTTTCATAGATTTATAAGTTCCTGGAGCTATCGTGATCGGTGTACTATCATCCATTTCGATATTGACCTGTCGTCTATCCCTATTCATTTCCTCCCTGTGGATCCTGTTATCACGAATCCTTGGATGCGAAAATTCGGCCAAACCCACTCTCCATTCTCCGCTTCCTAAATCCAGTCGTTGAGATAATTTCGTCCAAAAATGAGCTATTGTATTATCTTCGAAATACTCGCGAGAGCTATCGCTAAGGAGGGTGAGATAGAACTCGTTCATTTTAAACGTTTTACCGTCGAAGCCTTAATCCAAGAATTAAAGGAATCCGAATATCCTTTCCACTTGACGAAATATTCGAGACTGCGACCTTTTCCTCTACGCCTCAATATTTTATCTATTTTAAACTCGGTGACCTCGGATACGATTGTTCTCTTTAGTTCTGGTTCGTAAAAGTATCCTTCGATACTCTCTCCGTTCATATCTTCCAACTCGTACGTAGGAACAATGTTCCCCGTAACGATAGATTTAATTTTAAAAACTTCGGTCGTATAGTTTGGCGTATATCCTTTAGCGAACGGCATTCTCTCTTTGCTGATTCTTACGTAATCTCCCGCGGTAAATCTCGGCTTTCTCTTTTTTTTCCCCTCTCCGAGACGTGTCTCGACCAGTCTTTTCCCCACCTCGAATGCATTTGAGTCGTTTACTCGGGAAGGAGCTATTCCGATGGTAGAATGAACGCCATCGTTATATCCCTTCATAAGTTTCGGTAAGACGCTCACAAAATCGTAAGTGGAATATTTGGTGAAATATTTGTACATTTTAGTCTTGAGGGTTCTATTAAATCTTTCCACAACCGAAGCTTTAACATCCGGATTGTGTGTGTAATAAAACTTTATATTTTCCCTTGTTAGAAATTCTTGAAATTTTCTATTCTTGAATTCGGTACCCTTATCGCTTTGCAATTTTAACGGTTTTCTACCGCTCTGCTTAAATATTAACCTGAATGCCTCCACGATGTCTTCCCCAGTTTTACTTTTTAGCGGAAGTGCCCACGCATATTTAGAGAACAAATCGATTACGGTCAAAATATATACATATCCCTTATTGTATTTTTTCAAATTTCGCATATCGTTCAAATCGCATTGCCACCTTTCGTCAATGTACGAAACGTCGTAAAAGTTTCTTTGAAAACGTTTTCGTAACGGTCTATGCAACGTATACGCATCCTGCGAATCCAGCCAATTTTGAACTTTACTTTTCGATATCTTTTTATTCAAAGCTTTCCACAATTTATCCGCAGTGGAAAAACCCGCAGGATTTGCAGGATCACCGTAAATACTTTCGATTACTTTATCGGGGTCCACGGCGTCTTTGGTTTTCGAACCCGAGATCCCCGACGCGGTAAGCTTCTTCCCCGCTTTGATGTTATTTTTTCGCTTAACGCCTCTGCGCGGTTTAATCTCTCCATCATACCTTCCCATGATTTATCTAACGCAACACTATCTAATTTTATGCGCTTAGTTAGAGATTCCAAGGTCTTACCGGGGGGTCTCTTCACCGCCTGCCTCCTAACTCTTTTTTCTTTCACGATCGGAATACTAATGGGCTTTCTCTCCTCTGCCGCAACGCTTAAATAAGTATCCAACGCACGTTTGTATAGGTGCCATTTATCTACATCGCTCAGATCTTTCCTGTTTAAGACCTTTTGCATTTCTTCGTCTAATTTAGATATTCGTGCTTTTGATCGTTCACTGTCGAGAACTTCTGGGTCGATGAGTAACATCTTTTTGAGACTCATTTGTTTATCAGACTGCCTATAATTCCGCTGAGAATGGAACCGATGAGCATTGGAAGGAAACCACCTTTCTGAATCAATAATGCCCGCTTCTGTTTCAAGGACCCTTTCTTATCGCCGAGCGCTCTTAGCGTTTTACAATGCTTCCTTAGATTTTTCTTTAAGGCAGGGCTTATTTTATGATTCCCGTTCAAAGTGTTCAAGCAGCACTCGCACAAGACTTTGATTACCTCTTCGTCTACGTTTTTCAAAATCGCGTTACGCAATTTAGGTTTGGCGTTTTTCAAGACGTGTAGCAAATGCTTGTTAGATCTCAAACTTTTCATCATCGATCAGATGTGATGGCTCATATACGGTGGTAATCTCATCTGGAAATATACATGTACTGAATCTCAAACGATCGTCCGTCTCTTGTGAAAGATCTAGGACCAAATAACTGTACGGTTCTGATGTCACCTCCTTATATATCCTCACCAACTCGGACGATTGCTCCGGATACACCTGCCTCGCTAAATGACCAAACTGAAGTCTATCGCGAGGGTTGCGAAAAGCGACGATGTACTTGGAATTTAGAGATATGTTTCTCGATTGAGGACTCTGATAGAACACGTTTTGAGTTATGAGTATTACAGAGATACTACTATGGTGTGAACCTCTCGTGAATAATTCGCAAACTTGCTTAGTATATGCTTCATGCATCAAATCATCGATGACATATAGAGTCGGTATTCTTTTTGGGTTATCGAAAAAAGGAATTTGATTTTCAAACTCTATTCCCTCAATATCAGGCTCACTACCGGGGCTGCAGCACCAAATTATACGATCTATATCACCTTCTACCAAATGTTGTAAATTTTTTAAAAACCTCAACACAAAAGTTGTTTTTCCACAACAACTAGGACCGGCACAAATACAGGTAAATGGATGTTTCCACCTCAACGACATAACCCTAACTGAGCAAATTTCCCGAAATTGTAACTTTTATTCAAGTGTCGCCTTCAGATTCAAAGGCTTTATCCCACGTCCTCTTTAAATTTGGAATTTTGAGATGTCCCCAGGCAAACGTGTTTATACCATCGTCGCATATGTAACGCTTATCGTCCATAGCATTCAACGCTACTTTATTCATCTCTACGGTGAATAATTCATGTTTCGTACTTCTTATGACCATCATCTTCCTAAATCCTGTCGAGTTTTCTCTTAAACAATTTACATAATCATCGAAACTTAAGCTTTTATTAATTACGGCTTTAGTGATCCCTTTTGCCTTCTTTTTATCTTTCTCCCCTTTTATCCTATAGGAATAAAGTTTGCTTCTCAATCCTACAAAGTGTGTAACAATACGCCCATCACATTCGTCCTTCATTTTTCCGATAACTTTTTTGTTTTTGTTTGAATAGCATCGATGATCCTTTGAAAAGTTGGAGGTATCGTAAAAGTCTAATTCGGTCGATATGTCTTCGTAAAAGTCATCGGTCTTTATTTCATATATGAAACTGTCAGTGTCCATGTAGCATAGCTTCAAGCGGTCACCATATTTAGGTTTCATTCTCCTGTAATGGAAGTCATACATTAAAGTTTTGCTTAAATCTAGAACACATAAACCTATATAAATAGGTTTATCCATTTTAATTATGGATTTTCTCATATGGACTGCGACTAAATTTTCATTAAAGACCGTTCGATCGAGGAAAGTGGATTTGGAAATTAATTTACTCAACCTCTTTTCGTTGGAAACCAATTCCAAATTTATTCTCTTGCGAACGTTCTCCATAGTTTTGCCAAAGACCGCGTTATTCATTAGTTTATAAAAATCCTTTTCAAATTCATTCGTGGCTATTTTCCTACGTTCTGTATTCAAGTCGATATAGTACAAATTACATATAGACATTGAAATATTTATCCTCTATTTTTCAATATAGTATTTTCCAGAAAATGCTACACTATAGTCTCGGTGAAGCGTTTCTTGAAAGAAACGTCTTCACGTTGATTGATAAGTCACCAATAATTGGCGACTTGACTAAATATTAAGGAGTTTTTCTAAAATATCTCGAAATCTTTCAACTTTTTAAATAAGCTATTTCTTTTATTGGAAGCGCAATTGTAATATGAACAAACTTTGCATTTACACCATTCCAATATCTCTTCAAATAACGGAGATATTAACAAAATTGTTCGAAAATTTCGGATTTTGCCAAAAATCTCGAAAACGGTGGGTCCTACGATGAAAATAACCCGAAAAAAACGGTCTCCTACGGAGTAGGAGGGCGCCCAAAGAACCGTTCTAAAGGTATAATGGTCCTAATTAGGAAAAACCAAAATTTGCCCCTGAAGGTTTACTTACCTGCAATACAATCGCGATGTTTTTTTTTACGCGTCTTGTCTTCCGCGTCTGTGACCTCGTTTCTCAAGTATTAGACGGAGTTAACATGCACGTACAAAATGGCGATCCTGCATAGCGGGCGGGGTTAACATGCTCCTCCTACAAAATGGTGGGGCGGATTTACTAGGTTATGATAGGGCGGGGGATGGGTGGAGCTAAGAAGTCAGAGGAGTACCTCTTTAAAGCTTATGACCGCCGTGTAATATTGAAACATTACAGGACCTCTTTTGGGGTATTTTTCCGGCGGATTTTGATGAGATTCGGTTATATGTACCATTAATTAAGGTTTTTCAAATAATATGAATTTAAACCGAATCCGTTAATTTTTAATGGGGTTTCCATATGAAACATCCCATTAGAATATTTTGGTAAGTGTCGCAGAGACAATCTGTGCGACTAGTATTCTTCGATTTATCGTTAACATTATAATTATTTCAACTTACCAGAATCAAAAAAGCTGCCGTATTCTTTAACGTTGACCTCTCGGGGAAACGGCTCTTGAAATCAGCGTGCTGACGTTGGTCGTGGAATGTTGAACAATAACCGATGACTTCTCGTATTCTCTGCACCGTATTTATAGTGGTGTAAGGTCTATACATCGCAATAAGACGTCGCCTTCCTACCCCAACACCTCAGCATTTAAGGTAGGTCATACGTGGTGAAATGCTACCCACATACACATGCGCTTTAGGCGGGTCATCCGCCACTCATAATCTCTTTAGGTGTGTCATACGTGCTATGGCATGTAGATTTTTTTTAACCTACTTTCCCTACACAACACCCAAGCGATTGAGGCAGGTCGTACGTGGTACGATAAATATATTATTCACGTACTTCCTCCCCTCACACTTACGCGCTTTAATTGTGTCATGCGGGCTATGGTAGATAAATTATTCTTAACCTGCTTTCTGTCCCTCCACTCCTAGTCGCTTGAAGCAGGTCAAGCGACTTTACCAAGGTATGTAGGTTATTCGCCTCTTCCTGTATCGTATACACTAACAATTTCAGTATATAAGCAGCGCGATAATCGTAGAAAATAACTCCTCTTCGACTACGAGTAAGAGCACCAACAGCTGCAGATATTCGGTAAGCATAACATTCATTTCTTTTATATTTTTTTAATCACTTCTCCCTCTGAGAAAGCTTTGACTTTATTCTCGCGGATGGTCTATTTTCTTTAGAACACTTTCAACTCCGCAACCACCACCATTACCGTCACCGTCTCCGCCACCGTCTACGCCACCGTCTCCGCTGCCTAGGCTACAACAGATATTCAGTAAGCATAGTATTCATTTATTTATAACTTTTTAATCACTTCTCACTCTGAGAAAGCTTTGACATTATGCTCATGAATGGTCTCTTTTTTAGACTAATCCTCATAACCTTCACCGTCTCTACTACTGCCGCCGCCACTCTCCGAATATTACAGTGAGTCGTTATATTTGTCTAAATTATGTCTAGCTTGAATGGAAAAGAATTATATGTATTTCGCTGTAAAGATAAATGTCTTCAGAGTTTACGTAAGTGCTTAAAGTTCATTAGGCTCTGTTGATATTAAAAAACTCATTGACTCATCAAACTTTTTCCTTTTTAGATGGAAGCAATTGCAACGAAACTTCTAATGAAAAATGAAACAATCACATTTATAAAAAAAGAAACATTAGAAGAGGATATCGTATATAACATAGAAGAATTTCAGAAAATAAAAACTAAATATGGGGAGGCGTTGGTGGCAGTAATAACATCAGATAAAGACTGGGATTTAAAAAAAAAGATTTTCCTACCTAACAAATACAACATTTTAACTCATGATGAAATACAATTTTATAACAATTCTAATGTTAAAAGAAATTTAATTCTAAAAGTAATTAAAAATGAACTCGTTATTAACATGTCTCAATAAAATTACTCAACCCTTTCAATGTTGTTTCATTTTCATTAATTTCAAATCACCCCATACCTGTTACCAATCGGAAAAATTTTAACTCGATTAAATACCACCACCTCGGAAACTCAACGAATAAAGAAAATTCCCATCGAAAAGATATAACGATATATGCGACGAAGAGATATAAGAATATATTCTGGAAAGGAGAAATTCAGTTTGTTAAAAAAGATGTTTAATAATAAATGTTGTGTAATAAAAAAATATAAATAAATATTTGTTAGAATCACTAACGAAATGGTTTCAGAGCAATGTTAATTTAGATAGGGAACATGATAGATTTATAACGTTTAAAGATTTTCCCAAAAAAAAGATATTTTTAAATATTACCAAAATGGCTAATATAGGATTTATTTTTACTGGTTATGAGGACGTCACCGTATGCTGTAAATGTGGTGTGAGCATATATTCATGGGAAAAAGGTGACGATCCTAAAGAAGAGCACGACAAATTTACGAGAGGGTGTCCATTATTTAAAAGAACAGAATGTGATTGAAAATTGTAAACAAATGTCAATAAATACTTGAGTTAACCTATACCAATGTTTTTATTTCACTCCTATTTCTGTCACACCTTTTCGTGTTAATTTATCTCAAAGTGTCCGAACAGTGATTCAAACCTTGGGCCTGCAGCCTCGATATAAAAAAGTTGCTCATTTCTTATTTCATTCGTTAAATATTTTCAACCACAATGCTCCCACCCAATTCAATTGTACGCATCCGTTTAAATTTACACTTTTCAAATTTTCGGCTCGAGGGCGCATGTGCGATTCATTTGTTTTTGGCAACACCGATCTGTTCGATATATCGAAACTCACTTGACAACATTGCTTTTCGAACGGCACTTGTTCTTAGTTCCAACTTTCTCCGAGTGGTGGCGCCACAGGTTGGTCACGTGACCGGATGTGACGTCATAAATCCAAGATGGCGGCTGCAATCCAAGATGGCGGACTGTGCCAGAACCCGCTTTTCCCTACTACTTTCATGGCACTTATCTCGTATATTTTGCAGATCCAGGATGCTTGGTAAGGCAGACGAACCCCCTGTGCCTTTGGGAAAGAGTAAAAAGGAAGGCAAAGAGGAGGGCGAAAGAGAAGGTGACGATGAAGAGTACGACATGAGCGAAGATGGCGAAAATATGGGAGAAGTAATGGGCGATGGAGATTACGAAAACTGTGAAAAGGAGGGCAAAGTGTGGAGCAAAGAAGATGGCAAAGAAGAGTCTACTAGCGATTGGGAAGAGGGGGACGAGACGGAATTTGGAGGTGAAGACAGGGGCAAAGACGAGGGCGACGACGATGGCGAAGGCGGAGTTGAGAAAGAAGGCATAGACGAGGGCGAATACGCGGGCAAGGATAAGGATGAAGAAAAAAATGAAGAAGAGAAGATGGATGTTTGCGAAGATGAGAACATGGAGGTAGACAGTCACTTTAACCACCCTGCTAAACAAAACCTTAGAAAACGCCGAAGACCAGTTTATGACTACTTACCGTATACGAACAAGCGAAGACGACTTTCCTAAAACTTTAATTTCAGTCATTCCTCATGTATTATATTTATGAATAAATTTATGTTGTTTAATGTCTAATATTCCATTATTCTCTTTTAAGTACATAATGGTTTAAAAGATGTACATTGAGGGGAGTGTTAAAAGTTTAAGCTTCTTAAAATGTTCCCTACAACTTTCTCTTTGATTAGCCCGATTTAAAATTCTAATTGCCCACTTCTGCAATCTATAGAGTCTAGTAGCAAAGTGTGAGTGTCCCCAAACTGTTATGCCATATTTTATTCTGCTACATATATAAGCATGATATACCAGAATAGCAGTTTCTTGGTTAGTTATACCAATCAGTCTCCTCATTATGTAACAACCTGTAGCCACTTTTTTACAGACTGACTAGATATGTGATTCCCAATTAAAAGTATCATTAATATATATATTCCAAGGAACTTCACGGTTTCAGATCTTTTCATCAAATCATTCATAGATTTAAGTCGAAGACTAAATATAGATTTTTCTGGGGTGGATGAAATTGGAGGAATGTAGATTTACTGTTGTTAATCATAACACTATTTTTTATGCACCAGTCTTCCATTGTATTAATGGACATTTGTGTAGTAACTGTAATGCTACCTTTGCTTTTTATCAGACTATTGGTATCATCAGCATACATGACTAAGTCTCTGGAAACAAATTAAGGAAGATCATTTATGTACAGTAGAAAGAGCAGTGGGCCCAAAATGGAACCTTAAGGAACACTTTTTTTAATGATTAGTTGATCAGAGGCATACTTTATATTATCAAAAGAATAGTATATAGTCACATATTGCCTCCTATTGCTAAGATAAGATTCAATTAATTTATTAGCAATGTCAGTAATACCATATATTTAAAGTTTTCTAAGTAGTATGCAATGGTCTACAGAGTCAAAAGCCTTTGTTAGATCATAGAAGATACCTATGGTATCATCTCTATTGTCAACACCTTCAAGAACTGAATTGACAAAGCTATTAATAGCATATTCAGTTGATTTACCTTTAATAAAGCCAAATTGACATTTTGATAGAGTATTATATTTCTTTAGGAAAGACACAATTCTGTTTGATATCACCATTTCAAAAACCTTTGAGAAAACAGATAAGACTGAGATGGGACGATAATTTTCAAGTTTTTTTCAGTTTTATCTTTTTTAAAAACTGGTACTACTTTAGCTAATTTTAATAGATTAGGAAAAATTCCTGTTTATAGTGACATATTTACTAATATTGTTAGAGGAGAAATGAGCTGCAATTTAACATAACCATTCAACAATGAACATGGTATATCATCCTAACCTGCAGAGTTTTTCTTACTTATTGAGTCAATTATTGTGCTAATTTCCTTTGTACTCTTAGGGAAGAGATAAATAATGTTATTATTACTTAAAGTTGACTTGAGATTATCAATATACTTGGCAAAGATCTTATTGTTAACTTTTATAATTTTTGAATTTATAAAGTAAGAATTAAATATATTTACTATTCTCTTTAGATCTGTAATTTCAGCATCCTCATATATAATCCTTTTAATGGACTTATTAGTGCTGGTATGTAAGGATGAGTCATTTACAATTTTCCAGGCAGATTTGGTAACATTGTTGGATGAGCGAATGATGTTAATATCAAACAATTTAAAACATCTTATGAGTAAAATTTTTTGTAGTTCATATAACTCTTTTTGTCATCTAAATTACCTGTAAACTTATATATCATAAACAGATTTTTCATTTCCTGTGAGAGAGAAATTATCTCTGGTGTAACCCATGTTTTTCTGGGTGTGTTGCACACTTTTTTAGTTTCAAAGGGAAAACATAAACAAAAATAATACATAATTAAAAAATTAAATATTTCATAATTATTGTTAACATTTCTGGCATTGAGTATTGCTTCCCAGTTTATATCCTGCAGATAAGAAATAAATTTTTCTTTATTTTTCCGAGACATTTGTCTTCTATAGAAATAATTCGTATTTTTTCTGTTAACTAGGATTCCAGCAGGTAGCTCAACTGTGACATCTAGGGGATTATGTTCTGATAAAGGGTGATTTATATTCTCAGTTTTTATCACATAAAGATTAGTAAAAATGTTGTCAATGGTAGAGGCTGAATGGGATGTGATTCTGGTAGGTTGGAAAATTGTCTGCTTTAGATTGTGTATGATAAATATGTCTAATAATGCAGATTTCATACTACTATTAGCACAGAAGTTTACATTGAAATCTCCAGAGACCAGAATAGATCTATTAATTTTAAAAAATAGATCAAGTATAGACTTTAGATTATCCTGAAACACAGAGGAAAAACCACTAGGCAATCTATAAATGCATAAAATCACAATATGATGTTTATCAATTTCTAAATCCACATAGCAACATTCAAAGTCCATATCACAACAAAATTTCACTAGCTTCTCAGAGGTATAAGCACACAAGCCTTTCCGAACTAAGATTAGAACACCAACTCACTTAAATTTAGTTCAACCAAAAATACCTGCTATATAATAATTACTAAAACTCACACTATTAATCTCCTCATCACATAACCAGTCTTCAGTTACACACACAATATCAACTCCTAAAGAATCCATTAAAATGTCCAATTCTTCAAGTTTATTTCGAATACATTGTACATTAATATTCATTATTTTTAGCTTAATACCTTGTCATAATTGTCTCTCCACAATTGACTCTGTACAATTATCAGTGACCACTCTATCACCCAGAACATCTGTGTTTACCCTTTCTGTTGAGGGTAGCTTAGTGTTACTGGTATTATATTTTTTACTAAATATAAATTTGTTAATCATTACATTAATTGGCCCTGTTTTGGTATCATTAACAATATAAGCCAAAGTAGGCTTAACAGATATTTTAAAGGAAGAATAGTTACCTTTAGCATTAAGTTTAGATCCCTCAGCATCTTCTATTCCCTTTGATATTAAATGTGAAGTCACATCTTTTACTGCAGTCTCAGGGGCCAGCTGCCATACATGAAAATGCTCAAACATCTCTTGTCCTTTTAAAATACAGTTCTCATTAGTTACAGCAGAGCCTAACACACCTTTGTTCCTACGTTTACTCCTTCGAACCAATGTAAAACCATCACTCATTTCAACTTGAGATTGTACATCATTAATAGAAGATTTCTTCTTAGTATTCATCATATCAGTACTTGATGAACCAGTCTCATTCCTGGATGAGGAATTGTTTTGTGCGGAGGAGGGTGGAAGGTTACCTCGCAAAATTCCTGAATACGATTCCTGGGTCTTCTTATCACATTTTTTCACAATATGAGAAGTATCACTAACTAATATCTCTTTATTTTCACAATGTCCAACGTTAGATAAAGAGCAACGAGCTGCTTCAACTAACTTGTTCGACTTATGTAAGCTACTCACTTCATTTTTTAGAAGTTCAATTTCAGTTGACTCTAATTTTGCGAGATCACCAAATCTGCTCATATTCGTTTTCATATCTTCCATGGCACCGAACAGTTCAAATTGTTTACTCATTAGTCACTCAAGCGCAGTATTTACAGTCAAGATTTAGCGAGAAGGTAGCACATAACAGTTTTTACATCGATGGGCCAGTTCACGGCACGTATTTAAGGCATTAAGTGAAGATTTATTAAGGCCAGTACACTGCAAATGATATTTCGATAAACAATGAAATTCACAAATGATAATCACAAAGTTATCATCAAATTTTTCCGAGCAAGACGTACAACGCTCACTATTGACGTCCGCCATCTTTAATGAGATAGTATTATGATGTGAATATAAAAATTGTTTATTTTAATAAACTTTTAGATAACAAGTAAAAATAATTCAGCATGAAGGCTACAAATAGTTTTTCGTATTACAAAGCAAAGGATTCGACTTGAAATTTTCTGATACTGTCTACAAATACTTGTAATGATAACCCTGAGAAGATGCTTGACTAAATAACTAATAGAACAAAATCTAGGGAACATGATAAAATTTCACAAAAAAATTTAAAAAGCTGTTTTACTCAAATATTTCAGTGCAGTTAGTGCAGACCCTCTTTGCATAACCGTTGCATACTGGCCCACCTCATTTGTGACAAAACTGATCTGTCTTCCTGTTCAGTTTAGGAGGGCATATACAGCAAAGCTTATGTTTTCCTCCTTGTATTGTTCATGGACATTCTTTAGAAGGATGTGGTACCTGAAATATGGCACTAATAGAGTGCCAAAGTTGTGATGGTAATCTCTCTTTATAGATGGAGCGAATGATGTGAGTCTTCATCAGCTGCATAGTGAGATTTTTTATTAAGGATAAGCGATGCGCTTTACCAGCATGCTTCTTTGAGTAGAACAGGATGTAAGGATTGACGGCAGAAATGTTCAGATTGTGAAAAAAAAACTATTAAAAGGTGCTTGCATACTGCATGCATTTAATCTCACCTTGAAAAACCATTTATTTTTCAAAGATATATTTCACCATGAGAAATATTTCTTTAATTCTAAAGATTTCTCCTCTGGACTGGTTTTAGTTTTTTCATCATTGAACAATAATGGAGTAAAACAATCACTAAATTTTGTAATTTTTGGAATATTTTATTTTTCCTAGATTAAGCTAATAATTTCACACATTTCTGCCACATTTTAAATTTGTAGCACACTTTGATGTGAAATTACATTTATCTAATTGTTTAAATTAAATAACTTTTTAAAGGCCGCAATAACAATTTTATGGATTCATTGAGATGTTTATCCGTTTGTATAGAATAATCTCTAAATAACTTAATAATTTCAGCTTCCTATCTTGCATGGTAGTATCTAAACATTTACCTATTTGTTTATACTTTAGAATTTTAAACTGCCAAACAAATGAAAACATCATAATATTTATATGCCCTATTTCGTTATTTTACAAATCCTATCTCTAGAAATAATGTCAGCTCCGTAGCACATTTGGAAATACATAATCCTTGACAATTTGTTTAAATAATTCTGAATTATTAGCGGCCTCACTTTTTTACTTTTTCAAGATTTTCGTATTTTCTAGTCGGTTATGCACAAAATCCTACCTAAGAAAAATATTTCGAACCTCCAGCTCATCTGAAAATGCCTAAACATTAGTTTCCTCCTATATCCTCCTCCTCCTCTGTAAGAAACGTCGATATATAATGATAACATATAAACCGAATAGAAAAAACGAAAATCTTAAAAAAGAGCAACAATGCGGTCGCTAAAAATTCGCAATTGTTTAAACAAAATTTCAATGTTTATGTATTTCTGAATGTGCTACGAAACTGAAATTTTTTTTAAGAGGTAGCATTTCTAAAATAACGAAATTGGGATTATATAAATTTTGATATTTTAATTTGTTTGGCAGGTAAAAATTCTTAAAATTTAAACAAATTGATAACTGTTTAGACATTAAGGGATGAGCTAGGAAGTTGAAATTTGTAAGTTATGTACAGAGTAATGCAGTTGCACAAATAAAGTTTGAATTTCTCCATAAACATATTGCGGCGGCCATGAAAAATGTTTAGAATTTAAACAATTGGAAAATAATTATTTCACTTCTAGAAGTCCTTCAACATTAAAATTTGGAAGAAATGTGTAGAATTAGTACCCCATAATGGAGAAAGTATAAAATTCTTAAAATTGTGTGGACGCGAGATTCTACTGGATATTACTGACAATAGTGGTTTATTCACAAACAAGATAAAACACAAGCAAAGTACATCGCTCAGTATAGCGGCAAAGAAAACACGGCGAGGGCAGCGCGACGACGGGCGAGAAAGCTGATGCCACACGATAAGATCTGGCCGGTAGATTCGCGCCAACTCCATTTTGAAAAACACGTGGCGTAAGTAAACTCACTATTTTGCGGCGATCACGTCGGGGTCACCAATGTGGACGCGAGATTCTACTGGATATTACTGACAATAGTGGTTTATTCACAAACAAGATAAAACACAAGCAAAGTACATCGCTCAGTATAGCGGCAAAGAAAACACGGCGAGGGCAGCGCGACGACGGGCGAGAAAGCTGATGCCACACGATAAGATCTGGCCGGTAGATTCGCGCCAACTGGTGATCTCGCTTTTTCTTTTCGTCGCCCGGAAATCCTCCGCCTAGTGGGCTCTGGCGACGGAAGCATTAACTTGTAGACAAGTAAACATTGTCAGCCGCCACATCACCCCCCTGGCCAAATTTTTGCTCTGGAAAATTAAAAAGAAATATAAAACAAAAACACAAAAAATGCAAAAAAAAACCGTTATATGTCAAAGGCGTCAAAATGTCGCGGAAATGTGACTCTCCGTCCAGATCGCGTCTCTCTCTCAGGCACCAAATTTGAGAAAGATTGTTTATTAGAATCATTGTGGGTGCCGCCGTCTCTTGCTGCTGCTTGCCCTGATGCGGAGGTTGTGTCGTCTGTGAGGATGTGGGCCGGCTTAAGACGGTCGATCGACACAGTGACGTCCTTGCCCCGTATCCGGACCACGTAATACTTGGGAGTGGTCCTTACCACCTCGTACGGACCATCGTACGGAGGTCGCAGTGGCCCTCTCACAGCGTCATGTCGCACGAAAACGTGCGATGATGCGGCCAAATCCTTGTGGACGAAAATCGGCCGCTCTCCGTGGCGCGCGGTTTGGACTGGGCGCAACTTTCGCATGTGGCGCCTTAACTGCACGGCGAAGTCCGTAACGTCGCTCTCAAGACTCGACGTTGCGGAAAAGAATTCTCCCGGGAGGCGGATCGGCTCGCCGTAGACCATTTCTGCTGGCGTCGCTCCGATGTCCTCTTTCCATGCCGCTCGGATGCCCAAAAGAATCGTCGGTAGAATGTCCGCCCAGCACTCGCTCTGATGGCACATAATAGCGGCCTTGAGCTGTCTATGGAACCGCTCGACCAGGCCATTAGCGGAAGGATGGTACGCCGTCGTCCGTAGATGAGAAGTTCCCATAAGGCGGGCCAGCTGCTGAAATAGACACGACTCGAACTGCCGGCCTTGGTCCGTAGTGATTCGGAGAGGTGCCCCGTAACGAGCTATCCATCCGGAGAATAACGCTCGTGCTACCGTTTCGGCGGTCGCATCAGGAATCGGAAAAGCCTCCGACCAACGCGTAAAACGGTCGACGCAAGTAAGGCAATACTTATTGCCTGACGAAGGTGGCAATGGGCCCACCAAATCGACGTGTATATGCTCAAAACGGGACTTCGGAATTTCGAAATGACCGATCGGCGATGCGATGTGGCGATGGACCTTGGCTTGTTGACACGGGATGCAGGCGCGAGCCCAAGTCCTGCAGTCCTTCCTGATTGAAGGCCATACGAAGCGTTGGGTGACGAGCTTCGCCGACGCCCTGGTGCCTGGATGCGCAAGCCGGTGTAAAGACTCGAAAACCTGTCGTCGAAACGGCGTTGTGACAAAAGGTCGGACCGCTTGCGTCGACACGTCGCAGTACAGTTCGGACTGCGTTCCGGGCACTTGCATTTTCCTCAGTTGCAGCGCGGATCCCGAATTCAAGATGGCTTTCAGCTCCTCGTCCTCGGCTTGCGATTTGGCGAGTGCGTCGAAGTCGACTGCCTCCGAAATCGCTTCGACCCTGGATAAGGCATCGGCTACGACGTTGTCTCTTCCGGAGATGTGCTGCACATCTGTGGAAAACTGGGAGATAAAGTCCAGATAACGGAATTGCCGGGGTGAACATTTATCCGCCTTTTGCCGAAAGGCGAAAGTAAGGGGCTTGTGATCCGTAAAAATCACGAACTCTCTCCCCTCTACCATATGGCGAAAATGGCGCACCGCCCTATACACGGCAAGAAGTTCGCGGTCATAGGGGCTATATTTCCGTTCGGCGGGCGTGAGCTTTTTCGTGAAAAAGGCTAAGGGCTGCCAATCCGCACCAGACAGCTGTTGGAGGGCCGCCCCGATTGCGTAATCGGACGCGTCTGCGACAATGGCAAGAGGTGCTGTGGGCGATGGATGTGCCAACAACGCTGCCTGCGAAAGACTTTTTTTACTTTCCTCGAAGGCTCGCTCTGACTCTGGAGTCCACACTACCGGAGAGTTCCCCTTCATCTTCGGACCCTTCAGGATGTCATTTAGCGGGGCCTGCATGGCGGCGGCGCCTGCGATGAACCGCCGGTAAAAATTAATCATGCCGAGGAACTGTCGGAGCTGTTTGACATTGGCGGGCTTCGGGAACTGCATGATCGCCTCCACTTTCTCCTGTAGAGGCTTCGTTCCTTGTGAGGAAACGGTGTAACCGAGAAACCTCACCTCGGTCGACGCAAAAACGCACTTCGCAGGATTAATAAGGACGCCGTAATTGCTAAGGCGATTGAAAAGTCGACGCAGATGCTCCAGGTGTTGCTCCTCGGATTCCGATGCGACGAGAATGTCGTCTATATATGCGTAACAAAAATCTAATCCCCTAAGTACTTCGTCAATGAACCTTTGAAACGTTTGGGCGGCGTTTCGCAGGCCGAAGGACATAAAGGGAAAATCGAAAAGACCGAAAGGCGTAATTATGGCTGTTTTCGGAATGTCTTCTTTGTTCACGGGGATTTGATTATACGCTCTCACCAAGTCTATCGTGGAAAACACTGATTTACCGGAAAGCATTTGGGCGAAATCCTCTATATGCGGCACTGGGTAGCGGTCGGGGATAGTCCGCGCGTTAAGAGCGCGGTAGTCTCCACAGGGGCGCCACTCGTCGCCTTTCTTAGGAACCAGGTGGAGAGCGGAAGACCAACTGCTCTCCGATCGTTTCGCCGTACCCATTCGGAGCATCGCCTCAAATTCCCTTTTGGCGACGAGTAACCTGTCCGGCGCCAACCGTCGCGGCTTGCAGGACACAGGTGGGCCAGGCGTAGTTCGAAGATGATGCACGGTAGTATGCTTCGGTTCCTTTGGCGTTCCGGCAGGTCGGGTAATTTCTGGAAATTCCCCCAACAAGGCATGGTATCGCGAAGTTCCCACGACGGCCTTAACGTGCTCCACGGGAGTGCTCACCACACGCCCGGCAACCGAAAGTGACGTAACACCGTCAACGAGTCGTCGATTACGAACATCGACAAGCAACCCGTAAAAACCTAGAAAATCGGCGCCAATTATCGGTTTGTCCACATCCGCTATCACGAAACGCCAATTGAATTCGCGGCGGAGACCAAAATTTAACGACAGCACCACCCAGCCATACGTTGAAATAACGGACCCGTTAGCCGCGTAAAGTTCGTATGAAGTTGCTGACCGTGGCCCTTTTACTCGGGACCGGGGGAAGACGCAGAGGTCGGAACCTGTGTCAACCAAAAACTGCACTTTCGTTGACGCGTCGGTGACAAACAGGCGGCTAGGCGTGGGGCAATGGTCGCTGGCCGCCATTAACGACTGCCCTCCGCGTTTCCCTTGCCAAAGGCGCATGGCGGTCGGCACTTGTTCGCCCGGGCTGCAAAACGCTGATGGTACCAACACCAATCTTCATGTGTCGAAGAGGAGTTGCGAGGGTCTCCACGCGACCGGCTTCTCGAACGCGGGCGAGCACGTGGCGTCGTCCGACCGGCTGACAAAGCCGCGACTTGGCGGGTCAGGTCGTCGATCCGCCTAACAAGGGCTGCTATCTCTCCTGTGGTCGACGCGCTCGCGACTTGAGGCCGAGGAGTAACTTCGTTTACCTTGTCTGCCAGCTCCGCTAACCCGTCAAGTTCCATAGACGCCTGCGTGGCCAAGATGGCCTGCATATGCGATGGCAGGCGATTCAACCATAGCGAGCGGAGAAAGTCGTCTGGCACGGAAACACCTGCAAGCGTCCGTAGGTGGCGAAGGAACTGGGACGGTTTCCGGTCACTGATCTCCTCGTGCTCGAGAAGTTGCCGGATCCTCTGCTCGTGTGATGCGGAGAGCCTCCGGATCAGCTCCGCCTTGATCCTCTCGTACTTATTCTCTGCCGGCGGACGCGTAATCACATCTTCCACTTCCTCCGCATATCGATTATTCAATTGCGCGATTACGTAGGAAAACTTAGTCGTATCTTGCGTTATCCCCGCGAGGCGAAATTGTCCTTCCAGCTGAGAAAACCACAGAGCGGGTTTCTCAGGCCAAAACGGTGGAAGACGCACAGCTACGCGGTTTATGCTGGATTGCTCCTCGTGGTTGTTGGCCAACTCCATTTTGAAAAACACGTGGCGTAAGTAAACTCACTATTTTGCGGCGATCACGTCGGGGTCACCAATGTGGACGCGAGATTCTACTGGATATTACTGACAATAGTGGTTTATTCACAAACAAGATAAAACACAAGCAAAGTACATCGCTCAGTATAGCGGCAAAGAAAACACGGCGAGGGCAGCGCGACGACGGGCGAGAAAGCTGATGCCACACGATAAGATCTGGCCGGTAGATTCGCGCCAACTGGTGATCTCGCTTTTTCTTTTCGTCGCCCGGAAATCCTCCGCCTAGTGGGCTCTGGCGACGGAAGCATTAACTTGTAGACAAGTAAACATTGTCAGCCGCCACATCACCCCCCTGGCCAAATTTTTGCTCTGGAAAATTAAAAAGAAATATAAAACAAAAACACAAAAAATGCAAAAAAAAACCGTTATATGTCAAAGGCGTCAAAATGTCGCGGAAATGTGACTCTCCGTCCAGATCGCGTCTCTCTCTCAGGCACCAAATTTGAGAAAGATTGTTTATTAGAATCATTGTGGGTGCCGCCGTCTCTTGCTGCTGCTTGCCCTGATGCGGAGGTTGTGTCGTCTGTGAGGATGTGGGCCGGCTTAAGACGGTCGATCGACACAGTGACGTCCTTGCCCCGTATCCGGACCACGTAATACTTGGGAGTGGTCCTTACCACCTCGTACGGACCATCGTACGGAGGTCGCAGTGGCCCTCTCACAGCGTCATGTCGCACGAAAACGTGCGATGATGCGGCCAAATCCTTGTGGACGAAAATCGGCCGCTCTCCGTGGCGCGCGGTTTGGACTGGGCGCAACTTTCGCATGTGGCGCCTTAACTGCACGGCGAAGTCCGTAACGTCGCTCTCAAGACTCGACGTTGCGGAAAAGAATTCTCCCGGGAGGCGGATCGGCTCGCCGTAGACCATTTCTGCTGGCGTCGCTCCGATGTCCTCTTTCCATGCCGCTCGGATGCCCAAAAGAATCGTCGGTAGAATGTCCGCCCAGCACTCGCTCTGATGGCACATAATAGCGGCCTTGAGCTGTCTATGGAACCGCTCGACCAGGCCATTAGCGGAAGGATGGTACGCCGTCGTCCGTAGATGAGAAGTTCCCATAAGGCGGGCCAGCTGCTGAAATAGACACGACTCGAACTGCCGGCCTTGGTCCGTAGTGATTCGGAGAGGTGCCCCGTAACGAGCTATCCATCCGGAGAATAACGCTCGTGCTACCGTTTCGGCGGTCGCATCAGGAATCGGAAAAGCCTCCGACCAACGCGTAAAACGGTCGACGCAAGTAAGGCAATACTTATTGCCTGACGAAGGTGGCAATGGGCCCACCAAATCGACGTGTATATGCTCAAAACGGGACTTCGGAATTTCGAAATGACCGATCGGCGATGCGATGTGGCGATGGACCTTGGCTTGTTGACACGGGATGCAGGCGCGAGCCCAAGTCCTGCAGTCCTTCCTGATTGAAGGCCATACGAAGCGTTGGGTGACGAGCTTCGCCGACGCCCTGGTGCCTGGATGCGCAAGCCGGTGTAAAGACTCGAAAACCTGTCGTCGAAACGGCGTTGTGACAAAAG
Organism: Tanypteryx hageni; assembly: GCA_028673005.1. NCBI lineage: Eukaryota > Metazoa > Arthropoda > Insecta > Odonata > Petaluridae > Tanypteryx > Tanypteryx hageni. The sequence continues at coordinate 159,976,031 of CM054120.1, forward strand.
GTCGGACCGCTTGCGTCGACACGTCGCAGTACAGTTCGGACTGCGTTCCGGGCACTTGCATTTTCCTCAGTTGCAGCGCGGATCCCGAATTCAAGATGGCTTTCAGCTCCTCGTCCTCGGCTTGCGATTTGGCGAGTGCGTCGAAGTCGACTGCCTCCGAAATCGCTTCGACCCTGGATAAGGCATCGGCTACGACGTTGTCTCTTCCGGAGATGTGCTGCACATCTGTGGAAAACTGGGAGATAAAGTCCAGATAACGGAATTGCCGGGGTGAACATTTATCCGCCTTTTGCCGAAAGGCGAAAGTAAGGGGCTTGTGATCCGTAAAAATCACGAACTCTCTCCCCTCTACCATATGGCGAAAATGGCGCACCGCCCTATACACGGCAAGAAGTTCGCGGTCATAGGGGCTATATTTCCGTTCGGCGGGCGTGAGCTTTTTCGTGAAAAAGGCTAAGGGCTGCCAATCCGCACCAGACAGCTGTTGGAGGGCCGCCCCGATTGCGTAATCGGACGCGTCTGCGACAATGGCAAGAGGTGCTGTGGGCGATGGATGTGCCAACAACGCTGCCTGCGAAAGACTTTTTTTACTTTCCTCGAAGGCTCGCTCTGACTCTGGAGTCCACACTACCGGAGAGTTCCCCTTCATCTTCGGACCCTTCAGGATGTCATTTAGCGGGGCCTGCATGGCGGCGGCGCCTGCGATGAACCGCCGGTAAAAATTAATCATGCCGAGGAACTGTCGGAGCTGTTTGACATTGGCGGGCTTCGGGAACTGCATGATCGCCTCCACTTTCTCCTGTAGAGGCTTCGTTCCTTGTGAGGAAACGGTGTAACCGAGAAACCTCACCTCGGTCGACGCAAAAACGCACTTCGCAGGATTAATAAGGACGCCGTAATTGCTAAGGCGATTGAAAAGTCGACGCAGATGCTCCAGGTGTTGCTCCTCGGATTCCGATGCGACGAGAATGTCGTCTATATATGCGTAACAAAAATCTAATCCCCTAAGTACTTCGTCAATGAACCTTTGAAACGTTTGGGCGGCGTTTCGCAGGCCGAAGGACATAAAGGGAAAATCGAAAAGACCGAAAGGCGTAATTATGGCTGTTTTCGGAATGTCTTCTTTGTTCACGGGGATTTGATTATACGCTCTCACCAAGTCTATCGTGGAAAACACTGATTTACCGGAAAGCATTTGGGCGAAATCCTCTATATGCGGCACTGGGTAGCGGTCGGGGATAGTCCGCGCGTTAAGAGCGCGGTAGTCTCCACAGGGGCGCCACTCGTCGCCTTTCTTAGGAACCAGGTGGAGAGCGGAAGACCAACTGCTCTCCGATCGTTTCGCCGTACCCATTCGGAGCATCGCCTCAAATTCCCTTTTGGCGACGAGTAACCTGTCCGGCGCCAACCGTCGCGGCTTGCAGGACACAGGTGGGCCAGGCGTAGTTCGAAGATGATGCACGGTAGTATGCTTCGGTTCCTTTGGCGTTCCGGCAGGTCGGGTAATTTCTGGAAATTCCCCCAACAAGGCATGGTATCGCGAAGTTCCCACGACGGCCTTAACGTGCTCCACGGGAGTGCTCACCACACGCCCGGCAACCGAAAGTGACGTAACACCGTCAACGAGTCGTCGATTACGAACATCGACAAGCAACCCGTAAAAACCTAGAAAATCGGCGCCAATTATCGGTTTGTCCACATCCGCTATCACGAAACGCCAATTGAATTCGCGGCGGAGACCAAAATTTAACGACAGCACCACCCAGCCATACGTTGAAATAACGGACCCGTTAGCCGCGTAAAGTTCGTATGAAGTTGCTGACCGTGGCCCTTTTACTCGGGACCGGGGGAAGACGCAGAGGTCGGAACCTGTGTCAACCAAAAACTGCACTTTCGTTGACGCGTCGGTGACAAACAGGCGGCTAGGCGTGGGGCAATGGTCGCTGGCCGCCATTAACGACTGCCCTCCGCGTTTCCCTTGCCAAAGGCGCATGGCGGTCGGCACTTGTTCGCCCGGGCTGCAAAACGCTGATGGTACCAACACCAATCTTCATGTGTCGAAGAGGAGTTGCGAGGGTCTCCACGCGACCGGCTTCTCGAACGCGGGCGAGCACGTGGCGTCGTCCGACCGGCTGACAAAGCCGCGACTTGGCGGGTCAGGTCGTCGATCCGCCTAACAAGGGCTGCTATCTCTCCTGTGGTCGACGCGCTCGCGACTTGAGGCCGAGGAGTAACTTCGTTTACCTTGTCTGCCAGCTCCGCTAACCCGTCAAGTTCCATAGACGCCTGCGTGGCCAAGATGGCCTGCATATGCGATGGCAGGCGATTCAACCATAGCGAGCGGAGAAAGTCGTCTGGCACGGAAACACCTGCAAGCGTCCGTAGGTGGCGAAGGAACTGGGACGGTTTCCGGTCACTGATCTCCTCGTGCTCGAGAAGTTGCCGGATCCTCTGCTCGTGTGATGCGGAGAGCCTCCGGATCAGCTCCGCCTTGATCCTCTCGTACTTATTCTCTGCCGGCGGACGCGTAATCACATCTTCCACTTCCTCCGCATATCGATTATTCAATTGCGCGATTACGTAGGAAAACTTAGTCGTATCTTGCGTTATCCCCGCGAGGCGAAATTGTCCTTCCAGCTGAGAAAACCACAGAGCGGGTTTCTCAGGCCAAAACGGTGGAAGACGCACAGCTACGCGGTTTATGCTGGATTGCTCCTCGTGGTTGTTGGCCAACTCCATTTTGAAAAACACGTGGCGTAAGTAAACTCACTATTTTGCGGCGATCACGTCGGGGTCACCAATGTGGACGCGAGATTCTACTGGATATTACTGACAATAGTGGTTTATTCACAAACAAGATAAAACACAAGCAAAGTACATCGCTCAGTATAGCGGCAAAGAAAACACGGCGAGGGCAGCGCGACGACGGGCGAGAAAGCTGATGCCACACGATAAGATCTGGCCGGTAGATTCGCGCCAACTGGTGATCTCGCTTTTTCTTTTCGTCGCCCGGAAATCCTCCGCCTAGTGGGCTCTGGCGGCGGAAGCATTAACTTGTAGACAAGTAAACATTGTCAGCCGCCACAATTGCAAAGTTTTGGGATTGTTTTAACCTATTATTTTTACAAAAGAGAAAAACGAAAATCGCTCCGGAGGTGAAATATTTAGAATAAAAAAAATATTTGTAATGGTGAAATATGAAAAATGACTGTTTTTTATGTTGAGATGATATTCTTGCAGAATGCAAGCACCAACTACTATCATTATATATCGACGTTTCTAAGAGAGGAGGATACATATAACATACTAGCAGTTGGTGCTTGCATAAAGCAAGCATTTCATCACACCTTGAAAAAACATTCATTTTTCAGACAGACATTTCATCATTACAAATAATATTTTAATTCTAAAGATTTCACCTCTGAAGCGATTTTCGCTTTTCCCACATGTAAAAATAATAGTTTAAAACAATCCCCTAATGTTTTACACTATCTTCATTATGGGGTACTAATGCAACACATTTTAGCCAAATTTTAAAGTTGTAGCACTTCTAAAAGTAAAATAATATTTTTCTAATTGTTAAAATTTAAATAATTTTTAACGGCCGCCGCAATTCATTTATGGTAAATTAGAAATATTTATTTGTGCAAGTTCGCTACTCTGTAAATAATTTGAAATTTTCAGCTTCCTAGCTCATCCCGTAGTACCAAAACAGTTATCTAGTTGTTTAAAATTTAAGAATTTTTAACTGCCAAACAAATTAACATATCAAAATTTGTATAATCTGCATTTCGTTTTTTTAAGAATTCTACTTATAAAAATATTTCAACTCCGTAGCACATGCGGAAATACATAAACCTTAAAAATTTGTTTAAACAATTGCGAATTTTTAGCGGCCGCATTGTTACACTTTTTCAAGATTTTCTTTTTTTCTAGTCGCTTTTGCACAAACTCCTACCTAAGAAAAAAATTTCGAATCTCCAGTACATTTGGAAGTGCCTAAACATTAGTATCCTCCTATATGTTATATGTTATCATTATATATCGACGACTCTTACAGAGGGGGATATAAGATACTAGTAGTTGGTGCTTGCATACTGCAAGCATTTCATCTCAACATAAAAAACATTCATTTTTCCTTTTTCATCATTACACATACATTTTTAATTCTAATTATTTCACCTCCGCAGCAATTTTCGTTTTTCCCACATGTGATAAAATAATAGTTTAAAACAATGCCCAAATGTTGCAATTTTAAAAATTATACTCTTTCTTCATTATGAGGTACATATGCTACACATTTTAAATTAATAATAATTAAAATTAATGGGTATTTCATAGCAAGCAGTTACTGCAGAGTTAAATTTAAAAATGGTGGTGTCATATCTTTGTGAAACATAGCACAAAAACTAGTAATCTAAAAATTCCATCGCAGTCTTTGCAGAATGTTTTTACTTTCGCTTTCGCATCACCCACTCCTTTATTCCTACGATGTTTTTCATAGCAGCTGATACATCTCTTTCTAAAATCTCTGGCTAACCCTTGATATGTTCCTAGCCTATGCACTACTTTCTTCTTGGTCTTCCTAGCTTTATCACCACCACCACCACCAACAGCATCACTGCTTTCACCATTATCTTGAGTAAGCCTGTAAATAATATTTTCTCTAAAAGTGAGCATTTCCATTTTTTTCACATTCCCTCCATATTTGATATAAATCGCCCACGCATTCACCACACACATTCCAAGAAGAAGTCCTATTGCAACCTTTTTATACCACTTCATCGTTCTTCTTATGCAGGTATAATAAGAGGACATTTGGTCAGAAACATCAACACCCTTTTGGCAAAATTATTATTATTATTATAAATTATTATAAATTCATCACAGATGATGGCTTCATTTTTTTCACCTTTCCATGACTTAGATGCTGATGGAACTCGAATGTCTGTATGTGCTGGACCCAAAGAAATCTTAAGCACTGGTCTCTTATCTTGCCATTTCATCACTCTTAAACCATTCTTTTCCTTCACGAAAATCTCTCCACTGTTCAGTTTTTTTGTGCTTACCTCTTTTGGATTTCCCTGTCTATCTTGTCTTAATGTTCCACAGACTTTTCTTTAATAACTTCACAGAGAGATACACTTGCATAAAAATTATCTATATACAAAGTCCTACCTTCGTTCAGAATTCCCGCAGTCAACTCCAGCACCACTTTTTCGGCATGTCCTTTCCCACTTCCATATGGGTTTTCATTTTTGCCTGTGTAAATCTTCAAGTTATAAGTATAAGCCTCAGTTTGTAGCACTTAACATCATACTTATTTGCTTTTCCAGGGAGATACTGACGAAATATCAATCTACCTCTCCAGACACCGTTGATTCATCAATGACGATTTTTTTACTAGGAGTAATTGTAGAAATTTTCTGCAAATCAAGCAATGGCTTGATTTTGGACAATCTACTTTAACTTGTATCAGCACAATTATCATTGAAATGGAAGCACTTCAGAAGCATCTCAAACCGATCACGTTTCATAGTGTTTTGTATGAAGTCGTTCCAGTATAAAGGTTTGTAGGACCAATAAAAATGCATTTTAGGTAGATGGTTTACACCCATAGCCCTCAGAACCACTATGAAAATTTTCATTTCACTTGATGATGTTTCCTTCCATGTTTTCATCATGGATCTTCTCTTAGGAACTTCAGATGCTAAGTACTGTCTTGCGTATCTGTTTGTCTCTGTTACTAGTAGATCCAAAAGATGGTCATTCAGAAAATGTTCATATGAGCGTATCGGATCAGCAAAATCCTCCTCAATCAGCAAACCATCTTTACCTGTGTAGGAAAAAGGACGACCAACATTCGAGCAATCTCCCCACAAGTCTGGAACATTTTCTATATCATCGATGTCTTCGGATGATGCTTCTTTAATGCCTTTAGATTCTGATGAGGATAAATCACTTTCTACTTCTGATGGCTTGTAGGAAGATTCAGAGTCAAGGTAACTTGACATTGAAACATCAGAATCAGACATGGTATAGAAAAAAAAGGAACTTTAGATAGAGAATTAAACATTGAATTTCTAGAAACTCAACAAGAACACAATGTCACTCGAAGAAAAACAGCAAAAGACTGATGTGTAGAACGGTGCACTGGTAGAAATAGAGAGGAAGGGAAATAAGCCAAGGGAGAAAATTCCTGAAAAAAAGGTAGGACTAATTCTTGGGTGACCTCTGAAATTATATCACTAACTAAGACAGTCATTTAAAATTGCTCAAGTCTCCAAATCAGAAACAGATAAAAACTATTATTTAAGATGCAAAAAGTCATATTCTAAATGAATTGGCATTGGCCAAAAATGTTATAATATTGATCAAATTAATAAATCAAATAATCAAACCAAGACCACTTGGAAAATTCTAAACAACTCGGCTTCTGTAACAAAAATTCACTCCTCTATTGATAGAATCTCTTATATGGATATGCCTGTGACAGATCCAAGTATAATAGCCAATTGTTTTAATAATCACTTCCTTGAATCTATCAACCACTTGTTAAAAAATCTGCCTTCAACAAAATCTAAAGAAACCCTCCCTATACAATGTGTTTGTAAAGAATCCATCATTTTCTACCCTACAGATGAGAAGGAAATTAAGACAATCCTTGAAAAGGTAACTACTAAAAATTCTTCTGGATATGATGATATTCCTTGCTCTATATTTAAAGGCAATGTAAAATTTTTATCTTCTTTCTCTTCTCACTGATCTAGTTTATGAATCTTTTAAATCTGGAATCTTTCCTCATCAGTTAAAAACAGCCAAAGTTGTCCCTATCTTTAAAGGTGAGGATGTCCATAATATGGGTAACTTTAGACGGATCTCCGTACTTTCCATCTTTTCAAATATTTGAACACCAGAATAATTTCCTTTCTTAAGAAATTTAAAATTATTTGGATTGTCAATTTGATTATCTCAAAGGAAGATCAACTGAGACTTCTATATATAAGTTTATCAACTCGGCCCTTTATGGCATGGCTAGACATGAAAGTACCATTGGTATTTTTTATGACCTATCAAAGGCCTCAATTCAGTTGATCATGACATTCTACTAAATAAATTGTATGACTGGTATCTCTGGACTAGTTAATAACTGGCTTAAATCTTTTCTTACCAATAGAAAGCAAGCAGTCTCAATTTATTCTTCATCTCATCAGATGAAATGTTTATCTAGTTACCTCTACATATCAAGAGGCATTCCTCAAAGATAAACTTTACTTTTCCTATTTATATCAATGACCTACCTTCTTATTCAAACTATGGAGATCGCTATATGTACGTAGATGATACCAGTCATCTACTAAAGCATTTTAACAAAATGCATTGCTCTACCCAACAAGCCATTGATACCATGGTGAGCTGGTGTAATGACAATAACTTTACCTCGTGTAGGGACGTAAACCAAGGCCTAATTTTGGAGTTTTCCCCTTGGTGTTAATACACCCCCTGCCACACACCCTTGCGGTGGCTTGCAGGGTAAACTGTAGATGTAGATGTATCATCAACAAAAATAAGTCTAACTTTATGCAGTTTCACCCTTCCCAGAAAAAATAACTTCATTACATCTAAAAATTCTGGACTCCACACTAAAAACTTCAACAACTGTAAAATTTCTAGGCATTCATATTAATGAATGACTTAGTTGGGACTTTCATGTAAACTCTGTGCTCAAAAGTTGCAATGGCATGTTATATTTATAGTAGATTAAAATATGGTATAGTTGTCTGGGGACATTCACATCACACACGACTATTTAAGCTTCAGAAATGGGCAGTAAGAATTACGGACAAATTATAGAAGCTATCCAGCTTTAAAAAACTCAATCACCTTTCATTACCTGGAATTTATCTTTTCCATACAATTCTGTTTTTTCTTCGAACTTAAGCAAAATAAAGATGTGCATGGTTATGATACAAGAACAAAGCATGACTTAAGATTTATTAATCATAAACTAAAAATGTACAGTAATCAATGCAGGATTCAAATTTTTGAATCAACTGCCTACAAATCTAAAGAATATATACAATAATAATATTAAAAAAAAAGACTGAGAGAATCTCTAGTAGACAAGGTTTTATATTCAGTGGAAGAATTTGTGTGTAGAATAGTATGTATCCCATGTTATGTGTCTGATGTATCATATCAATTGATATCCTCTTGTAACTTATCCCCTATTTGTTTTGCAAATCCCGAGGACCAATAAAATATTATTATAGTCATACGTGAAAGCAGTGAAGTTGAAGCAAGTCTACCTTAATATGCCAAAGAAATCCCAGCGAGAAAAAACATAATCTCCCTTCGCCTTCATTTAGTCTTTTCTGATGTTGGATTTAGTGTAATAGTTCTATTTTTATGAACCCTTATATTATTTTTAATGAATCAAAATCTTGATAATACATGTGATAAGGATGATGCAAAAAAACAAAGAAATGCTAAGGTAATAAAGCAGGCATATCTTTTTACTCTTGTAGCCATTGTGATATCAATGCACGAAATATTATCCTAGATATTTATAATAAATTTATGACGGCTTTCAGAATTCTAATTTTCAAGGTATTAATCACGCTATTGCACAACCCCAAGTTAGACGACTGGTAATGTATAGCAAGCGCGGGTTGCAATCGGAGATGAGTGAGAAAACGGAGACACAACTTTGGTTCGAGTCAAAGTTCGTGTCTCAAATGCCCACACCTAAACACCACCTCCACTATAGGCGGTCCCTCCTCATCTCGTCCTACTGTAAATGTGCCTACTACTTAAAGTATAGCTATTCAAGCTTTTTCTCAGACAAAACACCCATTGGTTACATATTTGTTTACAAGAAGATGTTTTTTGTCCTTGATTTAATTGTGTACATGATGTTATTCTAATTTTCTTTGTTTTTATATTTTTACGGAGATGTATTTTTCGGACTGCGCAGTTTTTCCTGAACATCAATTCTTACCAAGATTTATTTTTCTGACTGATATTTTTAGACCGAGAAGCCTTTTCCGACCAGAATTACAATTTTTTTCCAATGTGGGTCTTTTCCGAACGCGATATTATTTCCGTGACTGTGATATTTTTTTCCCGATCGCGCTACTTTTCCCCAAACGTTTTTGAAATCCTTAAGGAGGAAGGTTTCTCTATGGGGAGGACTCTTAATATTGCTATCCTTAAGGAGGAAAGTTCTTCTATGGGGAGGACTCTTAATATTGCTATCCTTAAGGAGGAAAGTTCTTCTATGGGGAGGACTCTTAATATTGCTATCCTTAAGGAGTAGGGTTCTTCTATGGGGAGGACTCTTAATATTGCTATCCTTAAGGAGTAGGGTTCCTCTATGGGGAGGACTCTTAATATTGCTATTCTTAAGGAGTAGGGTTCTTCTATGGGGAGGAATCTTAATATTGCTATCTTTAAGGAGGAATGTTTTGATAATATTATGATCATTCCATTGTATCATTAAATAGGTAATTGAAAAAACATCATAGTTAGATTATTATTCATGTATTGTTATATTATCTTTCTTTACACATCATAAAATATCATTCTTAATGAATACATGCAATTATTGCATAGCATTTTTAAATAAAATGTAATGTCATCTTTCTTGTAGATGCAGGAGAATACCTGAAACATACAACTTAATATTTTTCTTGTTTCCAGGTAATATAATGTGATGTCAAAAATGAGTAAAAAACCTAAAAATCATTCAAAACAAAATTGCTGAATACAAACAATCTTTATATAATCTATCTCTTGAACAGTTTGTCAGAGAAATGCTGTAAAGTAGTTGACCCAGGAAAAACTATTTTTGTTTACGTCTTTGCATATTTGTGCAGAAGTTATTGTAGCAAGTCTCAATAATCGTGGGAGGTAAACTTCACGTGGTTGCCTACCTTAAAACACAGTGCGATACAACGTCATACGGTACAGATGCTGCATAAAATGTGACGTATTAATATTCTACGCAAAATAAAGGTGCAAATGTATGTATGCATATGAAATGTTACAAATGTTAGGACAGTAAGTAAGTAAGAAAGTAAAATTTTGCTTACAAAACTTGTTTTATCTTGTCAAAATTCGTCATAAAATATTTCATTTTAACCTAATATGAGGTACTTTACAGTATGATGAAAATGACGTAACATTTTATAATTCAATTTCAAAAATCATTTTGGGATCTTAAAAGACTACTTGAGGAACTTTTTTCATACGATTAACTAAGGGTTTACAGACCTTTAAAAATAATTTAATTTTCAGTTAATTAACTCGGGTGAGATTCAAAACCCAGACCCTTAGCCCACATTGAAATTATGTTTTGCTTTTCCAGGTCATATTAAAGAGAAGGGGTACAAACCCAAACAAGTTTTTAATGCTGATGAGTTGGGCTTATTTTGGAAGAAGATGCCTTCACAAACATCCATCTCTAAAGAATAGCATTCGGCACCTGGATTTAAAGCAGCTAAAGACAGGTTAACCCTCCTTCTCTGTGCCAATGTGCCTGAGGATTGTATGATTAAACCGATGTTAATTTATCGAACATTGAATCCTTGTGCATTGAAAGGGAAAAATAAGCATAAACTACCTGTTTTCTGGCATTCAAACAAAACAATTTTTATGGATTAGTTTCATAATTGTTTCTTTCATGAAGTAAAAAAATATTTATTTTTAAAAAATTTGCCATTAAACCCTTTCTGGTTGGAGGTCGACATTCCTATTTTGCTCCCATGGTTGAATGTCGACCTATGATCGACAAAATTTTTTCATTTGTGGGAGGTCGAGGGTCAACTATATATCACTGCCTGTTAGCTAGGCATCCTGAGCATGTCCCCAGCAGGTGCTGCCATCTGTAGAATTCTCATAGAACTTTTTGAAGAAAATGATTAGGAATATCTTTGACAGTCGAAAGTTATCATGGCATCCTTCATGTACAAAAAAACACGTTTTAACATCTTGGTAGAGGACGTGGAAATTATAAATGGCATTATTGGTTGGGGAGAAAAGAGACTGTAAGACATGTCAAAACATTCCTGCAATGTGCCCCATACATTAAAACATTTAAAAATAAATTAGTATTTCTGTGCTTGAACAGTTTTCTTATGATTTTATATCTATGCCAATAAAATTTTAAAAAGTATGAAGAGTATTCAATTTGCACATCCGAGCATCAAAGTTATCTTACTGCCCCCAAATACAACTTCACTTCTCCAACCATTAGACCAAGGAGTGATTGCTGCATTCAAGAGCTACTATACTCATCGGGCATTCCGCTACATCTACCCCATTATAACTGTCACCGGATACTGGAAAAATTATACTACTGTACCTTACATACAAAACATTAAGGAGCCAATTGAAGAGGTGAAACCTTTGATTATAAACATATGTTGAGGGAAATTGTAGAAGGAATCTCTCATTAACTTCGATGGGTCCCTTCACTTGATGTAGATGTGAAGGATTGAGGAATTGAAACCAGAAGAGACTTACAGATTTGTGCAGTGGAGAGTTAACTGAAGATGACCATGACAAACTTGTTCAATTTAATGATGAAACTGGTGATATGGAAGAGGATGTGACGACAAAGTCTAAGTTCCCTGAGTAATTGCATGTGTCTCCTTTCCTTTAAGCTAATTTTCGACAACAGGTCTTGTATTTGCCCGAATATAAGCCTATGCTTTTTGTCAAAACCTATCATCCCTTGGCTTAAATGTGAGTTCGAGAAAGAATTTGGGGTTATGGTTGTCTCGTAGCCACCCAAATCTCTCCCACATCTCTCATTGCCATCACATTCAAATGATAGTACTATATATTTTATAAAGTAAATATTTGACCTACATTGAATCAAGTAAATAAAGTAAAACTCCTATAGCCAAAAAAAGGAATAACACACCACGATGTTGGCATCTTCAGGGGTGACCTGATTTTGACAGTGACAAGTTGTCAACTGTGAGGATAACGGGAGGTTTCAAATTGAAGAAAAACGAAAAACAGCTGAAATACGAAACAAGTTTTTGGCATGTTTATTTTAGTTCGTCAGTTTGTATAAGGTCTTATTGAAATCAGGTTAACTATTCATTAATGTTTCACGGTTTTTGTATATGTGTAGGTTTTCTAAGGAGTTAAGTGAATTGATGGAAGAGATTAGTAATTTTATATCATTTAAGTTGATACTATGTCCTGTTTTGAAGATGTGATTAGCTACACTGGATTTATCAAACCGGTTGTATTTACAGTGTGCTAAATGCTCCTTAAACCGTGTGTCTAAATTTTCAATTTTGTCTTTTGTACTCCCTAATAAAGTTTTAAAATTTTGTGGATTGGTGTATGTTATAGAGTATTTCTTCTGTTTGAAAATCTTATCCAAGCTTCTATTGAGTGGTGAGAAATAAGGCAGTTTTATATATTTGGTCTTGTTCCTATTTTCAGTTGTGAGAGTGGTAGAATTTATCAATGTTTTTTGAGGCTGTGTCTTTTCACTAATTTATTAATTAAATTATTGTTGAAACCCAGTTTTGTGGCTATATCTTTTATATATTTTAGTTCTTTTTCGTATCTAAATTTGATTAGAGGTACATTGCAGAGTCTATGTACAAGGTGGTGGAAGACAGCTGTTTTTTGGCTAGTGGGATGAAAAGAATTTTAAGGAATAAAATTGTTGGTGTGAGTGGGTTTTTTATAAATATCAAACACGATTTGCTATCTATTGTTTATGATTAAGACGTCGAGGAAAGGCAAGGTATGTTTTGTTGAATTTCGTATGTGAACTTAATGGTAGAATATATGTCATTGAGTTGGTCCACAAAATCATCTAGTTTCTGTTTATTTAGGTCAAAGATTGCAAATGTCATCTACATATCTGAACCAGATATCTGGGAAGTAGTTGAATTTTTCTTTACAATTATTTTCAAAATATGACAAAAATATTGGCCACGAATGGTGATAAAGGATTTCTCATAGAGGTGCCTTGGGTTTGTTTATAAAATTTGTGTTTAAACTGAAATACGTTTTGTGCCATGCACAGGTTGGTAAGCAATAAATATTCGTTAATAATTTCATCGGATATCTAGTTTTTGTAACAAACTCTTTAGTATTTGAGATGTTTCTTCAATTGGCACACTAGGGAAAAGGCTGCAGACGTCAAAAGAGACCATTATCTCTGATTCTTTTATTGTTGAAATTTTCAATTTATTAATTAATTCAAAGGAGTTTTTTACGGAATGTTTGCCAGGAAATGACATTTTTTTAAATTCACTATTTAACCATTTAGCTAAGTTTTGAGTGGGACTATTTATCCCTGAGGCTATGGGCCTCATCGGATTATCTTTTTTGTGTATTTTGGAGAGAGAGTACAATTTGGGAATGGTTGGGTTCGAGATATTTAGCTTGAAGCTAAGTTTCTTGTCTATAATGTTGTTACATCCTTTAATAATTTCATTGGTTTTCTGTATCATGGAGTTTAGAGGGTTCTTATTTAGTTTAATGTAAGGACTATTGTTTAGCATTAATTGGACCATATCAAAGTATTGTGATTTGTCCATGATTACTATTTTGTTGCCTTTGTCGGCCTTAATATAGAAACAGTCTTTCTCTTTAAGTTGTTTGATTGTCTTTGAGTATTGTTTAGGATAACTGTTAGTTAACTTGTTAATATTGTCTTTTAATTGTATGGCGCAAGCTTGTCGAATGTAATTCTTGGAGTTTTCATCGAAAAACTCAATACATCTTTCGATGTCAGCAACTATTTCATTTAAGGGTGGCTTTCTAGGGGGGAAAGCAAACTTCAAGCTCAAATCTAAGAGTGATAATTCTTCATTGGAGAAGGATTTGTTGTATAAATTTTCTGTGAATTCCGACTTATGTGGGATATTGTTAGGTTTGTTTATTATGTTGTGTTTTAACAACATTTTTTGATCAAGGGGTAGTGTTTTTTTATTAAACTTGAGTGTGTTGGTCTCACACATTTTATGTTCAAAATTATTCCATAATTCGAAGCAAACATGGTTTGAATGTTTAGTTAATTTTTAAATGTAATTCATATGCTAGTATTTCTAGGGAGCTCCTTTTGGCATACAGTTTCCTAATTTCTAACTGGAACCAATTATGGATAGCTATTTGTTTTACTTGGGCTGTAATGTAATCTTTTTTTGTTTTGGAAAATATGATCATAAAGTTTGGTATTACTTTGTGTTCTCTCCAGCATTTAAGAAATTTTATATCAGCGGCTATATTGTTGATCCTGGTATGTAAATTATGAAAATGGTTGAGGTCCTTATTCGGGAGTTTAAAAACTACTTTGTCAAAATATAGTGACAAGTCAAGGTGTTGAAAAACGACAGGGGGAAACAAACAAATAGTAGCAACTAAAAGGAACAAACCAAAAGCAACGGTGTGATGCAGTCTTACAAACATTAAAAACTCATGACGTGATCGTACTTTGTGATCGCAAAGGTGAAAATAGGAAAAAATGGACTAGTGACGGACAGAACCATTTCCGCAGAACCCCGAACAAGGGTAGGATTGGTGGAAGCTTTTAAAATGATAAAAAGAATCCGGGTCGCTGTTACCGGAGGTAAATCTTTTTTTTTAATTGGGATATAAAATTGGTAAAGGGTCGCAGAGTGCGAACAAGGTAGTCAGGAAACAGTTAAAAGAATAAATGACAGACGAAACTGTCTAAAATTGCAAAAGGATCGCAACAACGCGATCACGGTAGTCAAACAACGAGTTAAAAAGAGAAAGACAGACAAGGCTGACTGACCAAGACCAACAGGGAAATTGAGAATTGACAGATGAGACATTGACAGTAGAAAGTATAAAAGTGACAAGCAGAACTTTCTAAAAGTGATAACAATTGACAACTGAGCAGTTGACAAGGAACAGCCAGACAATGACAAACAACAATATGAAAAGGATAACAGATCACAGAATGCGAACAAGGTAGTCCACAAATGAGTTGAAAAAGGAGACGAAAAATGACCAAGCAAGACCAACGATGGAAGTTGGGAGTCGACAGCTCATGTGATTCTGACCTTCAAGGTCAACGATAGCAGAAGTGCGATCAGAGCAGTCAACACAAGATGGAGCGAGTGAACCGAGCAAGTGGACAAAGGAGTCTGACGGAAAGCAACAAATACGAGTGGTTAACAAATTACAAATGCATATGAAATTAAAATAAAAATCAATTAATCATCAAAATAATAATAAAAAGAATTATAAAATAATAATAAAATTGTAGTGACTGCTGATTGTACCACTAACTGCCCTATTACTTCTGGGCCACCCTCATGAATGGGCTTAAGGCTGCAACATAGGGTTGGGATGATTTCTTCCTTGTGGAGGGGGAGAATGAAAGTCCAAAGAATGTGAAACGGTATGAGGACTTAAAGTATGTGCCCCGCAGACTTGTTACGGTGCCTTAATGTGGCCTGTGGATTCAATGGAAACCCCTGCTGTAGGCCATTGTCCTGCAAACTTGTATAATTTTAATTGCTTTCCATTTTCTTTTCTTATTGACGTGTGCTCATCTCTATTATATTATACAAGGTGAGGTGACTTTTGTCAAGTGCAGTTAGTTTTCAAAACCTCCTGTGGAGTGTTGCAAACCTTGCGGAACACTTTATAACTAATAGAATTCGTGTTCAGCTTATAAATGTATATTATATTACACAAAGTGAAATGTCATTTTGTTTTCATAGTTTGTATGGTTACTGACAACAGTATATAGTTAGTAATGTTAGTAAATAAACTTTCATATTCACTTCATTTAACAGTTTACACATTGAAGCTTCACTTGCATATCGGTAAGAATTAAAATCAGAATTCCTTTAATACATTGATCAATCTATACAACACACTATATTAATTTTAGTTAGTATTTAAATGTCTTATGTTATAATGTTAAATGAAATTAATATAGATGCCGTATATGTACGAGGCGTATTCGGAAAGTAAGTACAATTTGGCTATTAAAAAAAAACAAGAATTAATTTTCAAAAAATTTTATTTTTATCAGATTTGCCATACATTAAACTACTTTTCTACATAGTATCCACCATTATTGAGGCATTTATCATAACGGGGCACCAGTTTCTGTATCCCCTCATCGTAGAAGACAGCCACTTCTGCACTGCTCCTTTGACGTCATCATCATTGAAGAAACGCTGGCCAGCAAGGAACTTCTTCAGATGCAGGAACAGATGAAAGTCACTTGGCCCTAAGTCTGGGCTGTAGTGAGGGTGATCCATTTGTTCCCAGCCAAATAACGTGATGAGGGCTTGACTTGAAGCTGCAGTGTGTGGCTGAGCATTGTCATGAAGCAACACAAATCCGCAAGTAAGCATGCCACGCCTTTTGTTCAGGGTCTCACAATAGGCTGCTCGGTTTATCGTTCTGCCTTTACTCATGAATTCAACAAACAAAACTCCTTGCCTGTCCCAAAAAACTGTGCACATAATCTTGCGGGTTGAAATTGTCTGCTTGAATTTCTGTCTTTTCAGCGATGAGGTGTGCTTCCACTCCATGGACTGCTGCTTCGATTCCAGAGTCACATGGGACACCCATGTCTCATCAACTGTGACGATATGGCTCAAGAACCCATCATCTTGCTCACTGTATCGCATGAGAAAGGTCAACGCACTGACAGCCCGATTGTTTTTGTGCTCCTCGGAGAGCATCTTCGGCACCCAGCGTGAGCACATTTTCCGAAAGTCCAGACGATGTCACAATTTCGTAGAGAACAGTCCTTGAAATTTGCACGAAATGCAAGGAAAGCAATGAAATTGTGAACCATCTGTCCTCATGAACTTTTGCATTGACCGTGCGCAACAAATCATCATTGACCAAAGATGGCCGGCCGCTCCGCGCCTCGTCATGCACATTTTCACGACCTTCGTTCAACTGTCTGACCCATTTCCTCACCATTCCATCACCCATAGCATTTTGACCGTAGACCTCAAAAATCTGACGATGAATGTCAGCCGGTTTCACATTTCTTGCATTCAAAAAACGGATAACAGACATATTTCACAGTCGGTGGGCCACTTGATCGTCTTAAACATGTTAAATGCACAGAACAATACGTAAACATGATCGGATGTTCTCATAATGGTGTCTCTGGCTTGCCAATGAATGAGGGAAGTCAGCGCGCATGCGCAAAATCACGACCGTAGTTCTGCAGCGGAGATATTCGCAAACGGTACTTACTTTCCGAATACGCCTCGTATAAGTTTCATTTGATTATCGGGATTTATATTTAATTTTGATTTTATTCCAATTAAAGTTGCAATACAATCATGTTCATTGAATCTGAAGGAGAACATTATGATTTAACTCGAGAACTGAATGTACCATTATTTAATGTAAATAAGAGGCATGCAGCGTGGGTTATGATTGGAAAATGTGAGAGAGAATGATGAGTGATTAATTAAATGTGATTAATAATTAAATTAATTATTGAAAGTCATTACTGGTTTTATGGCTGGAATCATTTACTTTATCCCACGTGTAAAAATTGACACACCATACGATCCAGCAATTCCTTTTAACATGCATTGCAGACAATTCGCAATCAATCTGTCTTATGCCATGACAATAAATAAATCGCAAGGCCAAACCTTAGCCAAAGTTGCAATTTTTACACCTGTACCTTGGTTTACACATGGAAATATGTGTATTCAAGAATTCAAACACTAAATTGTATATAAAGAAATATTGCAAATTAAATAATAACACAGAATTGAAATGTTATAGTGAAAATACGTTGAGTGAGCATACATAAAGCAGGGTAACCCTCTATGTGTTTAATATTCACTACATTTGTTAAGTGCTACATCAAGTTTTGCCTTAACAGGTCCAGAATAGCAACAAAAAGTGGGGGTCAGCTTACAATTGGTATCGGCTTTCATTCGATTATATACAGTACATTTACCACAAAAAAGTCTGCACCACATAATTACGACTTATAGTTTCAGAAAGAAAATTTTTAAAAAATCCCAAGCATAACATCACATATTTTGTTTATATTAATTGCTACGATGGTTCTATTGGCATACAACAATTAAAAATCCATATTTTTTCTCCCATACTCTTATATAATCTACAAGGTATAGATTAAAAAAATTATTCAAATAGAGCACATTTGCCACAAAAAGTCTGTGAGACTTATAGTTTCAGAGATAAAAATTCAAGAATCGCCCAATCTTTCGATACAGTTGTATACATATTCTCGATAAAGAATGCCTTTGAACTCTGTGCATTCCATTTCTGAAGTATACTTTTTCATCTTGTTCATACATTCCAGTTTACATGAAATGTAAAATATAAATTTAGTGCTTAATTGTTTATAAATAGGTTGGTAACATTTACCGCTTAACCCATCCCATCCTTATAATGTCCTATTGACCTAATGTCCGTCGGCATAACATCCGTTGGCATATAATCATTCAACATAACATCTGGGTATCCCTTTCGATTTCAGCTCCCTAACTTGCGGCGTAGTGTCTAAGCATCTACCTATTTCTTTTAAATTTATTTTTAACTGCCAAACAAATTAAAATATCAAAATTTGTATAATATTTATTTCGTTTTTTTAAGAATTCTACTTATAAAAAAATTTCAACTCCGTAGCACGTTTGGAAATACATAAACCTTGAAAATTTGTTTAAACAATTGCGAATTTTTAGCGGCCGCATTGTTGCACTTTTTCAAGATTTTCGTTTTTTCTATTCGGATTTGCAAATAATCCTACCTAAGAAAAAAATTTCGAATCTCCAGCTCATCTGGAAGTGCCTAAACATTAGTATCCTCTTATATGTATGTTTTATCCTCCTCCTCTGTAAGGAACGTCTATTTTAAATTGTTAATTTTTAGGCGTTGTTTTTACCCCATTTGAACATTAAAGTTTAATAATTTTTATCTTGAAAACTATATGCTGTAGGTTCGAGTTTTTGAAATATTTTTGTAGAAAATTATACATAGAAAAAATGGAAATTTTGAAAAAGTTAAAAAATTCCATCGCTTAAAATTCGCAATTGTTTAAACATATTTTTGAGGTTTATGTATATGTGCTACGAAGCTGAAATTTTTTTACCGGTAGATTTTCTGAAAGAACGAAATAAAAAATTATAAAAATTTTGATATTTTAATTTCTTTGGCTGTTAAAAATTCTTAAATGTTAAATTAATAGGTTAATGTTTAGGTAGTTTAGGGCAAGCTATAAGCTGAAATTTTAAAGTTAAGTAGAACATTTAAACTAACAAACATTTGAAATGCTCCAGAAAAGTGTTATTGCGGCCGCATTAAACTTTTGAAATTTAAAACATTAAATAAATATTATTTCGCTTCCAGATATCCTACAACTTCAAATATGACAAAAATGTGTGGAATTTGCACCTTACATTGGATAAAGTATAATATTCTTAAAATTGCAAATTTAAGGCATTGTTTTAATCAAATATTGTTCAATAAGGAAAGATAGAAATTGGGTCGTCGTCGTTCGCGTTCTGTCTTACGACAGGTCCTACCAATTAATTAATTAATTGGTTTTTGACTAGCGAATATACATACACGGTGTGGTGGTTTCCCGTTGCCTTCCACACCGGACACGCACAGAAGGGAGGAGGGAAACCCGGTGCGGGCATTTGCCTGCTCTTGCGAAGAACACCAGGGGGGCCAACGGCTTAACGTCCCTTCCGAAGGACGGAACAGCTGAATTTGCGCGGTCTCCTCAAACCACGCAAACAGGGGGCCGGATTACCCTGAGAAAAAGTCCTACTCGCGCAGGATTCGTACCCGATGACTTTTTCAAGCATCGGGCGAGTAGCACTACACCACCGGCACCTCCAGAAATTGGGTGCAGAGGTAAAATATTTTGAATGAAAAAAATATTTCTAATAATGCTATATATCTCTGAAATATTAATATTTATCAGGGTCAGATGAAATCTTGAAAAAGTGCGACAGTGCGGACGCTAAAAATTCGCAATTGTTTAAACAAATTTTCGAGGTTTATGTATTTCCGAATGTGCATTGGAGCTGGAATTTTTTTTATAGCTAAAATTTGTAAAAACACGAAATAGAATTATACAAATTTTGTAATTTTAATTTTTTTGGCAGATAAAAATTCTTAAATTTTATACAAATAGGTAAATGTTTATATACTACGGTCCAAGATACGGAGCTGCAATTATTAAGTTATTTAGAAATTATTCTATACAAACGGAGAAACATCTCAATGTATCCATGAAATTGTTATTGCGGCCGTTAAAAATTAATTAATTTTAATAAATTAGATAAATTTAATTTCAATTCTAAATGTGCTATAAATTTAAAATGTGACAGAAATGTGTGGCATTATTAGCTTAATGTAGGAAATATAAAATATTCCAAAAATTGCATAAATTAGTTATTGTTTTACTCCATTATTGTTCCATAAAAAAACGAAAACCAGTCCAGAGGAGAAGTCTTTATAATTAAAGAAATATTTCTCATATTGAAATATCTCTTTGAAAAATAAATGTTTCTTCAAGGTGAGATGAAATGCTTGCAGTATGCAAGCACCTTCTACTAGTATGTTATATCGTCCACCTTCTGCCCCTCCTCCTCTGTAAGAAACGTCGATATATATTGATAACATACATATAACAGGAAGATACTAATGTTTAAGTGCTTCAAGATAAGCTGTAGATTCGAAATTTTTTTCTTAGGTAGGATTTTGTGCTAAACCGACTAGAAAAAACGAAAATCTTTAAAAAGTGCAACAATGCGGCCGCTAAACATTCGCAATTGTGTAAACAAATTTTCAAGGTTTATGTATTTCCGGATGTGCTACGGAGCTGAAATTATTTTTAGAGGTAGGATATGTAAAAAAACGAAATAAACATTTTACAAATTTTGCTATTTAAATTTGTTTGTAAGTTTAAAATTCTTAAAATTTAAACAAATAGGTAAATGTTTAGATAGTACGAGGCAAGATAGATAGATGAAATTCTCAAGTTATTTAGTGATTAGTCTATATAAATGAATAACCATTTCATTTTATCTATGAAATTCTTATTGAGGCCGTTAAAAATTATTTAATTTTAAACAATTAGATAAATGTTATTTCACTTCTAAATCTGCTACAAATTTAAAATTTGGCGTCAATGTGTGGCACTATTTACCCAATGTGAAAAACGTATAATATTCATAAAATTGCAAATATTTGCAATTGTTTTACTACACTATTTTTCCATAAGGAAAAAATGAATTTGGTCCCTATGAGAAATATTTTGAATTAAAGAAAGGTATCCCATAATGAAATATCTATCTAAAAATTTAATATTTTTCAAGGTGAGATGAAATGCATGCAGTATGCAAGCACCTTCTATTAGTATGTTATACCCTCCTCTGTAAGAAACGTCGATATATAATGATAGGAAAATACAAATGTTAAGGCACTTCCACATGAGCTGGAGATTAGAAATTTTTTTCTTAGGTAGGATTTTCTGCAAAACCGACTAAAAAAAACGAAAATCTTGAAAATTTGCAACGATGCGGCCGTTAAAAATTCCCAATTCATCAAACAAATTTTCAAGGTTTATTTTTTCTTTGCAATAAATAGCATTTGCACGTTATGATCCTGGAACAAACGAGTATCAATATATCGCGTACGTTACATCGTGAAAATCTTCACGGTGATTGATGACAACAGCAAAGTATTAATTCAATGAAATAAAACTATAAACACCGTATAATGCAACTCCATTGCCATGAAATAATGTCCATTTTTATTTTACGTCTATTTTATTTTTCACGCGCCATGCGTAATTCCAAGCGGGCCTCTTTTTGAATATTATGTTTCCATTATTAATAGTTTTTGAACACTTCAATGTTGTCACACCGAAATTTCGATAGTGTTCGATGTTTCCTGCTCAAGGTTTTGTTTCAATTCACGATATACGTTTCTACCGGTTTTATGATAAAACGGCCTTTTCAGATTCCCTACAACAAGTGATAAGTGTAAGTATTAGTACATCTAGAATATTGAGATATTATTGTCAAAATTAGGAATTTAATGAGCGATCAAAAAATGGTAGCTTAAAAGGAATACGTAGGTTACTAATATTAGACGTTATTTGAAAACCGCGAGGTGTGTTTTTCACTGGCAATCATGTTTCATGTTAAAACTTTGATTGATAAAATTATTATAAATAGGCTATTAAGTTAAAATTATATTTACGCATGTAATTACTGGTAAAATTATCATTTTGATTTATTCAATTTTTGTTTGACTGTCATTTTGCGGATATTGCCAACCGACAGCGGACGTGATTAATAAATGGTAGGCGAAAGTAAAGGTGTAGGGCCATATGACACGAATGGAGGGGCCAGAAAGCGTACTCCTAACTTACTGAAGTCATTGTGGTTCGCAGAATATGCGCCAAAAGATAAAACTGACTTGGCAGTGGACAAAGAAACTGTTCTGGAGGTGGAGTCTTGGATAGCCACAGCCACAAGTGGAGCATTAGGAGTTTGTATCGTTATTGTAATTCACGTCTAGTTGTATGTATTAGATGGTGTAACCCGTTAAATTTTATTGATTCCGTAGGTCTACATAGACATGGAATAGGTCATAATAAAACATAAAAAAGCACAGACAATACAATACAAAAAATTGAAATGAAAGATGATTAGCTGGAATTATTGTCACATTACAAATCACTATCAGTCAAGTATTCAGAGACACTATAATAATTTTTACTTATTAGATGGCGCTTCAATCGCCTCTTGAAAGACAAGGTACAGGAGGTTGACTTAATCCTAGCGGGTAAGTTACTAAACATAATAGAGGCAGCATGGTGAGGTCCTTTTAGGGAAAGAAAAGGTGAGGGTGTTGTTTAACAAAAGTAGCACAATTTAAAATATAGATTGAAGGGAGAGTTAATATATTAAGGGAGTGAAATACTGGCTTGCCAGGAGTTTGGTAAGTTAATTGCAACATTGCCTTGATAGCGTGCTTTTGTAAAGAAAAGACTTTGTTGGAGTAGCTGACATTGCCCCAAAATATGATGCCATAGGATCCTACTATTTAAGTTACGTCATCTGAGCCAACTATGACATATATTTGACCTTGTGTAGATATTATTAATGTCGTTTGAAGTGGTTTTGTAGAGATCTTTCATCTTGGAATTGCTGATTGTTTTTAAATATTAATTTTTCCATTTCGTCTTTATTTTGAGCCGGGTCCATTGCAATGTTGTCAAATGAATGGTTCTGGATCAGTCTGTGGCTCACGAAGGCCTTGTGTATTGCTTTCTCGGTGAAAGCACATGTTATTAATCTATGGATTTATATTTCATGGCACTTATCTCGTATATTTTGCAGATCCAGGATGCTTGGTAAGGCAGACGAACCCCCTGTGCCTTTGGGAAAGAGTAAAAAGGAAGGCAAAGAGGAGGGCGAAAGAGAAGGTGACGATGAAGGGTACGACATGAGCGAAGATGGCGAAAATATGGGAGAAGTAATGGGCGATGGAGATTACGAAAACTTTGAAAAGGAGGGCAAAGTGTGGAGCAAAGAAGATGGCAAAGAAGAGTCTACTAGCGATTGGGAAGAGGGGTACGAGACGAAATTTGGAGGTGAAGACAGGGGCAAAGACGAGGGCGACGACGATGGCGAAGGCGGAGTTGAGAAAGAAGGCATAGACGAGGGCGAATACGCGGGCAAGGAAAAGGATGAAGAAAAAAATGAAGAAGAGAAGATGGATGTTTGCGAAGATGAGAACATGGAGGTAGACAGTCACTTTAACCACCCTGCTAAACAAAACCTTAGAAAACGCCGAAGACCAGTTTATGACTACTTACCGTATACGAACAAGCGAAGACGACTTTCCTAAAACTTTAATTTCAGTCATTCCTCATGTATTATATTTATGAATAAATTTATGTTGTTTAATGTCTAATATTCCATTATTCTCTTTTAAGTACATAATGGTTTAAAAGATGTACATTGAGGGGAGTGTTAAAAGTTTAAGCTTCTTAAAATGTTCCCTACAACTTTCTCTTTGATTAGCCCGATTTAAAATTCTAATTGCCCACTTCTGCAATCTATAGAGTCTAGTAGCAAAGTGTGAGTGTCCCCAAACTGTTACGCCATATTTTATTCTGCTACATATATAAGCATGATATACCAGAATAGCAGTTTCTTGGTTAGTTATACCAATCAGTCTCCTCATTATGTAACAACCTGTAGCCACTTTTTTACAGACTGACTAGATATGTGATTCCCAATTAAAAGTATCATTAATATATATATTCCAAGGAACTTCACGGTTTCAGATCTTTTCATCAAATCATTCATAGATTTAAGTCGAAGACTAAATATAGATTTTTCTGGGGTGGATGAAATTGGAGGAATGTAGATTTACTGTTGTTAATCATAACACTATTTTTTATGCACCAGTCTTCCATTGTATTAATGGACATTTGTGTAGTAACTGTAATGCTACCTTTGCTTTTTATCAGACTATTGGTATCATCAGCATACATGACTAAGTCTCTGGAAACAAATTAAGGAAGATCATTTATGTACAGTAGAAAGAGCAGTGGGCCCAAAATGGAACCTTAAGGAACACTTTTTTTAATGATTAGTTGATCAGAGGCATACTTTATATTATCAAAAGAATAGTATATAGTCACATATTGCCTCCTATTGCTAAGATAAGATTCAATTAATTTATTAGCAATGTCAGTAATACCATATATTTAAAGTTTTCTAAGTAGTATGCAATGGTCTACAGAGTCAAAAGCCTTTGTTAGATCATAGAAGATACCTATGGTATCATCTCTATTGTCAACACCTTCAAGAACTGAATTGACAAAGCTATTAATAGCATATTCAGTTGATTTACCTTTAATAAAGCCAAATTGACATTTTGATAGAGTATTATATTTCTTTAGGAAAGACACAATTCTGTTTGATATCACCATTTCAAAAACCTTTGAGAAAACAGATAAGACTGAGATGGGACGATAATTTTCAAGTTTTTTTCAGTTTTATCTTTTTTAAAAACTGGTACTACTTTAGCTAATTTTAATAGATTAGGAAAAATTCCTGTTGATAGTGACATATTTACTAATATTGTTAGAGGAGAAATGAGCTGCAATTTAACATAACCATTCAACAATGAACATGGTATATCATCCTAACCTGCAGAGTTTTTCTTACTTATTGAGTCAATTATTGTGCTAATTTCCTTTGTACTCTTAGGGAAGAGATAAATAATGTTATTATTACTTAAAGTTGACTTGAGATTATCAATATACTTGGCAAAGATCTTATTGTTAACTTTTATAATTTTTGAATTTATAAAGTAAGAATTAAATATATTTACTATTCTCTTTAGATCTGTAATTTCAGCATCCTCATATATAATCCTTTTAATGGACTTATTAGTGCTGGTATGTAAGGATGAGTCATTTACAATTTTCCAGGCAGATTTGGTAACATTGTTGGATGAGCGAATGATGTTAATATCAAACAATTTAAAACATCTTATGAGTAAAATTTTTTGTAGTTCATATAACTCTTTTTGTCATCTAAATTACCTGTAAACTTATATATCATAAACAGATTTTTCATTTCCTGTGAGAGAGAAATTATCTCTGGTGTAACCCATGTTTTTCTGGGTGTGTTGCACACTTTTTTAGTTTCAAAGGGAAAACATAAACAAAAATAATACATAATTAAAAAATTAAATATTTCATAATTATTGTTAACATTTCTGGCATTGAGTATTGCTTCCCAGTTTATATCCTGCAGATAAGAAATAAATTTTTCTTTATTTTTCCGAGACATTTGTCTTCTATAGAAATAATTCGTATTTTTTCTGTTAACTAGGATTCCAGCAGGTAGCTCAACTGTGACATCTAGGGGATTATGTTCTGATAAAGGGTGATTTATATTCTCAGTTTTTATCACATTAAGATTAGTAAAAATGTTGTCAATGGTAGAGGCTGAATGGGATGTGATTCTGGTAGGTTGGAAAATTGTCTGCTTTAGATTGTGTATGATAAATATGTCTAATAATGCAGATTTCATACTACTATTAGCACAGAAGTTTACATTGAAATCTCCAGAGACCACAATAGATCTATTAATTTTAAAAAATAGATCAAGTATAGACTTTAGATTATCCTGAAACACAGAGGAAAAACCACTAGGCAATCTATAAATGCATAAAATCACAATATGATGTTTATCAATTTCTAAATCCACATAGCAACATTCAAAGTCCATATCACAACAAAATTTCACTAGCTTCTCAGAGGTATAAGCACACAAGCCTTTCCGAACTAAGATTAGAACACCAACACACTTAAATTTAGTTCAACCAAAAATACCTGCTATATAATAATTACTAAAACTCACACTATTAATCTCCTCATCACATAACCAGTCTTCAGTTACACACACAATATCAACTCCTAAAGAATCCATTAAAATGTCCAATTCTTCAAGTTTATTTCGAATACATTGTACATTAATATTCATTATTTTTAGCTTAATACCTTGTCATAATTGTCTCTCCACAATTGACTCTGTACAATTATCAGTGACCACTCTATCACCCAGAACATCTGTGTTTACCCTTTCTGTTGAGGGTAGCTTAGTGTTACTGGTATTATATTTTTTACTAAATATAAATTTGTTAATCATTACATTAATTGGCCCTGTTTTGGTATCATTAACAATATAAGCCAAAGTAGGCTTAACAGATATTTTAAAGGAAGAATAGTTACCTTTAGCATTAAGTTTAGATCCCTCAGCATCTTCTATTCCCTTTGATATTAAATGTGAAGTCACATCTTTTACTGCAGTCTCAGGGGCCAGCTGCCATACATGAAAATGCTCAAACATCTCTTGTCCTTTTAAAATACAGTTCTCATTAGTTACAGCAGAGCCTAACACACCTTTGTTCCTACGTTTACTCCTTCGAACCAATGTAAAACCATCACTCATTTCAACTTGAGATTGTACATCATTAATAGAAGATTTCTTCTTAGTATTCATCATATCAGTACTTGATGAACCAGTCTCATTCCTGGATGAGGAATTGTTTTGTGCGGAGGAGGGTGGAAGGTTACCTCGCAAAATTCCTGAATACGATTCCTGGGTCTTCTTATCACATTTTTTCACAATATGAGAAGTATCACTAACTAATATCTCTTTATTTTCACAATGTCCAACGTTAGATAAAGAGCAACGAGCTGCTTCAACTAACTTGTTCGACTTATGTAAGCTACTCACTTCATTTTTTAGAAGTTCAATTTCAGTTGACTCTAATTTTGCGAGATCACCAAATCTGCTCATATTCGTTTTCATATCTTCCATGGCACCGAACAGTTCAAATTGTTTACTCATTAGTCACTCAAGCGCAGTATTTACAGTCAAGATTTAGCGAGAAGGTAGCACATAACAGTTTTTACATCGATGGGCCAGTTCACGGCACGTATTTAAGGCATTAAGTGAAGATTTATTAAGGCCAGTACACTGCAAATGATATTTCGATAAACAATGAAATTCACAAATGATAATCACAAAGTTATCATCAAATTTTTCCGAGCAAGACGTACAACGCTCACTATTGACGTCCGCCATCTTTAATGAGATAGTATTATGATGTGAATATAAAAATTGTTTATTTTAATAAACTTTTAGATAACAAGTAAAAATAATTCAGCATGAAGGCTACAAATAGTTTTTCGTATTACAAAGCAAAGGATTCGACTTGAAATTTTCTGATACTGTCTACAAATACTTGTAATGATTACCCTGAGAAGATGCTTGACTAAATAACTAATAGAACAAAATCTAGGGAACATGATAAAATTTCACAAAAAAATTTAAAAAGCTGTTTTACTCAAATATTTCAGTGCAGTTAGTGCAGACCCTCTTTGCATAACCGTTGCATACTGGCCCACCTCATTTGTGACAAAACTGATCTGTCTTCCTGTTCAGTTTAGGAGGGCATATACAGCAAAGCTTATGTTTTCCTCCTTGTATTGTTCATGGACATTCTTTAGAAGGATGTGGTACCTGAAATATGGCACTAATAGAGTGCCAAAGTTGTGATGGTAATCTCTCTTTATAGATGGAGCGAATGATGTGAGTCTTCATCAGCTGCATAGTGAGATTTTTTATTAAGGATAAGCGATGCGCTTTACCAGCATGCTTCTTTGAGTAGAACAGGATGTAAGGATTGACGGCAGAAATGTTCAGATTGTGAAAAAAAACTATTAAAAGGTGCTTGCATACTGCATGCATTTAATCTCACCTTGAAAAACCATTTATTTTTCAAAGATATATTTCACCATGAGAAATATTTCTTTAATTCTAAAGATTTCTCCTCTGGACTGGTTTTAGTTTTTTCATCATTGAACAATAATGGAGTAAAACAATCACTAAATTTTGTAATTTTTGGAATATTTTATTTTTCCTAGATTAAGCTAATAATTTCACACATTTCTGCCACATTTTAAATTTGTAGCACACTTTGATGTGAAATTACATTTATCTAATTGTTTAAATTAATTAACTTTTTAAAGGCCGCAATAACAATTTTATGGATTCATTGAGATGTTTATCCGTTTGTATAGAATAATCTCTAAATAACTTAATAATTTCAGCTTCCTATCTTGCATGGTAGTATCTAAACATTTACCTATTTGTTTATACTTTAGAATTTTAAACTGCCAAACAAATGAAAACATCATAATATTTATATGCCCTATTTCGTTATTTTACAAATCCTATCTCTAGAAATAATGTCAGCTCCGTAGCACATTTGGAAATACATAATCCTTGACAATTTGTTTAAATAATTCTGAATTTTTAGCGGCCTCACTTTTTTACTTTTTCAAGATTTTCGTATTTTCTAGTCGGTTATGCACAAAATCCTACCTAAGAAAAATATTTCGAACCTCCAGCTCATCTGAAAATGCCTAAACATTAGTTTCCTCCTATATCCTCCTCCTCCTCTGTAAGAAACGTCGATATATAATGATAACATATAAACCGAATAGAAAAAACGAAAATCTTAAAAAAGAGCAACAATGCGGTCGCTAAAAATTCGCAATTGTTTAAACAAAATTTCAATGTTTATGTATTTCTGAATGTGCTACGAAACTGAAATTTTTTTTAAGAGGTAGCATTTCTAAAATAACGAAATTGGGATTATATAAATTTTGATATTTTAATTTGTTTGGCAGGTAAAAATTCTTAAAATTTAAACAAATTGATAACTGTTTAGACATTAAGGGATGAGCTAGGAAGTTGAAATTTGTAAGTTATGTACAGAGTAATGCAGTTGCACAAATAAAGTTTGAATTTCTCCATAAACATATTGCGGCGGCCATGAAAAATGTTTAGAATTTAAACAATTGGAAAATAATTATTTCACTTCTAGAAGTCCTTCAACATTAAAATTTGGAAGAAATGTGTAGAATTAGTACCCCATAATGGAGAAAGTATAAAATTCTTAAAATTGCAAAGTTTTGGGATTGTTTTAACCTATTATTTTTACAAAAGAGAAAAACGAAAATCGCTCCGGAGGTGAAATATTTAGAATAAAAAAAATATTTGTAATGGTGAAATATGAAAAATGACTGTTTTTTATGTTGAGATGATATTCTTGCAGAATGCAAGCACCAACTACTATCATTATATATCGACGTTTCTAAGAGAGGAGGATACATATAACATACTAGCAGTTGGTGCTTGCATAAAGCAAGCATTTCATCACACCTTGAAAAAACATTCATTTTTCAGACAGACATTTCATCATTACAAATAATATTTTAATTCTAAAGATTTCACCTCTGAAGCGATTTTCGCTTTTCCCACATGTAAAAATAATAGTTTAAAACAATCCCCTAATGTTTTACACTATCTTCATTATGGGGTACTAATGCAACACATTTTAGCCAAATTTTAAAGTTGTAGCACTTCTAAAAGTAAAATAATATTTTTCTAATTGTTAAAATTTAAATAATTTTTAACGGCCGCCGCAATTCATTTATGGTAAATTAGAAATATTTATTTGTGCAAGTTCGCTACTCTGTAAATAATTTGAAATTTTCAGCTTCCTAGCTCATCCCGTAGTACCAAAACAGTTATCTAGTTGTTTAAAATTTAAGAATTTTTAACTGCCAAACAAATTAACATATCAAAATTTGTATAATCTGCATTTCGTTTTTTTAAGAATTCTACTTATAAAAATATTTCAACTCCGTAGCACATGCGGAAATACATAAACCTTAAAAATTTGTTTAAACAATTGCGAATTTTTAGCGGCCGCATTGTTACACTTTTTCAAGATTTTCTTTTTTTCTAGTCGCTTTTGCACAAACTCCTACCTAAGAAAAAAATTTCGAATCTCCAGTACATTTGGAAGTGCCTAAACATTAGTATCCTCCTATATGTTATATGTTATCATTATATATCGACGACTCTTACAGAGGGGGATATAAGATACTAGTAGTTGGTGCTTGCATACTGCAAGCATTTCATCTCAACATAAAAAACATTCATTTTTCCTTTTTCATCATTACACATACATTTTTAATTCTAATTATTTCACCTCCGCAGCAATTTTCGTTTTTCCCACATGTGATAAAATAATAGTTTAAAACAATGCCCAAATGTTGCAATTTTAAAAATTATACTCTTTCTTCATTATGAGGTACATATGCTACACATTTTAAATTAATAATAATTAAAATTAATGGGTATTTCATAGCAAGCAGTTACTGCAGAGTTAAATTTAAAAATGGTGGTGTCATATCTTTGTGAAACATAGCACAAAAACTAGTAATCTAAAAATTCCATCGCAGTCTTTGCAGAATGTTTTTACTTTCGCTTTCGCATCACCCACTCCTTTATTCCTACGATGTTTTTCATAGCAGCTGATACATCTCTTTCTAAAATCTCTGGCTAACCCTTGATATGTTCCTAGCCTATGCACTACTTTCTTCTTGGTCTTCCTAGCTTTATCACCACCACCACCACCAACAGCATCACTGGTTTCACCATTATCTTGAGTAAGCCTGTAAATAATATTTTCTCTAAAAGTGAGCATTTCCATTTTTTTCACATTCCCTCCATATTTGATATAAATCGCCCACGCATTCACCACACACATTCCAAGAAGAAGTCCTATTGCAACCTTTTTATACCACTTCATCGTTCTTCTTATGCAGGTATAATAAGAGGACATTTGGTCAGAAACATCAACACCCTTTTGGCAAAATTATTATTATTATTATAAATTATTATAAATTCATCACAGATGATGGCTTCATTTTTTTCACCTTTCCATGACTTAGATGCTGATGGAACTCGAATGTCTGTATGTGCTGGACCCAAAGAAATCTTAAGCACTGGTCTCTTATCTTGCCATTTCATCACTCTTAAACCATTCTTTTCCTTCACGAAAATCTCTCCACTGTTCAGTTTTTTTGTGCTTACCTCTTTTGGATTTCCCTGTCTATCTTGTCTTAATGTTCCACAGACATAGGTCTTTTTCTTTAATAACTTCACAGAGAGATACACTTGCATAAAAATTATCTATATACAAAGTCCTACCTTCGTTCAGAATTCCCGCAGTCAACTCCAGCACCACTTTTTCGGCATGTCCTTTCCCACTTCCATATGGGTTTTCATTTTTGCCTGTGTAAATCTTCAAGTTATAAGTATAAGCCTCAGTTTGTAGCACTTAACATCATACTTATTTGCTTTTCCAGGGAGATACTGACGAAATATCAATCTACCTCTCCAGGCACCGTTGATTCATCAATGACGATTTTTTTACTAGGAGTAATTGTAGAAATTTTCTGCAAATCAAGCAATGGCTTGATTTTGGACAATCTACTTTAACTTGTATCAGCACAATTATCATTGAAATGGAAGCACTTCAGAAGCATCTCAAACCGATCACGTTTCATAGTGTTTTGTATGAAGTCGTTCCAGTATAAAGGTTTGTAGGACCAATAAAAATGCATTTTAGGTAGATGGTTTACACCCATAGCCCTCAGAACCACTATGAAAATTTTCATTTCACTTGATGATGTTTCCTTCCATGTTTTCATCATGGATCTTCTCTTAGGAACTTCAGATGCTAAGTACTGTCTTGCGTATCTGTTTGTCTCTGTTACTAGTAGATCCAAAAGATGGTCATTCAGAAAATGTTCATATGAGCGTATCGGATCAGCAAAATCCTCCTCAATCAGCAAACCATCTTTACCTGTGTAGGAAAAAGGACGACCAACATTCGAGCAATCTCCCCACAAGTCTGGAACATTTTCTATATCATCGATGTCTTCGGATGATGCTTCTTTAATGCCTTCAGATTCTGATGAGGATAAATCACTTTCTACTTCTGATGGCTTGTAGGAAGATTCAGAGTCAAGGTAACTTGACATTGAAACATCAGAATCAGACATGGTATAGAAAAAAAAGGAACTTTAGATAGAGAATTAAACATTGAATTTCTAGAAACTCAACAAGAACACAATGTCACTCGAAGAAAAACAGCAAAAGACTGATGTGTAGAACGGTGCACTGGTAGAAATAGAGAGGAAGGGAAATAAGCCAAGGGAGAAAATTCCTGAAAAAAAGGTAGGACTAATTCTTGGGTGACCTCTGAAATTATATCACTAACTAAGACAGTCATTTAAAATTGCTCAAGTCTCCAAATCAGAAACAGATAAAAACTATTATTTAAGATGCAAAAAGTCATATTCTAAATGAATTGGCATTGGCCAAAAATGTTATAATATTGATCAAATTAATAAATCAAATAATCAAACCAAGACCACTTGGAAAATTCTAAACAACTCGGCTTCTGTAACAAAAATTCACTCCTCTATTGATAGAATCTCTTATATGGATATGCCTGTGACAGATCCAAGTATAATAGCCAATTGTTTTAATAATCACTTCCTTGAATCTATCAACCACTTGTTAAAAAATCTGCCTTCAACAAAATCTAAAGAAACCCTCCCTATACAATGTGTTTGTAAAGAATCCATCATTTTCTACCCTACAGATGAGAAGGAAATTAAGACAATCCTTGAAAAGGTAACTACTAAAAATTCTTCTGGATATGATGATATTCCTTGCTCTATATTTAAAGGCAATGTAAAATTTTTATCTTCTTTCTCTTCTCACTGATCTAGTTTATGAATCTTTTAAATCTGGAATCTTTCCTCATCAGTTAAAAACAGCCAAAGTTGTCCCTATCTTTAAAGGTGAGGATGTCCATAATATGGGTAACTTTAGACGGATCTCCGTACTTTCCATCTTTTCAAATATTTGAACACCAGAATAATTTCCTTTCTTAAGAAATTTAAAATTATTTGGATTGTCAATTTGATTATCTCAAAGGAAGATCAACTGAGACTTCTATATATAAGTTTATCAACTCGGCCCTTTATGGCATGGCTAGACATGAAAGTACCATTGGTATTTTTTATGACCTATCAAAGGCCTCAATTCAGTTGATCATGACATTCTACTAAATAAATTGTATGACTGGTATCTCTGGACTAGTTAATAACTGGCTTAAATCTTTTCTTACCAATAGAAAGCAAGCAGTCTCAATTTATTCTTCATCTCATCAGATGAAATGTTTATCTAGTTACCTCTACATATCAAGAGGCATTCCTCAAAGATAAACTTTACTTTTCCTATTTATATCAATGACCTACCTTCTTATTCAAACTATGGAGATCGCTATATGTACGTAGATGATACCAGTCATCTACTAAAGCATTTTAACAAAATGCATTGCTCTACCCAACAAGCCATTGATACCATGGTGAGCTGGTGTAATGACAATAACTTTACCTCGTGTAGGGACGTAAACCAAGGCCTAATTTTGGAGTTTTCCCCTTGGTGTTAATACACCCCCTGCCACACACCCTTGCGGTGGCTTGCAGGGTAAACTGTAGATGTAGATGTATCATCAACAAAAATAAGTCTAACTTTATGCAGTTTCACCCTTCCCAGAAAAAATAACTTCATTACATCTAAAAATTCTGGACTCCACACTAAAAACTTCAACAACTGTAAAATTTCTAGGCATTCATATTAATGAATGACTTAGTTGGGACTTTCATGTAAACTCTGTGCTCAAAAGTTGCAATGGCATGTTATATTTATAGTAGATTAAAATATGGTATAGTTGTCTGGGGACATTCACATCACACACGACTATTTAAGCTTCAGAAATGGGCAGTAAGAATTACGGACAAATTATAGAAGCTATCCAGCTTTAAAAAACTCAATCACCTTTCATTACCTGGAATTTATCTTTTCCATACAATTCTGTTTTTTCTTCGAACTTAAGCAAAATAAAGATGTGCATGGTTATGATACAAGAACAAAGCATGACTTAAGATTTATTAATCATAAACTAAAAATGTACAGTAATCAATGCAGGATTCAAATTTTTGAATCAACTGCCTACAAATCTAAAGAATATATACAATAATAATATTAAAAAAAAAGACTGAGAGAATCTCTAGTAGACAAGGTTTTATATTCAGTGGAAGAATTTGTGTGTAGAATAGTATGTATCCCATGTTATGTGTCTGATGTATCATATCAATTGATATCCTCTTGTAACTTATCCCCTATTTGTTTTGCAAATCCCGAGGACCAATAAAATATTATTATAGTCATACGTGAAAGCAGTGAAGTTGAAGCAAGTCTACCTTAATATGCCAAAGAAATCCCAGCGAGAAAAAACATAATCTCCCTTCGCCTTCATTTAGTCTTTTCTGATGTTGGATTTAGTGTAATAGTTCTATTTTTATGAACCCTTATATTATTTTTAATGAATCAAAATCTTGATAATACATGTGATAAGGATGATGCAAAAAAACAAAGAAATGCTAAGGTAATAAAGCAGGCATATCTTTTTACTCTTGTAGCCATTGTGATATCAATGCACGAAATATTATCCTAGATATTTATAATAAATTTATGACGGCTTTCAGAATTCTAATTTTCAAGGTATTAATCACGCTATTGCACAACCCCAAGTTAGACGACTGGTAATGTATAGCAAGCGCGGGTTGCAATCGGAGATGAGTGAGAAAACGGAGACACAACTTTGGTTCGAGTCAAAGTTCGTGTCTCAAATGCCCACACCTAAACACCACCTCTACTATAGGCGGTCCCTCCTCATCTCGTCCTACTGTAAATGTGCCTACTACTTAAAGTATAGCTATTCAAGCTTTTTCTCAGACAAAACACCCATTGGTTACATATTTGTTTACAAGAAGATGTTTTTTGTCCTTGATTTAATTGTGTACATGATGTTATTCTAATTTTCTTTGTTTTTATATTTTTACGGAGATGTATTTTTCGGACTGCGCAGTTTTTCCTGAACATCAATTCTTACCAAGATTTATTTTTCTGACTGATATTTTTAGACCGAGAAGCCTTTTCCGACCAGAATTACAATTTTTTTCCAATGTGGGTCTTTTCCGAACGCGATATTATTTCCGTGACTGTGATATTTTTTTCCCGATCGCGCTACTTTTCCCCAAACGTTTTTGAAATCCTTAAGGAGGAAGGTTTCTCTATGGGGAGGACTCTTAATATTGCTATCCTTAAGGAGGAAAGTTCTTCTATGGGGAGGACTCTTAATATTGCTATCCTTAAGGAGGAAAGTTCTTCTATGGGGAGGACTCTTAATATTGCTATCCTTAAGGAGTAGGGTTCTTCTATGGGGAGGACTCTTAATATTGCTATCCTTAAGGAGTAGGGTTCCTCTATGGGGAGGACTCTTAATATTGCTATTCTTAAGGAGTAGGGTTCTTCTATGGGGAGGAATCTTAATATTGCTATCTTTAAGGAGGAATGTTTTGATAATATTATGATCATTCCATTGTATCATTAAATAGGTAATTGAAAAAACATCATAGTTAGATTATTATTCATGTATTGTTATATTATCTTTCTTTACACATCATAAAATATCATTCTTAATGAATACATGCAATTATTGCATAGCATTTTTAAATAAAATGTAATGTCATCTTTCTTGTAGATGCAGGAGAATACCTGAAACATACAACTTAATATTTTTCTTGTTTCCAGGTAATATAATGTGATGTCAAAAATGAGTAAAAAACCTAAAAATCATTCAAAACAAAATTGCTGAATACAAACAATCTTTATATAATCTATCTCTTGAACAGTTTGTCAGAGAAATGCTGTAAAGTAGTTGACCCAGGAAAAACTATTTTTGTTTACGTCTTTGCATATTTGTGCAGAAGTTATTGTAGCAAGTCTCAATAATCGTGGGAGGTAAACTTCACGTGGTTGCCTACCTTAAAACACAGTGCGATACAACGTCATACGGTACAGATGCTGCATAAAATGTGACGTATTAATATTCTACGCAAAATAAAGGTGCAAATGTATGTATGCATATGAAATGTTACAAATGTTAGGACAGTAAGTAAGTAAGAAAGTAAAATTTTGCTTACAAAACTTGTTTTATCTTGTCAAAATTCGTCATAAAATATTTCATTTTAACCTAATATGAGGTACTTTACAGTATGATGAAAATGACGTAACATTTTATAATTCAATTTCAAAAATCATTTTGGGATCTTAAAAGACTACTTGAGGAACTTTTTTCATACGATTAACTAAGGGTTTACAGACCTTTAAAAATAATTTAATTTTCAGTTAATTAACTCGGGTGAGATTCAAAACCCAGACCCTTAGCCCACATTGAAATTATGTTTTGCTTTTCCAGGTCATATTAAAGAGAAGGGGTACAAACCCAAACAAGTTTTTAATGCTGATGAGTTGGGCTTATTTTGGAAGAAGATGCCTTCACAAACATCCATCTCTAAAGAATAGCATTCGGCACCTGGATTTAAAGCAGCTAAAGACAGGTTAACCCTCCTTCTCTGTGCCAATGTGCCTGAGGATTGTATGATTAAACCGATGTTAATTTATCGAACATTGAATCCTTGTGCATTGAAAGGGAAAAATAAGCATAAACTACCTGTTTTCTGGCATTCAAACAAAACAATTTTTATGGATTAGTTTCATAATTGTTTCTTTCATGAAGTAAAAAAATATTTATTTTTAAAAAATTTGCCATTAAACCCTTTCTGGTTGGAGGTCGACATTCCTATTTTGCTCCCATGGTTGAATGTCGACCTATGATCGACAAAATTTTTTCATTTGTGGGAGGTCGAGGGTCAACTATATATCACTGCCTGTTAGCTAGGCATCCTGAGCATGTCCCCAGCAGGTGCTGCCATCTGTAGAATTCTCATAGAACTTTTTGAAGAAAATGATTAGGAATATCTTTGACAGTCGAAAGTTATCATGGCATCCTTCATGTACAAAAAAACACGTTTTAACATCTTGGTAGAGGACGTGGAAATTATAAATGGCATTATTGGTTGGGGAGAAAAGAGACTGTAAGACATGTCAAAACATTCCTGCAATGTGCCCCATACATTAAAACATTTAAAAATAAATTAGTATTTCTGTGCTTGAACAGTTTTCTTATGATTTTATATCTATGCCAATAAAATTTTAAAAAGTATGAAGAGTATTCAATTTGCACATCCGAGCATCAAAGTTATCTTACTGCCCCCAAATACAACTTCACTTCTCCAACCATTAGACCAAGGAGTGATTGCTGCATTCAAGAGCTACTATACTCATCGGGCATTCCGCTACATCTACCCCATTATAACTGTCACCGGATACTGGAAAAATTATACTACTGTACCTTACATACAAAACATTAAGGAGCCAATTGAAGAGGTGAAACCTTTGATTATAAACATATGTTGAGGGAAATTGTAGAAGGAATCTCTCATTAACTTCGATGGGTCCCTTCACTTGATGTAGATGTGAAGGATTGAGGAATTGAAACCAGAAGAGACTTACAGATTTGTGCAGTGGAGAGTTAACTGAAGATGACCATGACAAACTTGTTCAATTTAATGATGAAACTGGTGATATGGAAGAGGATGTGACGACAAAGTCTAAGTTCCCTGAGTAATTGCATGTGTCTCCTTTCCTTTAAGCTAATTTTCGACAACAGGTCTTGTATTTGCCCGAATATAAGCCTATGCTTTTTGTCAAAACCTATCATCCCTTGGCTTAAATGTGAGTTCGAGAAAGAATTTGGGGTTATGGTTGTCTCGTAGCCACCCAAATCTCTCCCACATCTCTCATTGCCATCACATTCAAATGATAGTACTATATATTTTATAAAGTAAATATTTGACCTACATTGAATCAAGTAAATAAAGTAAAACTCCTATAGCCAAAAAAAGGAATAACACACCACGATGTTGGCATCTTCAGGGGTGACCTGATTTTGACAGTGACAAGTTGTCAACTGTGAGGATAACGGGAGGTTTCAAATTGAAGAAAAACGAAAAACAGCTGAAATACGAAACAAGTTTTTGGCATGTTTATTTTAGTTCGTCAGTTTGTATAAGGTCTTATTGAAATCAGGTTAACTATTCATTAATGTTTCACGGTTTTTGTATATGTGTAGGTTTTCTAAGGAGTTAAGTGAATTGATGGAAGAGATTAGTAATTTTATATCATTTAAGTTGATACTATGTCCTGTTTTGAAGATGTGATTAGCTACACTGGATTTATCAAACCGGTTGTATTTACAGTGTGCTAAATGCTCCTTAAACCGTGTGTCTAAATTTTCAATTTTGTCTTTTGTACTCCCTAATAAAGTTTTAAAATTTTGTGGATTGGTGTATGTTATAGAGTATTTCTTCTGTTTGAAAATCTTATCCAAGCTTCTATTGAGTGGTGAGAAATAAGGCAGTTTTATATATTTGGTCTTGTTCCTATTTTCAGTTGTGAGAGTGGTAGAATTTATCAATGTTTTTTGAGGCTGTGTCTTTTCACTAATTTATTAATTAAATTATTGTTGAAACCCAGTTTTGTGGCTATATCTTTTATATATTTTAGTTCTTTTTCGTATCTAAATTTGATTAGAGGTACATTGCAGAGTCTATGTACAAGGTGGTGGAAGACAGCTGTTTTTTGGCTAGTGGGATGAAAAGAATTTTAAGGAATAAAATTGTTGGTGTGAGTGGGTTTTTTATAAATATCAAACACGATTTGCTATCTATTGTTTATGATTAAGACGTCGAGGAAAGGCAAGGTACGTTTTGTTGAATTTCGTATGTGAACTGAATGGTAGAATATATGTCATTGAGTTGGTCCACAAAATCATCTAGTTTCTGTTTATTTAGGTCAAAGATTGCAAATGTCATCTACATATCTGAACCAGATATCTGGGAAGTAGTTGAATTTTTCTTTACAATTATTTTCAAAATATGACAAAAATATTGGCCACGAATGGTGATAAAGGATTTCTCATAGAGGTGCCTTGGGTTTGTTTATAAAATTTGTGTTTAAACTGAAATACGTTTTGTGCCATGCACAGGTTGGTAAGCAATAAATATTCGTTAATAATTTCATCGGATATCTAGTTTTTGTAACAAACTCTTTAGTATTTGAGATGTTTCTTCAATTGGCACACTAGGGAAAAGGCTGCAGACGTCAAAAGAGACCATTATCTCTGATTCTTTTATTGTTGAAATTTTCAATTTATTAATTAATTCAAAGGAGTTTTTTACGGAATGTTTGCCAGGAAATGACATTTTTTTAAATTCACTATTTAACCATTTAGCTAAGTTTTAAGTGGGACTATTTATCCCTGAGGCTATGGGCCTCATCGGATTATCTTTTTTGTGTATTTTGGAGAGAGAGTACAATTTGGGAATGGTTGGGTTCGAGATATTTAGCTTGAAGCTAAGTTTCTTGTCTATAATGTTGTTACATCCTTTAATAATTTCATTGGTTTTCTGTATCATGGAGTTTAGAGGGTTCTTATTTAGTTTAATGTAAGGACTATTGTTTAGCATTAATTGGACCATATCAAAGTATTGTGATTTGTCCATGATTACTATTTTGTTGCCTTTGTCGGCCTTAATATAGAAACAGTCTTTCTCTTTAAGTTGTTTGATTGTCTTTGAGTATTGTTTAGGATAACTGTTAGTTAACTTGTTAATATTGTCTTTTAATTGTATGGCGCAAGCTTGTCGAATGTAATTCTTGGAGTTTTCATCGAAAAACTCAATACATCTTTCGATGTCAGCAACTATTTCATTTAAGGGTGGCTTTCTAGGGGGGAAAGCAAACTTCAAGCTCAAATCTAAGAGTGATAATTCTTCATTGGAGAAGGATTTGTTGTATAAATTTTCTGTGAATTCCGACTTATGTGGGATATTGTTAGGTTTGTTTATTATGTTGTGTTTTAACAACATTTTTTGATCAAGGGGTAGTGTTTTTTTATTAAACTTGAGTGTGTTGGTCTCACACATTTTATGTTCAAAATTATTCCATAATTCGAAGCAAACATGGTTTGAATGTTTAGTTAATTTTTAAATGTAATTCATATGCTAGTATTTCTAGGGAGCTCCTTTTGGCATACAGTTTCCTAATTTCTAACTGGAACCAATTATGGATAGCTATTTGTTTTACTTGGGCTGTAATGTAATCTTTTTTTGTTTTGGAAAATATGATCATAAAGTTTGGTATTACTTTGTGTTCTCTCCAGCATTTAAGAAATTTTATATCAGCGGCTATATTGTTGATCCTGGTATGTAAATTATGAAAATGGTTGAGGTCCTTATTCGGGAGTTTAAAAACTACTTTGTCAAAATATAGTGACAAGTCAAGGTGTTGAAAAACGACAGGGGGAAACAAACAAATAGTAGCAACTAAAAGGAACGAACCAAAAGCAACGGTGTGATGCAGTCTTACAAA
This sequence comes from Tanypteryx hageni, assembly GCA_028673005.1. Lineage (NCBI taxonomy): Eukaryota > Metazoa > Arthropoda > Insecta > Odonata > Petaluridae > Tanypteryx > Tanypteryx hageni. The sequence continues at coordinate 160,016,956 of CM054120.1, forward strand.
CATTAAAAACTCATGACGTGATCGTACTTTGTGATCGCAAAGGTGAAAATAGGAAAAAATGGACTAGTGACGGACAGAACCATTTCCGCAGAACCCCGAACAAGGGTAGGATTGGTGGAAGCTTTTAAAATGATAAAAAGAATCCGGGTCGCTGTTACCGGAGGTAAATCTTTTTTTTTAATTGGGATATAAAATTGGTAAAGGGTCGCAGAGTGCGAACAAGGTAGTCAGGAAACAGTTAAAAGAATAAATGACAGACGAAACTGTCTAAAATTGCAAAAGGATCGCAACAACGCGATCACGGTAGTCAAACAACGAGTTAAAAAGAGAAAGACAGACAAGGCTGACTGACCAAGACCAACAGGGAAATTGAGAATTGACAGATGAGACATTGACAGTAGAAAGTATAAAAGTGACAAGCAGAACTTTCTAAAAGTGATAACAATTGACAACTGAGCAGTTGACAAGGAACAGCCAGACAATGACAAACAACAATATGAAAAGGATAACAGATCACAGAATGCGAACAAGGTAGTCCACAAATGAGTTGAAAAAGGAGACGAAAAATGACCAAGCAAGACCAACGATGGAAGTTGGGAGTCGACAGCTCATGTGATTCTGACCTTCAAGGTCAACGATAGCAGAAGTGCGATCAGAGCAGTCAACACAAGATGGAGCGAGTGAACCGAGCAAGTGGACAAAGGAGTCTGACGGAAAGCAACAAATACGAGTGGTTAACAAATTACAAATGCATATGAAATTAAAATAAAAATCAATTAATCATCAAAATAATAATAAAAAGAATTATAAAATAATAATAAAATTGTAGTGACTGCTGATTGTACCACTAACTGCCCTATTACTTCTGGGCCACCCTCATGAATGGGCTTAAGGCTGCAACATAGGGTTGGGATGATTTCTTCCTTGTGGAGGGGGAGAATGAAAGTCCAAAGAATGTGAAACGGTATGAGGACTTAAAGTATGTGCCCCGCAGACTTGTTACGGTGCCTTAATGTGGCCTGTGGATTCAATGGAAACCCCTGCTGTAGGCCATTGTCCTGCAAACTTGTATCATTTTAATTGCTTTCCATTTTCTTTTCTTATTGACGTGTGCTCATCTCTATTATATTATACAAGGTGAGGTGACTTTTGTCAAGTGCAGTTAGTTTTCAAAACCTCCTGTGGAGTGTTGCAAACCTTGCGGAACACTTTATAACTAATAGAATTCGTGTTCAGCTTATAAATGTATATTATATTACACAAAGTGAAATGTCATTTTGTTTTCATAGTTTGTATGGTTACTGACAACAGTATATAGTTAGTAATGTTAGTAAATAAACTTTCATATTCACTTCATTTAACAGTTTACACATTGAAGCTTCACTTGCATATCGGTAAGAATTAAAATCAGAATTCCTTTAATACATTGATCAATCTATACAACACACTATATTAATTTTAGTTAGTATTTAAATGTCTTATGTTATAATGTTAAATGAAATTAATATAGATGCCGTATATGTACGAGGCGTATTCGGAAAGTAAGTACAATTTGGCTATTAAAAAAAAACAAGAATTAATTTTCAAAAAATTTTATTTTTATCAGATTTGCCATACATTAAACTACTTTTCTACATAGTATCCACCATTATTGAGGCATTTATCATAACGGGGCACCAGTTTCTGTATCCCCTCATCGTAGAAGACAGCCACTTCTGCACTGCTCCTTTGACGTCATCATCATTGAAGAAACGCTGGCCAGCAAGGAACTTCTTCAGATGCAGGAACAGATGAAAGTCACTTGGCCCTAAGTCTGGGCTGTAGTGAGGGTGATCCATTTGTTCCCAGCCAAATAACGTGATGAGGGCTTGACTTGAAGCTGCAGTGTGTGGCTGAGCATTGTCATGAAGCAACACAAATCCGCAAGTAAGCATGCCACGCCTTTTGTTCAGGGTCTCACAATAGGCTGCTCGGTTTATCGTTCTGCCTTTACTCATGAATTCAACAAACAAAACTCCTTGCCTGTCCCAAAAAACTGTGCACATAATCTTGCGGGTTGAAATTGTCTGCTTGAATTTCTGTCTTTTCAGCGATGAGGTGTGCTTCCACTCCATGGACTGCTGCTTCGATTCCAGAGTCACATGGGACACCCATGTCTCATCAACTGTGACGATATGGCTCAAGAACCCATCATCTTGCTCACTGTATCGCATGAGAAAGGTCAACGCACTGACAGCCCGATTGTTTTTGTGCTCCTCGGAGAGCATCTTCGGCACCCAGCGTGAGCACATTTTCCGAAAGTCCAGACGATGTCACAATTTCGTAGAGAACAGTCCTTGAAATTTGCACGAAATGCAAGGAAAGCAATGAAATTGTGAACCATCTGTCCTCATGAACTTTTGCATTGACCGTGCGCAACAAATCATCATTGACCAAAGATGGCCGGCCGCTCCGCGCCTCGTCATGCACATTTTCACGACCTTCGTTCAACTGTCTGACCCATTTCCTCACCATTCCATCACCCATAGCATTTTGACCGTAGACCTCAAAAATCTGACGATGAATGTCAGCCGGTTTCACATTTCTTGCATTCAAAAAACGGATAACAGACATATTTCACAGTCGGTGGGCCACTTGATCGTCTTAAACATGTTAAATGCACAGAACAATACGTAAACATGATCGGATGTTCTCATAATGGTGTCTCTGGCTTGCCAATGAATGAGGGAAGTCAGCGCGCATGCGCAAAATCACGACCGTAGTTCTGCAGCGGAGATATTCGCAAACGGTACTTACTTTCCGAATACGCCTCGTATAAGTTTCATTTGATTATCGGGATTTATATTTAATTTTGATTTTATTCCAATTAAAGTTGCAATACAATCATGTTCATTGAATCTGAAGGAGAACATTATGATTTAACTCGAGAACTGAATGTACCATTATTTAATGTAAATAAGAGGCATGCAGCGTGGGTTATGATTGGAAAATGTGAGAGAGAATGATGAGTGATTAATTAAATGTGATTAATAATTAAATTAATTATTGAAAGTCATTACTGGTTTTATGGCTGGAATCATTTACTTTATCCCACGTGTAAAAATTGACACACCATACGATCCAGCAATTCCTTTTAACATGCATTGCAGACAATTCGCAATCAATCTGTCTTATGCCATGACAATAAATAAATCGCAAGGCCAAACCTTAGCCAAAGTTGCAATTTTTACACCTGTACCTTGGTTTACACATGGAAATATGTGTATTCAAGAATTCAAACACTTAATTGTATATAAAGAAATATTGCAAATTAAATAATAACACAGAATTGAAATGTTATAGTATGTTATAGTGAAAATACGTTGAGTGAGCATACATAAAGCAGGGTAACCCTCTATGTGTTTAATATTCACTACATTTGTTAAGTGCTACATCAAGTTTTGCCTTAACAGGTCCAGAATAGCAACAAAAAGTGGGGGTCAGCTTACAATTGGTATCGGCTTTCATTCGATTATATACAGTACATTTACCACAAAAAAGTCTGCACCACATAATTACGACTTATAGTTTCAGAAAGAAAAATTTTAAAAAATCCCAAGCATAACATCACATATTTTGTTTATATTAATTGCTACGATGGTTCTATTGGCATACAACAATTAAAAATCCATATTTTTTCTCCCATACTCTTATATAATCTACAAGGTATAGATTAAAAAAATTATTCAAATAGAGCACATTTGCCACAAAAAGTCTGTGAGACTTATAGTTTCAGAGATAAAAATTCAAGAATCGCCCAATCTTTCGATACAGTTGTATACATATTCTCGATAAAGAATGCCTTTGAACTCTGTGCATTCCATTTCTGAAGTATACTTTTTCATCTTGTTTATACATTCCAGTTTACATAAAATGTAAAATATAAATTTAGTGCTTAATTGTTTATAAATAGGTTGGTAACATTTACCGCTTAACCCATCCCATCCTTATAATGTCCTATTGACCTAATGTCCGTTCGGCATAACATCCATTGGCATATAATCATTCAACATAACATCTGGGTATCCCTTTCGAGTGATCAAGGTTTAGAAGACTCTCTTCTGAATTAATTTGCATCCTTGAAAATTTTTACCGGATAGTCTCCCAAGTGTTCAAAAACATTCCTGGGCTAGTGACATTCCAAGATGATGTCTTCTGCTTCACTAACTATGTTTAACAATTGAAAGAAAGGGTTAGAGCAGTTTAAAAAAAGGCTAAAATAGCGGCTTTAAATTCAACAAAGATAAGTGACAATTCAATTAAAATGAATTGTGAACTTATTTGGGTCATAAATTTAGCTGTTGTAATCCAGGTAGATGAGAATAAATTAAAAGCAATTAATAATATGCAGCCACCAATCAACAAAAAATCAATCCAAAGGGTGCTTGGAAAGTTTACTTATGATTAAAATTTATTCCAAATTTTTTTGAGATGATGAAACCACACAGAGCTGCTGAAATATTAATCTGCTAAAAAATAACTAATCATTGTAATGTGTACAATGTACATGTTACAACTTTGTCGTAAAATTAGAAGAGTTGCCTACGTCTGTTTGGTGTACATACAATGTGCACCGCCGGAAGTAAGTCGTAAGCCTTGAGACAAAATGGGATGTTCTTTCCTATTTTTATGGACCTTTCCATTTCTGTGCAAAAGTTTTGTTTTTCAATTCGTCAAAGTTGTTTTTAAGTCATGTTTTAGGGTTGAAGGATTTATTCGTTTTTTTCAAAGAATTTATGACTAAGTAGTCGCAGGAGGGTAAAATTATGGTCGGAATGAATTACTTCCGCCCTTCCAGCTCTCTGACAATTTCTGGAAAAATGAAAGTAAAAATCTCTAAAACAGATGTTCATGAGGAAATGAAGGGGCGAAGTAACGGTCAGTAAAAAGTTGCGTCAAGGCCCGAAAAAAAGCCCAAATGTAACCCAAAGTGAAGCTCCAGCCCGAAACGTTCATTGATTTTCAGGCCCGGCCCGAGCCCTTGCAGACCTTTAGTAAGTTGGGGAGTGGCAGTATGTTGATATCATTGAAGCCTTATATGAGATATCTATATCAAATAAATTCAATCCAGAAATTCGCTACAAAGCCAAAACCAAATTTCAAACAAATGCCACAGCTCAAATGTTCTTAAATTTTTTTTTCATACAACACCTTTGTCTTTATATTTGCAAACTTCAAATATGGATATACTGCAGAGCTGTAGAATGGTTAGAGAAACTCAAAAACAACTGCAGGAAATATCAAGGAGCTTCAGTAATGTATAAGACGCAACAAAAACATTTATAAAACACACAAACAAAGATCTTACCAAAAACATCAATATTCATCTGCAAGAGGATTTCCAGCCTAGTCGTGTGCGACGGAAAAAGCGACTAGAAGGAGAAATGGCTCAAGATCAACCTCTCACAGATGAGAAGAAATGTTTTGAGGTAGAAGTATTTAATGTAATTATGGATAAAATAATATCCAGTCTTGAAACACGATTCAAATCACATGGTCATCTTTTCTAAGATAGTGCAATGTTAGATCCAAAATATTTTGATGACTATAAAGGCAAAATTCCAGAAAATAATTTAGAAAAGATTACCAACATTCTAAAAAAAACATATACTGGGTATAACAAACACTGTATTGCAATATCAGCTACAAGATTTTGCTAAAAATGGAACATGATAAAATACTGTATTGTCGATGAATACAACGAAGAAGCATCCATGAACACTGAAGATGGTGAAACTGGCTGACGTTGATGAAATAGCACACCTACAAATTTCATCATGCAAAACATGCAAGAATTGCATAGTATGCTGCTTGATGGTTTTCAAAAAATATAATTTTTATAGTGTTTCATATAAATATTTATATGAAGCATATAAGCTGGTCCGTACTCTGTCTTCTTTCCGAATAGCATTTGAGAGATCTTTTTCTAAACTGAAATTAATACTGAACAGATTAATAAACTCGATGAATGAAGAACATTTGGAAGCATATATGCTAATGAGTATGGCTGATTTAACAAATGAAGAAATCAAAAAAGAATTTGAAAAAAGGTATAAATAAATCTTTAAGAAGATTGCTCTTCTAATTTAAAACATTAACAAAAAATATCTGCTATAGAATATAGAATCCTTCAATTTTAAATCTACACATTCTAGTTGTTTTCTTTTATTTTATAAACCTACCACATTTTTTATTGCTATAAAAAATAATTTTTGTTTTAATTATACAACATTTTTCAATGTAAACATTTTTAATTTACTAGAGGGTACGTTATTGTGCAATATCATCATCATCATAGGTAGTCTGTATGTAGACAGGTACGTGACTATTCTTGAGAAATATATATGTTTAAATATCATTTAAATGTATATTATGAATTATTAAAAAAAACAAAATTGTTATATTTTTGTATTACCAGTAAAGGGTTTTCTCTGGTTATTCATATGTAAAACAAGGTAACAACTGAGTTTTTTAAATAAACATATTCTTATTTTGAATAACTTTCGTTTCATTATATACACGCACAACTTAATATTTTTCTATTGCTAAAATTGTTGATGTTCTCTGACACTTTTGTACTGTTCACCATAAATGTAACAGAAAGTGTTTCTGTAAGTAACATTAATTATCATATTATATACCTTTAAAATTCTAATCCTATCCAGTACCTACGTATTGTACCATTAAGTTATATTTGCATTCATAAACAATTCCTCAAATTATTTGTCAAATAGTAGTATCTCACTCTCGGATAGGTAGACGTTCTATTAATCTAATTATTTGTGCAATCAAACATTATAAAAAATTATTTTAATATTGATAATAATAATTATAATACTATTTTAATATTACCAATGAAATTTATTTCTTGTAAATTTCCTAGATTCTCCAAAACCAAAATATCGTTAAGATTTGTAGAATTTTTTTACAATTGTATAAATCCTTGCCATATGAAAAGTTAGAAAATGCATGCTTATGTAACATAATTTATGCACATTCTAATATTTCTTATAATTTAGTTTTTAATATGTATATACTTCAAATTTCATAGTAATTACCCAATTATAATTTAGTAAAAAATCTGGGATATACATTCATATACAACAAAAATGATTCAGATAAGTATTTCTCATGTAATAGCATTGGACTCATTGCCATGGTAGTCAAAAATTTAAATTGTTCAAAACCCAAAACTTTCTGCTTCTGTCACGTTAAAATCACATTATTACTCTATATCGATATGGATTTGAATCATGTCTTCACAAGAAATTAGCACTTTTCTTTCAGCTATATACATATGATTTAAATTCAGTGTTCGTATTGTAGTTGTATCTAACCTAAAAATTGCAAATATATAATGCCATGCATGATATCCATGAGTTTCTTATGGGACTAAAAAATCTTTCTATTTCTATAGTGCTTTTCAGATGATATGGCAAGTGAGGGGGAGATAAAAAGAGAAAGTAGGTGTGGGCAAGACACTGAGCGAACCAATAGGAAAGGAGGGGGAACCTAAGCATTCGAAAGCTCATTCTCCATTGAGTCTCCCTAGTGGTAACATCATGTCCGAGTGTGCTGTGTTGCCTCATTCATGAATTCCCTTTAAATGCCCACTAAACATTATGTGTGTTCCGGGGTAAAGTTGGCAACGTCTAGCATGAGCTTTCTGCTAGGAGGTTCTACCCCACCTCTTAGCAGCGGAGACATACGAGTGGTCCTGAGTACGGCCGAAATCTGACTTTCCAACTCAAATGAAAAGCACTATAATTACATGATAATCTATTCAGAGAGTCGATTTGTTTCATGAATAAAGACAGACCGTTCGCAATTCTTTCAAGCGAACGCCCCTAAAATAATAAGAGGGGGGGGGAGAGGAGGAGGGGGAGAGGTGGGGGGCAGAGGAGGAGGGGGAGAGGAGGAGTGAGAGAGAAGGAGGAGAGAAGAAGGGGAGAGGAGGAGAAGGAGGAGAGGAGGAGGAGAGAAGGAGATGAGAGAAGAGGGTGGGAGAGGGGGCGCGAGAGGGGGTTAGTGGGGCCGGTTGTGTAAAGGTCAGGTACAATTTTCTTTCACAGTCTGCCCGTGTGTCTTGAGCACTCACTGAAGTGTAGACTTGTTATTCACAAATCAAAAAAGAAAGAAAGAATACATAATAACACACAGATTATGTAATAATTTAATTAATAAATTAGTGAGAATACATAACTTTAATAAACTTTGTCCAATGCCACTTCCCTAAAATTAGACACCAAAAAAGAGGACAAATTTGTAAAATTGCCTTATTTTCCACCATTAAACAGAGGCTTGAACAAAATTTTTAAACATAAGAATTATACCATAACATATACAAATCCTTTTAATTTGAAAAATTTACTGGGCAGTACAAAAGACAGAACAGAATCTTTGAACAAGTCCGGTATTTATAAAATACAATGCTCACACTGCGACAAAAAGTACATAGGACAAACAAGAAGGAAACTAATAAAACGCTTCAAGGAACACATGGCTCACTATAAATATAATCGTTTTGAAAAATCAAGCGTTGCCAACCATATCTTTGAAACAGGTCATAGTATACACGTAAACGATTTGACACTGATAACTTCAGCCAATAACTCACTAAACTCGTTAGAAAACCTTCACATTTACAAAAACCGCGATACACTTATGAACACAGACACAGATTTCAACAAGACCCTATACAAATTGACAGATTTAAACGACACACACGCCGAAAAATCTTTCCGCGTTTCGCTTGTTTCTCGGTCGTCTTCTTAATACTTTCCGTTTCAACCTGGCAGTTGGCTTCCAGTCACTGGTGAAACAGGTTCTACCCCTGACGATGCCCACCTTGTGGGCGAAATGCATTGGGTTTGCAGCCCTCTAGTTGTTTTGGCTAAAGGAGTATTCTACTTTTGTGCGTCTTTTACAGACAACATAACTAGTGTCGCAGCAGCTGTACAACCGGTCACAGCCGTATTGCAAAGGTATTTGCGTATTTTAGGAGAAGAATCTCAATGACCATGCACCTCCCTCCATCAGAGCTCACAAGCAGCCATGGCTAGACGCGATGAATGCTGGAATGCTTTCAAGAACCACATCCGGCGTGGGAGGATGGTTCCGGAAACATGTGTAATATTTAAAATGTGTCTTTTACAGGCACCATAAGTAATGTCGCAACAGCTGTGCGTCCGGCCACAGCCGTATTGCAAAGGTATTGATGTATATTAGGAGAATAATCTCTACGACCACGCGCCACCCGCCATCATATCTCACAAGCAGCCATGGCTGGGATGTTTTAAAAGAATCACATCCGGCGTAGGAGGGTGATTTCGGAAACGTTAAATCTGTCTTTTATGCCTGACCATAACTAGTGATCCAACAGCTGTACGACACCGCAAAGGCATTAGCGTATTTAGGCGAAAAATCTCAACGACTGCGCGTGTGCCCTCCCCCAGATACCACAAGCCGCCCCATACCAAACCAACCCCACCAAATTCAGTATAAAACAAGCGTCACCAGCAGCATTTGGTTACTACCGCTGAGGTATTAGACTGGCGCATTTCAGAATACTCGAAGCAACTATGGAGGGCAAGTGTGTATCATTTGTGGCGGAAAAGGCTAAGGAATTCGTTGCCTTCGCTATAAGCGCAGGGTTTCAAGAGGAATCACTGTACGGCGTATGTCGTACTTATACGAAAATGTACGAGGCCCGGAAACGCCTTGTGGCAAGGGGGACGAAAAAGGTTCATAAGCAGTTGAAGCCGAGCGCGAATGCGGTTGAAGATGCGGAAGCGGCGGCGATCATCGACGGTAACAAGCATCTAAGAGATGTTATCGATGGAGTCGATGGTGGCTGCAGCGCCGCTAAACGTCGTGCTGTTGAGGGCGGGGAGGAGCCCGCAAAGAACCGGGCTAAACAAGGTATTGTGATCATAACATTTATCACGATTATGATGATGATGATGGCAGATATTATTATTATTCATAAGAATCGTACAATAACATGAAATTCATTTTATTAGGTGGAGACAGCAGCGACCCAAAGCTACCATCGACAGGCAGCGTTGAAGGCGGTGTGAGGGCGGAGGAAGCGGCCAAGGCTGGTAATGTGGATGTTTTTATTGTTGTTATTATTATTATTAATATCATTAGCATTATTTTTGTTGCTGTACAAGTGTGTGTATATTATTATTATTATCAAATTAATTTTGTTAACGTAAAATTCGTTTAACAGATGTGACAGATGCAATTACGGCCGGAGCCATTCAAACTGGTGTTGGCGGCGGTGGTTCAGCCTCCACAGAACCGATGGAGGGAGGGCAAGACGGGGTTAAGTTTCCGGAGTCGTCAGAAAACATCACTACGGAGGCGCCGGTGGCTTCGGGGGATGAGGCATCGGCTGTGTCCTCGAGGGATGAGGCTGGCACCGGGAGTGATGGCGATGAAACAACATGCGAAGGCGATAGCGATGGCGACGACACCCAAGGTAGACATTTTAGTTTGGTTAAAGAAAGGATAAACTATTTTAAGAAATTTAAACTGAGGGGGAGGGTGATTGAGGTGGCGCTCAAAAAGTCCCCGAAGAATTTAAACCCCATCGTCTGGGTGGAGAAGTGCTTTAACCACATTGTGAGTTTTATTAAGGACGGTACTAAGGGAAACGATCGGCTAGGGTTAGCTATTTATAATAGTATAACACCAGAAAAGTGGGCACATCTCCCCTTTAGAAGGGCCGATCAATTGGATGTCGAGGCCATTTTAAAAATTATTTCTAACGTTGGGCAAAGCAACGACTCCTTTGCAACGGCCGGGCATATCAATGTGGAAATTAGCCACGTTGATATGCCTTTAGGCAGTGGGAGACGTACACATGTAAATTCTATGCATTTTAATGACTTCTGTCAAAAAAAAACGTAGCATAATCGTGATACCTGACGACGGTACCATATGCCTAGCATGAGGATCAAGAGCATTATTAAAAAAGATAAAAAATGGGGGTAATCTACAGAGGGAGCGGGCAATCGCGTTAATGAGGGATTCGGGGGTTGATTTAACTGATGGGGGGTGGGATTGACGAGATTAAAAAGTACAAGATTTAAAAAAAAATTATTCCTTAACAATTTTCGGTGATAGAAAAGGGCGGGATGTCATTTTCGAGGGTCTCAAGTCTATGGAAAGTCAGCCGCGACAGCATATCGATTTGATTTTTGAAAATCAGCATTTCAACGTGATAACATCGTTAACGGGTGCATTTTCATGTTCCTACTAGTGTAGGGAATGCCACAAGCCGTATTATCACAAAGAGGAGCACAAATGTGATCTCATTTGCGGCCGATGTTTTGAGATACCCAAATAATGAAAAACTTAAATGTGTTGAATGCAATCGGTGGTTTTTGGGATGGTTTGCCTAAGCAACCATAAAAAAACGGCGGTGCTCTATGTAAATCCAGGAAATGTGTGAAAGGAAATTCGTGGGGACTTGGGTCACTGACGAAATTAAAAAAGCAGTAACTAAAGGGTATAAAATTTTGAAAATGCATGAGGTTTGGAACTACAAAGTCACTCTCTATGACCGTTCGAAGGACGAAGGTGGACTTTTCACAGGGTATATTAATTGTTTCTTAAAAATAAAGCAACAAGCTAGCGGCTGGCCGGAAGCATGCGTCACGGATAGTGATAAGACGCGCAATTTGGAGGACTTGAAAGAAAAAGAGGGCATAACGTTAAAGTATGACGAGGTAAGGTTCAACGCGGGATTGAGGTCGATATCAAAGTTGATATTAAACTCTCTTTGGGGTAAATTTGGCCAAAGGGAAGACTTCGCCCGCACAATAATAATCAATGATGTTGATACCATTTATAAAGTATTGACAGAGCCAAATGTTGAAGTTCAAGGCATTCTACCAATTACCGAGGACGTGGTCTTCGTCAATTGCGTAGACAGATTGGAGGGGAGAAAAAACTCACCGAATGTTAGTGTCCCGATAGCTAGCTATACAACCGCCCACGCCAGACTCGTCTTATACGAGTATCTGGAGAAATTGGGTGAGAGAGCGATCTATTGGGACACTGACAGTGTTATTTTTACGGTGAAAGAGGGTGAGTGGTCACCACCGACGGGGACCTTCTTAGGTGAGATGACCGATGAGTTGGGGGTTTACGGGAAGGGCTCATACATTTCAGAATTTGTGTCGGGTGGGCCAAAAAATTATGCCTACAGAATTGTTTGTGGCGGTGACCCAAGTTCCACGAAAACTGTATGCAAGGTTAAAGGGATAGCCATAAACGGTTCAAATAAAGATGCAATATGTTTTCATAGTCTTAAAGGGATGGTTGTGAATGGATCCCCTGCAGTAACTGTTGATATTCCGCGACAAATCCGCCGAACAAAATTTCACGATGTGGTGACGCGAGGGGAAAGGAAGATTTATAGAATTGTATATACAAAAAGGCGGCGAGTCGGTAAATACAGAACATTGCCATTCGGTTTTAAATCCGCTTCTTAACAGCGGAATTATAACCGAATGCATTTTATGTATCTATTACATATATACATATATATATTAACTAAAGGAAAAGAAAAGGTAGTGATGAGGGTGGCAACAAGGTGTTGAGGGAAGCCCAGCGGACACTCACCAAGTTGTGGACCAAGCTGGCAGGCTGCTGGGGGCGTCGAAGAGACACGTAAAACACACGAACACAAAAACACACGCAAGCTTATCGGGCCTAAGCCCTTCTTCAGCGAAAGAGTAACGTAAAGTGACACACTGGGCGAGGAATGACAGGGTGATGTGGGAAGGTTGATGATTGGAGGAGGTGGGGAGTAGGAGGGGTGGATAGCCAATAAAGAAGGAGTGTGATGAGGTAGAGTCCGAATAGTTACAAAGTAACAAGGAAACATTGTAAGGGGGCTAATAGGGTTAGCGGAGGTTGAGGCCAGGCGGAGAGAAAGAGTCGAGAAGATGGATATGTGCTAGTTCCCAGTGTCGGAGAAGGGGGGCAGGAGTATCATAGGGTAAAGCGCGAATAATCCTAACATTGTAGCAACTATTGAAGGGAACAATGTGGGTATTAGCATGTAATGCAACTGGGAGGGGGCGTCTGAGAGAAACGCTATTCCGGTGACCGTTCATTCGGATGTTTAACGGATTGCTGGTGAGGCCTACGTAAAACGCGGGACAAAGGGTGCAGGTAAGGAGGTAAATGACGTTACGGGTGGTGCAGTTGCTTCTGGAGGTGATGGGGTAGGTGATGTTGGTGGAGGGACTCGAGAAAGAAGATGATGGTAGGTGGATAGGGCAAGTGAGGCAGCGAGGTTTTCCGCAGGGGTGGGAACCTATTGCAAGAAGCGTGGTAGAAGTGGGAAGTTCCTTCCTCCACAAGATATTTCCCAAATTTGGGGGCCGGCGGAAGGAGAGGAGCGGAGGATTGGCAAAAAGGTTGATAAAGAGGGACTGATGGGAGGAAGAGGTAAGAATTGGGTGGGCAGCATGAAGGATTGTTTTGAGAGCTTCGTGGATACCAGGATGGAAAAGTGTCGTAAGAGTGAGTGGAGGGGTAGATGCAGGAATAGTGGGTGTGTGAGGATGAGATCCAATGTGGGTAGGCGTCATCGCCCTATGGATCTGTTCGCGGACCAAGACTGGAGGGTAACCACGTTTGAGAAGAGCATCCTCGAGGACAGAGTAATACTCTAGAAGGGATGCTCTATCGGAACAAAGCCTCCATCCTCGACGAGCAAGGGCATAGGGGATAGAGGTTTTGGTATGAAGGGGATGGCAGCTATCAAAGTGGAGGTATTGGAGGCTGTTGGTGGGTTTGATGTGAATACAGGTGCGGATTTGGCTGTCTTGAAGGTAAAGATCGACATCCAGGAATGTGATGTGGGAGGTAGAGGATTGGTGGGTGAAGGACAGTGAAGGATGGGAGGAGAGACGCGAGAGAAAGGAAAGGAGAGAGTCAGGTCCATGCGTCCAAATGAGGAAGACATCGTCGATGTATCTCAGCCACAAAAGTGGTCTGAGTGGAACGTTGAGGAAGAGTCTTTCCCATTCTCCAAGGTAGCAATTGGCGTATGAAGGCGCCATTCGGGTGCCCATCGCAGTGCCTCTAATTTGAAGGTAGTGACGACCATCGAAAGAGAAGTTGTTCAATTTGAGCACCACTGCTGCCAAGTCTAATAAGAAATGGGAGGAAGGTCTTGCGTCGGGTGGTCTTGAGTCCAGGAGTTTACTAAGAGCAGAGTCCATCATCGTGGGGGATGTTTGTGTAGAGGGAACAGACATCGATAGTGGCCAAAATGGTATTGGGTGGGAGAGGAAAGGGGAGGTGTTTGAGACGTTTGAGAAAGTGGTTAGTGTCTTGGATGAAGGAAGGGAATTGACGAATGAGAGGTTGTATGGGAGTCAACGAAGGCGGAGATGCGTTCTGTAGGGGAATTAAAGCTGGCAACAATGGGGCGGCCGGGGATGTTGGGTTTATGGATTTTAGGGAGAAGGTAGAATGTGGGTGTGCGGGGTTTGTTGGGGATCATTAGAGCAATGGCGGAATCGGAAAGGCCTTCCTGTTTGCCTGAGGAATGAAGATAGGACGAAATTTGGTAGGAGTGGTGGTCTGTGGGGTTGGAAGTAAGGTGATGGTAAGAGGTTTCGTCAGAAAGTTGGCGCTCGGCTTCCTCGTTATATTTGGCGCGATCCATCACAACCGTGGTGGTGCCCTTGTCGGCAGGGAGGATGATGATATGGTCAAGATGTTTGAGTGTGGAAATGGCATGCCTTTCACGTCTGGTAAGATTATCTGTATGGTCGATAAGATCGGAAAAGTTAGGTTGGGAGATTCTGGAAAGGATATAATTGAGGTATTGTTCGACCGGGTGTAGGGAAGGAAGGGTGGGTGGAATGTATTGGGAAGGAGGTTTGAAGATGGAAAAGGTAGGTGGGAGGCCGGGAGGGAGTTTTGGGTTGGCAGAGGTGAGAGAGTCTTCTTTGGGAGGGTTAGTTTTTAGACGTAGTGTGCGGGCAAAGGACTGGACGTCGGCAAGGAGGCGAAAATGATCAAATTTGGTGGTGGGACAAAAGGAAAGGCCGCGTGAGAGGAGTTCATTCTCGGCAGGGGTAAGTACGTGGGAGGAAAGGTTCAAGACTTCATCTGGTTGGCAAGATGAAGAGGTGGTGGCAGGAGTGTGCGAAAAATATGAGCGCTTCAAAGGTTTGCGGGTTAGGAAAGTGTGGGTCTTTTTCAGGATATGAAGTGATGGTGGCGTTGGGAATCCCAGGAGGTCCGCAAGACAGGGAGTTTGACCGATGAGTGGCGGGGAAGGAGGAGGTTTGTTGACCTCGCCAGCTGTTATGAACGGAAGGGGAAGACCAAGTTTGAGGTGCTATATATATATATATATATATATATATATATATATATATATATATATATATATATATATCTACACGTGTGTGTGTGTGTGCGTGTGTGTGTGTTTGTGTGTGTTACTTTATAGAGTAATAGTAATTTTATTTTTGGTAAAGATGGGGCGGCACTCATCATTTTCTTAAAATCTGCCTCGGTAATGATGCATAGTTAAAGAATATTTCCCAATCACGATAATACAAACTCTGACAAATACCGGCAACCCAACATTACAGGGGATATGAAAATGCATTCGTTATTGTGTATTTCTTTTAATGTTTTAATTAATGTGTAGTATTGATACGGTTACTTAAATTTGTCTGTAATTTACCTATTTTTGCTTTTCTATTTTGTTGTATTCGTCCTAGCTTGGTATTATTGTATTTACTGTTGATTTTAATGTTGAAATTTATTGTTGTTGTGAAGTTGTTGTTGTTGATGCAACTCTTTATTTTACTTATATTTTAATGTTGAAGTCATTGTTGTTGAAATTTATTGTTGAAGTTTCTGTTGAATTGTTATAGCATTTATCGTTTTAATTGATGTAACCCTTTTATTTACTTATCTATTAATCTGTCCGTGTATCCGTTTATGCAGATTCCTCAGTGTTCGGACCATATGGGGTGTTTGGGGATAATTCTTGCCCGTTTTTCATTGTCGAATAAATTAATAAATAAATCATTTCTACAAAATTTGTGTTGATTTCTAATAAAACCTGAACCATACCTTTCAAACCTTCATTTATAGTTATGTCAATCCCGTGGAAACACCCTTTCACAGCCATCGTGGCCGGTCCTTCAGGGTCTGGTAAATCCGTATTCATGGAAAAATTTATAAATGCGATCGATGCCATGGTCGATGTCAGAGTTGAGGAAGTTATTTGGTGCTATTCAGAGGTGCACTCTATACCGGCAAATTTGGGTAAGAATACCACGGTAAAATTTTATAAAGGAATACCCGACTTAGACGATATGAGTGGTGAGTTAGAACGATCTCGATTAATCGTCCTTGATGATATGATGAGAGAGGCTGATCATCGTGTCGTGGATATGTTTACTAAAGGCTCTCATCATCGGGGTTTGGGTGTTATTTTTATAACGCAAAATTTATTTCATCAAGGGGTAGGTATACGCGATATATCCCTTAATTCCCATTACATTGTATGTTTCAAAAATCCGCGAGATAGAGCTCAAATCCTCCATCTTTCTAAGTAAATTTACCCAGAAAACCCTAAATTCATTCAAGATGCTTTTAGAGATGCCACGTCAATTCCGCACGGATATATTTTGTTCGACTTAAAACAATGCACTCCCGATGAATATCGAATATGGTCGAAGATACTTCCTGAAGACGGGTTTACCCAAGTATATATTCCGAGGCACAAAAACCGCAGCATATCTTTCAGTCGGAGAAGATGTCTCGCACTGTTAGGAACTGTCAGGAAATCCTCAGAGCTCTCTGTAGAGTCAAACCATCTCAAAGAGTCGCGATTTTAAAAACGGCCGATAAAGGTTTAATCGAGGTGATTTGCGAGTGTGCTCTTAACGTATTAAAAGGGAATATCGCCCTCAAACCGGAGTACAAACGCGAATTAGCTCGGCACAAAAAGATCTTACGAAGGCTGATCAAACGCGGTGAGTGTTGGAAAAAGAAAAAACGAGTTATAATTCAATCTGGTGGCGCATTCCTTCCATTACTCTTGAGCTCCCTACTTACCGGTGCAATCTGTTCATTGTTTCGGTGAACATGGAGAACGCAAAGAAGATGCTGTTAATACCTCCTGATGCGCTCAATCGTTTTAGACAGGGGGATACGAATTCTCAAATATCGCGCATGGATGAGGAAATAAGGGATATATTGCTCGAGAAAAATGTGTCAGATCAGGAGAAGTGGGAAAAATATAGAGAAATTTTGCAAAAATATTTAAACGTGGTGGAAAAAGAGAAAAAAACCTATATACTTACCGATAATGCATGTCAGAGATGAGCAAACTCCGAAAGCCTTCCAGGCGCACACACTCAATAACGATATAGTTAAAGAGCGGGGGAAAGGGATGTTTGCAGGCGATGATATGATTATAAACTCCGTACCGCAAACTTTTCGGAGAAAAGCGCGGCTGATGTACGATCAGCTTTCCCGCAGTGATATTGTTTCATGGGAAGAAAGTGGCGCTGTAAGTGTCCGGGGGCGAGTTCTCCCACGCTCAAACATAACAGATTTACTCAACGATGTGGTACGCAGTCCCGAAGGTTGGGAAATATTTTGCGATGCTTTACGCGAGCTGAATGTTCCACAAGAATATATAGGTAATAGTAGGAGATGGTCATTCATTCGACGAGAGACATCCACACCGTCTAAGTCATCACCACCTCTTCACGCGAAAAAAACAAAATTTCGATATTCACCTTATAATATTAAAGGTTGGACAAAGTTTCGCTTATAATGAGTATCGCTGGTGCTTATTTCAACCCCGCCAACCCTGCGGGGTTCGCCGGAGCACGAGCTCTAGTAAGTGAAATGCGTGGAAAATATTCGCCGCAAGAAGTTAAAAAGTGGTTAGAAGGTGTAGATGCGTATACACTTCATAAACCGATCCGTAGAAAATTTACGAGAAATCGGTATATTGTAACCATGAAAGATGAACTTTGGCAGGCTGACCTCAACGATATGCGCTCTTTGAAAAAGTATAATGATGGGTATAACTACTTACTCACGGTGATCGATGTATTCAGTAAATATGCGTGGGGGATACCGTTGAAAAGCAAAATGGGGTCGCATGTGAAGAACGCTTTTCAGAAAATTTTTAACCAAAGCAAGCGTAAACCGACACATCTCCAAACAGATAAGGGGACAGAATTCACGTCACGAATGGTTCGAAAAATTTTCAAAGAGAATCGTATAAATTACTATGTAACACAAAACCCCGACGTTAAAGCGAGCGTGGTGGTACGTTTGAACCGCACACTTAAAACACGAATGTGGCGTTTTTTTCACGCGATTTAACACCCGACGTTACGTTGATAGCATATCAAAGTTATTACACGGGTATAACCATGCCACCCACACAGCCATTAAAATGGCACCTGTAGATGTCAACGACGAAAATGTACGTGAAGTTTGGAAAAACTTGTACGGCGCCAAGGAGAAAGGAAAACTAAAGACGCCGCGGTATGTTACTGGGGATGTGGTAAGAATTGGAAGAACAAAATCCACGTTCGATAAAGGATATAAAAATAATTGGTCAGAAGAGGTGTTCAAAATAAAAAAGGTTATTAAAAGATCAACAATCGTCTACGTTATAGAAGATCTCCGCGGTGAGGAAATCGAAGGCACATTTTACGAATCCGAATTACAGCGCATCCGTGTCTCAACTACACATGAATACAAAATAGATAAAATTATCGCTTACAGAGGAAAAGGCACCAGAAGAGAAGCACTCGTCAAGTGGGTAGGTTACTCTGATAGTTTTAATTCGTGGATTAAAATTAAGGATATAAAAGTGCTAAAATGAAAGATGAGTTTTATATCACATTACCGAGCAATAGCTCAGGCCACTCTTTCCCCGATAACACAACAACAAAATTCCGAACTCAGCTGCATCGACGCATTGAATTAAAGGGTCGGTGGATGGTGGGTGTGGTGGAATTTCAATACCCGTGTTCTCTCCTCACGGTGAGTAACAATAACAACACTATTCGAATATGGAAAGAGTCCGGCGCTGCCGAAAAACTAAAATTAAAACCTGGGAATTACGAAACTATCCACGATCTTGTGCGCGAAATAAATGACAAAGAACTTATTTCTTCGAGATTTATTTTCGAAGTAGAAGAAAATACCAGGCGTGTAAAAATACTACCACCACATAGAAAAGAAGAAGAAGAAGTGAAACGTGTGGACTTGAATGTGATTCATAGCGGTGAAAAAACTATGCTATCGTTTTCGCCGCGGTTGGCTCTCCAACTAGGGTTTGATCCGAGACTCGAAGTGACTAACGGCGATATCTCGAATCACCCTGCGAATATTTTCTTAGGATTCCCGCATCAACTGTTCGTTTACTGCGACATTGTGGAATCCCAAATCGTCGGAGATACGTGCGCACCGCTTCTAAGAATCGCAAACTTGGATGCCAGGAAGTATGTTTATGGGGCTCAGAAAATGATTATATTTGACACGCCACACTATGTTCACGTAATGCGGCAAGAATTCGATTGCATAGAAATAGACATAAGAGGTGACACCGGCGAATCTATCCCATTTGAGTTCGGGACGTCGTGCGTTAAACTTCATTTTCGCAAAATTTAAAGGATGGTTAGGGTGGCGCACAAAATAAAATTCGACGGTACTTGCGACCCATATGTGACTTATTATGGGAATCAAGCCGGGTTGGGTGTCGCCAGTGTTTATAGAGGTTCTCCTTATCAGAGGGGCCACGGCATTGGAAGTTTTTTGGGCGGTCTCTTTCGCACGGCGATGCCTCTCTTGGCAAGAGGAGCCAAAGTCGTGGGAAAAGAAGCCTTTCGAACAGGCTTGAACTTGCTTGGAGATTTTGTTGAAAATAAACCGCTTCGAGAGTCCGTAAGAAATCGAGTCGACGAGGCAGGGGAAAATCTGAAAATAAAGACTGTGAAAACAGTTGACGATCTAATGAATGGCTCGGGGTACAAAATAAAACGAATCAAAAAACAACCTCATTCTTCGTCGGAACGTCGTCGCGTTAAGAAGCAAAGTAATAGTAAGCACAAGAAAAAGACTACAAAGAAAGGGAAGAAGAAGACGAGGAAATCAGAATCCGGAGGAAATCTTCTTCGGAGACGGGTTGTGAAACACCCCATTGATATATTTGATTAAGCAATGGCTTTTCTACACTCACACTCTTGTGAGTGCGCAAAGTCCGAATTAGATCTTTTCACTCTGCCGCCGACTCAAACGAGTATTCAAAATGGACAATGGATACATTACAAACCATTATCTTCGTTGAGTGACGACTCTCCCATAGAATTCGTCGTCCCCGGACAAGGAGATGAGTACATCGATCTCTCGCAAACGTTACTCCACATCACGGTGAGAATCGTAAAACAAGACGGCACAGAAACGACACCTGAACAACAAGTCGGGCCTGTAAATAACTTTTTACACAGCATCTTCTCCCAAGTGGACGCGTACTTGAATCAAAAATTGGTTACACTTCCCAGCAATACTTACCCTTATAGATCGTATATCGAAACGGTTCTGAATTATGGGCCGGCAGCAAAGAAGTCGCATTTAACAATGTCGCTTTGGTATGACGACGTGGGTAAATCGATGGACAGCATCGATAATACCAACGCCGGTCTAGTGAGAAGAAAAGAGTTAACCAAACTCAGTAAGCCGGTTGATATGATCTGGCCTATACATAGTGATATCTTCAATCAAGACAAATTTCTATTAAATGTTGTTGAGCTTCGTGTAAAGCTGATTCGTTCGAGAGATAATTTCTGTCTAATAGGAGATTCCAATTATGCAAAGATAAAAATACTTGATGCAACCCTTATGGTGAGGCGCGTCCGAATCAACCCTACAGTTCTTATTGCCCATAGTAGAGCGTTGGAGAGGACAACAGCCAAATACCCTATGACAAGGGTGGATGTAAAAGTTCTTACAATCTCCTCAGGAATACAAAGTAAAATAATTGACAACATATTCATAGGCCAACTGCCAAAGAGATGCATAATAGGGTTTGTGACCAGTAGGGCTTTTAATGGGGACATAACTTTAAACCCGTTTAACTTTCAACACTTTAAAATGACACATTTATCCCTCTATATAGACGGGCAGCAAATACCGTCAAAGCCGTTGCAAACGGATTATACGGAGGATAAATTATATGTGTCGGCTTATCACACGTTGTTCAGCGGCACGGGGATTCATTTCCTTAACGAAGGAAATTCGATTTCGCGTGACCAGTACCCACATGGTTTTTGTCTTACAGCCTTTGATTTAACACCGGATCTCTCATCTAATAACGGTTCACATTGGAACCTTATAAGACAGGGTAGCCTTCGCATGGATGTACGCTTCGCAGAATCTCTTCCAGAGACTTTGAATTGCATAATATACGCCGAATTCGACAATATTATCGAAATCGATCGCCACCGGAATATCCTCATTGACTACGGAAGTTAAAATATAATAACATTTCAATTTTAAGTCATTACCTTCTCACCCGCACGCCTACACACCATGACGACCCTCTTTGTAGATTTTCAAGCATGCGCTGATAACTTTGGAGGCTATGTTTTAAAAGAAATACCAATTCTTGACGAAAGCCTGACTTTATTTCAGCACTGGCTTATACGCCCACCATACCCTAAACATATTTTGAAATTTCCACGCATAAAAGAAAACGGCTGGTTGGAGTTACATCATCACGGTATAGGTTGGGATGATGGTTGTGTGGTGTTCAGTGACTTTATAAAAGAATTGCGATTGATTGCCGAGAGATTCGAAAATATATTTTGCAAAGGTCATCGAAAATCAGCATATTTATCTCATCTCATTAGCAGAAAGGTG
Source organism: Tanypteryx hageni (assembly GCA_028673005.1). NCBI lineage: Eukaryota > Metazoa > Arthropoda > Insecta > Odonata > Petaluridae > Tanypteryx > Tanypteryx hageni. The sequence continues at coordinate 160,038,946 of CM054120.1, forward strand.
GTAGATATAAAAAAACTTGGCTGTCCATCTTTAAAAAGTTTCACCGAAGAAACGCCTAGATGTTTCCATAAAAATCATGATATAGAGAAGAACTTTGTGTGTGCTACGTCAAACGTTTTTCATATTACTAATTGGTTTAACAAGTACATCAACTACGATACACAATAATGAATTCTTACGAGCTTGAGTCTATATTAAAAACTGTAAAAAGTTTTCAGCAGATACATACCGGCGTTTTCGCTTCAAATAATCTGCCAATTCGAGCTGAACGCCCCTGTGCGTTTATCTCAAACACGGACCCAGTGCATAAGCCTGGTAAACATTGGATATCATTCTTCATTGATGAAGATGGAAGCGGTGAATATTTCGATAGCTACGGCTTGCCACCGACAATAAAAAATCACCAGAAGTTCATCAGCAGAAATTCTACTACGTGGACCTATAACGATTTTCCTCTCCAGAGTTTTACCTCCGATGTATGCGGTAAATACTTTGTGGTGTACCTTTACTTCAGATGCAGGGGATTTGAAAAGGAATTCGTGTTAAACTTTTTTAGTGAAAATAGGAAGAAAAATGATATTATGGTTACCCATCTATTGAAGAATATGTTAAAGAATGAAAAGTGTGTGAATAATTATGAACATGATTTTTCGTTGTTACAATCCTGTTGTTCGTATAATGATGGAAAGTCATACTTATATGCTAATAAATTTTATTGAATTTCGATGATTTGTATTTAGAATTATGAAACCACAACAAAAAATTGAATATGTTAAAGAATGAAAAGGGTGTGAATAATTATAAATATGATTTATCATCGTTACAAACCTGTTGTTCGTATAACGATGAAAATGATACTTTAAATGTTAATAAATTTGGATTGAATATTGGTGATTTGTATTTATGATTATGAAATAAATGTGGACAAAATAAAAAAGTGTTATGCTTCTCATTTAAATAATACCATCCTATTCGGTATTTATTATAAGAGTTTCAAATAAGCATTCTATTTGCGGCGGGGAAAAACACCCAAATGTTCTTGCCCCCCACCACCGCACTCGAGTCGGGCATACTCTAACGCCACGAAACATCATCGTCAGTCTTCCGCCGCCCTCCGACGCGAGAACATCTGATCTTGAGTAGCGGCGGATTCCATGCAAAGAGTCGGGATGGTCGGTGTCCCTCGTATCGCCTAGGCAGGAGCCTATCCCCGAATAACTTGTGACGTCTGTGGCGAGAATAGTGGAAAAGGGTGTGGGTGGATGTCCGGCCACGAAACGCCGCTTTCACCCCTCCCACAAATAACTTGTGACGTTTGTGGAGAGAATCGTTGGAAAGGGGCGTGAGGGATGTCTGGCCACGAAGCACCGCTTCACCCTAGGGATGGCCTCCATCACGCCCCTTGTCGTCGCACGTGGCCGGAAGGAGAGGGGGCGGGGGTGCCTCTTGAGTAGCGGCGGATTCCATGCAAAGGCTCGGGATGGTTAGGGTCGGTGTCCCACGTATCGCCTAGGCCGGAGCCTACCCCCGAATAACTTGTGACGTCTGTGGCGAAAATAGTGGGAAAGGGTGTGAGGGGGCCTCTGACCACGAAGCGTCGCTTCAACCTAGGGATAGCCTCCATCACACCCCTTGTCGTCGCGCGTGGCCGGAAGGAGAGGGGGCGGAGGAGACATCAGCTGCTCACGTATCCTCTCTCTAGACTTGGGTTAGGGTGCCGTAAAGGTCTTTAAATAAACACCTCCTTGTGACCCTAAGGAGTGGGGGTAAAACATCCACCATCGCGACGTCACACCCCGTCAGGAGCAGGTTAGGTTCACACTCCCACTCGAGACAGGAGTACCGCATAGATTTTTATATTATCCACCATCATAACGCAGCAATGGTAAGGGATGGAGAGAGAGATGCGATGCTCGCCCTTAGCGCCACAGAAATTTCACACCACGTGACATTGTGACGTCACAAGGGTAAAGGTATGATAGGGATCGGGGAGATGCGATGCCGAACCTCCTTAGCGACTCAGAAATTTTAAAACACGTGACATAGTGACGTCAAGGATAAGAGGTGGGGGGGATGCAGCATCTAGCTCTTATAGTGCCGCAGAAATTCCAACATGGCGGCACTGGCGCCAAAGCGGCAACATGGCCGTCTGGCTATACAAGCGGTCTGGCTATGCAAGCGGTCTGGCTATACAAGCGGTCTGGCTCTAGTAGCGGATATACTACTGAGATGATATGCTTGCAGAATGCAAGCACCTTCTACTATTATGTTATATGTTAAATGTAATATCCTCCTCTGTAAGAAACGTCGATATATAATGATAACATATAGGAGGATACTAATGTTTAGGCACTTCCCGATGAGCTGGGATTGTTTTAATCTATTATTTTTACAAAACGGAAAAAACGGAAACCGTTCCGGTGGTGAAATATTTAGAATTAAAAAAATATTTGTAATGATGAAATGTGAAAAATGAATTTTTTTTATGTTGAGATGACATGCTTGCAGAATGCAAGCACCTTCTTCTCGCACGTTATTTCCTTCTCCTCCTCCTCCTCTGTAAGGAACGTCGATATATAATGACATACTTACGGAAGAGGAATGGTAAATGGCATAAATGGATGGCAACCAGTTGTTTGGGTAAGGAAGCCCAGTGAGCAATTACCAATAAGATTTCAACTTGGCGAACTGCTAGGGATATCGAAGTGACACACGTAGAACAAGCACACAAACAGATGTTTTCGGGGGTGATCCTTTCGTCAGCACAGGAGAGAGAACTGATGGCAATGACATTGCGTGGAGACATGGGGTGGAAATCGGGGATTGGAGGATGCGGAAGGGGTGGGGGAAAGGCCGAAAAGGATAGAAATGCTAGCGAAGGGGGAGTAAAGGAGTTTAGAAGATGGATATATCTCCCACTTACGGAGTTGGATGGCCGAAGTATTATCGGGTAGAGCGCGAATGGCTCTCACCGTGAAGTAATCGTTAAATTATAAGTTGTGATTGTTCGCATTAACAGCCACAGGCAGCGGTAGTTTAAGAATGACACTGCTACGGTGGCCGTTCATGCCGATGTTGAGCGGATTGCTGGTGAGTCTAACATAAAAAGTGGGACATTGCGTGCATCTCAGGAGGTAAATGTTATTGTGGGCGGTGCAGATGGTAGGGGAAGTTATCGGGTAGTTGATGTTAGTGGTAGGGCTGGAGGAAGAATTGCAGGGTGGGTTTATTGTGATTGTGAGACATCGGAGTCTACCGCAGGGGTGAGATCCGGCAGGGTGCAGGAGAGTGAGTGCTGGGGGTTCTTTTTCCATAAAATGTTATCCAGATTAGGGGGTCGGCGGAAGGATAGGATCGGTGGTGTAGGAAATGGAAACTTATGGGGGGAGGATGTGAGGATAGGATGGGCGGCTTTTAGGATATTCCTCAGAATATCGTGGATGCCGGAGGAAAAAAGGGTGATTAGGGTGAGTTGGGGGAGGGGGGTGGAATCGATGATGGCGTGGGTATTGGGGTGGGAGTTAGGGGTGGTGTGTGCGACTGCCCGCCGGAATTGGTCCCGGATCAGATCCGGCGGGTATCGGCGCTGAAGAAATGCATGTTTGAGGGTGGAGCAATACTCGACCAGCGAGTCTCTGTACGAGCAGATTCTTTGCCCTCGGCGGGCTAGGGCGTAGGGAATTGAGGTTTTGGTATGGAGGGGATGACAGCTGTCGACGTGGAGGTACTGAAGGCGGTTGGAGGGCTTGAGGTGCACGCTGGTGCGGATTCTGTTTTCCCGGATGAAGAGATCGACATCCAGGAAGGTGATGTTTGAGGCAGAGAAATGGTGGGTGAAGAAAACCGTGGGGTGCGAAGAGGGGCGTTGTAGGGAGAAAGCTCCATGCGTCCAGAGAAGAAATATGTAGTCAATATGCCTCAGCCATAGGAGTGGACTGGAGTATACGTCAAGAAAGTGTTCCTACCATTCACCTAAGAAGACAGGAGGGCGCCATGCGAGTGCCGATCGAGGTACCTTTTATTTGTAGGTAGTGGTGTACTCCGAAAGAGAAGTTGTTCCTTTGGATCACCTTTCAGCCAGCTCCGTTAGGAAATGGAAGGAGAGTCTAGCGTCAGATGGTCTTGAGTCCAGTGATTTTCTCATGGAGGATAATCCTTGGTTGTGAGGAATGTTGGTGTAGAGGGAGCAGGCGTCTAAAGTGGACATAACTGTGTTAGGTGGGAGAGGGGAAGGGAGTAATTTGAGGCGTCGAAGAAAGTGGTTAGTGTCTTTGATAAAAGATGGGATTTGACGGACGAGAGGCACTCCTTCTCTTCCCCTGGCCTCAACCTTCGCTAGAATTTCACTCATTTTCGGCCATTCCCTCCGTCTGTCTATTGTTCTCGTTGTGAGTGGACGCTGTTTGCCTTGAAATGCCTACCAACTGTGCCAAATGTGCTTTACCAGTGAAACGTGGACAAAAACCACTTTCATCTTTGCAAAGGCATTTTCCATCTAGTTCTGTGGAAAGTGTGCCGCTGGTGCTCGTGCCAACAGGAGCGACGAGACCCCTGTCAACGTTAGCAATCATTCAAATACGGCAACACCAGCGAAGGAAGATACATTAAGCAGCATAATGAAAGAACACCTTCAACGTGTTATAGCACTGCAAGATCAGTCGGAAATCAAAAAAACTCTATCCTTTTGGCAGGAAACCATAAATGGACAAGCTAAAGCAATTGATTCTATAAATAATGCGCTGTCAAAAATAGAATGTTATATTCCCGCGCGAGAGAACTAAAGAAAGAAGAAAAATTTAAAACTTGTGGATAAGAAATGGCTCCCTTTATATTCGTAGAAAGGATGGGAATAAGAGAATGACAATAGCCAACTTGCCAGGTTTAGAGAAATTTTTATAACAAACGTATCTATGTTTATATCTCATAACTTTCTGTCGTTGGCTAGTTCGTTAGTATAAGGGTAAAATATCAAAGGTCAACCTCAACCCTGAATTTGTTAAATACTCAAGAGCTTTTCTGTTATTGTTGGGTGCTAATGTCATGAAAAATGGCAGCTAGTTTATTTACGTTTGTGGCTAGATAATGTTTTCTGTCTTCCAGTTATTACTCTGGGAAGCAACCAAACTGTGTCTACTTTTTCAATTTCATTTTTTATTTGTTTATTACTTCGGATATCTGTAGTCGCTGGCTGGTATTTGGTGGAATATCTCTGTTAAATGTGATCTTTTTTATTGTCATACTGCTTTTGGGTTTTGTAAATCGCACCTATGCTATTCGCCTGCCTAGAACTATTGCAATATTTAAAATAATTTACCTTTTTCTTCCTTTTCCGTCTTTTCCAAATGTCTAATCTGAAAATATGCCACGTCAACGCGCAGTCATTAGTCGCGCATTTTGATGAATTTAATGACTTTTTTTAGCAAGAACTTTGTCCACTTTATAGCCATATCCGAATCGTGGCTTAAGCCAGTAGTAAGTTCAGAGGAGGTCGTATTGCATAACTACTCACTATACCGAAGAAATAGGGAGAGAAAAGCAGGAGGTGGAGTAGCGGTATATGTACATCATAGCTTGTCAGCCCGCCAACTCAGTGCATCATCACCCACTTACTCTTTCAGACATGAATATTTGCTGTTAGAAATTTACCATTAATTTCAAATACAGCGCAATAGCCAATTTAAAGAGAAAAACAAACAATAAAAAAGTCATAAGTATTAAAATAACGATAAATACAACAAATTAAAAAAATAAAACTATACAATAGCAAATATTTGGACAATGCTTATGGTCATTTAACTGTAATATGTGTGCTTCCAAGCTTAATAAATTATTTAATTGATAGGAAAACGGATCAATATAGGGAGGTAAGCCATTCAAAAGAGAAGGTAGAAGAAAAAAGAGAACGTTTAGCATGGGAAATCTTTGGGGTAGGCATATGAAATAGGGAAGAAGACCGGGTAGTTCTACATGGGACTCGTAAATTTAAATAGGATAGTAAGTCAGGACAGTCTGTAATAGAATTTAAGATATTATACATGAAAGAAAGATCAGATTTAGCTCGAGTAACAAATAGATTATCCAATGAAAGAGCCAATAAAATAGCATCATTGGAAGCACACCGAAGGGAAGGTACAAGAAATTTCACAATTCAACTACTCTGTAAAATAAAATAATCCTTGTGGTACTAAATGAATATTTATTTACAAATTATTATTCAAAACAATATTTAGACAATGCTATACGAAAAATATTTTATAAATTACGTAAAGAAAATAAAATCCTGTTTATCTTATCAAAAAATAGGGTCGGAAATCATATGATGGCGAAAATGATTTGGTAAATATGGTAGAATATAAAGGATTACCATTTGCATTTCAGATGCTGTATCTATATGCGCGCAGTTGTTTCTCCGTTCTTGCCCCCAAAGGGAAATATTTACTGACAAACCACTTTCCTTCCTCTTTTCACACCAGGAAGCAGACTATGATATTAGTTTGACGACCTCCCAAAACAAAGTGATTTAGAGACCTTCCTTCGCCTTACAGTGTAACTAAAGAAACTATGAAAGACAATGCAGATGATTGGGGTAGAAGCAAGATTGGAAATAATGAAAAATGGAGATACCTACTAATAACCATAAAAATGATAAAAAGGAAGTGCTCACACGGAAGTTTAGGGGAAATTACTCCACGCCAGGGACCTAACACACGTGCAATCTCATGCACTCTCTGGGCTACTATTGGAAACTAATTGCATGTTTTTGTTCAAAGAAGTTCATGAATAAATTGGGCAAAAACGGTAAAAGTAGGTTCCCAATGGCTGACCAAGCCAGGCCATCGAACCGGAACCGAACCGAAAACCGAAACCGAAAAAACCGTTATTTTAGCTGGAGTGAAACCGAACCCGAACAGAAAAAAAAATATTTTTCTAAACCCGAACCGAAACCGAAAACCGTTATTTATTTCGTTCCATTTTTTCGGTTCGCATAAACAGTGGGAGCGAAAGAAGGGTTTTTCCTTTTGCTTTAATATGAGTCTTTTTTGGAAGCCTCACTTTTCAACACCGAATAAGGCAAAGGTGGGATTTTATATGGCCATCTCAATATATAGAGCAGCGGTTCTTAATCTTTTTTTCGTCGCGACACACATGAGGGTCGATGCTCACGTGCGTGACACACTGCATACTTCAATCCGACGAAATAAAAAAGAAAGAGTAGTGTGTAATAATTGAGAGTTTACCCACTGAAATAGTTAATATTGCTGTTTAAATTGACGAAAGCGAAACACAAAAACTTCGCTGAACGAAATTTACTTTATTTTTTACAAGTCGTTATTAAAAGTTTCGGCGGCACACCTCCCGGCTTTTCGCGGCACACCATTGCGTCGCGACACACCGGTTGAAAACCGCTGACATAGAGAGAGGGTCAAGGATACATCCTGCTCAGGTTTCCCAGAACCCTGTTTAAACGAGGCTAGTGGAAAGGAAGTTAGTGGTACTTCGAAGACAGTCGCTAATCGTCTTGGTACTCTCCCCTGAGCCTACTACCCCGTGGAGTGTTCCGGATAAAAATGTTTCACTATTCTTAATTATTATTTTGCTTAAAGTTGGAGGTTATTGTCCCCATAAGCTTTCATCCCTTCTCCATATGCATTGAACCCTTATATTCTGGCAGTCTTTCTCTAAAACTAATCCAAGAAGGATCGCTCCGCAGTCGTGCTTTTGGGGTATTCTAACTTATGTCAGTTGCTCTCAAACTGTGTGCCGCAGTAGATATTTAGAGGTGCCGCGAAAAACTTTGTTTAGTACATAAATCAAGGATTTTCATGTGTTGGTGGGTAATTAGGGCAATAATTTTTCTTCAAATAAATTGATTATGTAGTAGCATCAACAAATGGATGTGCGCAAAGGTTGTAATATCCGTATCTAAAAACATATAAAGCTTGTCACAAGACTGGGGTGCCGCGAAAGCCTCTTTATCTTTGAAAGTGTGCCGCGGCTCAAGAAAGTTAGAGAACCACTTACTTACCTTCGTTACAGATTAGCAAATTTCTATTTATATAGTGCATCTTAAATAAAATGTGCACACATATTAGCATTCGTTGCTTAAAACTGAAGAGGGATTAAGGATTAATGCGAATTTGTTATTTTTAGAGAAGTATTTTCCCGACTGCAAAAACGCACATTAGAGACTCCGCTTGAAGAAAGAGAGGGAGTTCATGACGTGCTCAATATGTAACTCTAATATTCGTTATCTGTGTGTGTGTGTGTGTTTGTTTTCAAGAGGATATTTAATATAGTGATGTAAATTCGGTTTCGTTTCAATTTCCCATGGAAAAACGTAAAAGACTATGCCTTTACATGAAGACTTTTTTGTTATTAATCGTCTTCGATTATCTCCCCGAGATGTGAAGGAGGACGGAATAAATAAGGAGAGGGAAGGGAGTACAAGTGAGGATGGGGATAAAGCAGAATGAGAAAGAGAGTGTAATATGCGTTTCAACTCTAGGCTCGTACATAATTTCTCTTTCTTGGAAACGCTTTACGTTTTGAATTTCAGCGGACATCTTCTCTATTATGTACATAATATCGCAAGTACTCGTCCAAATGACGGCAACGGGAATCAATTGTAATATATTTATCTATAGATATATGTTCATTTAATTCCCTATTTAAATTATCCTTTCCTCAATCCCTCGTCTACTCCTTGTCTTTCTCTTCACCCCCCTTTCCTCTTAAGTCTCTCCCTACTAGTCTTCTTTACTATCTCTTTCCCGTAGTTATTCCTTCCAGTCACTTATATCCTTCCTATAAATCAATACCCAATTGGAGGACATTTTATTAATTAGATCGAATTTTGGTTTCTTGGAGTAAATGTTACTGTGTACATATTTGTCATCTTAAGAAAATTTATCTAATTATATATTGTATGGTATTTGTAATATTAACATCTAAATTATTGTACTAAAAAATAGTCAAGTAGCTCTTCTTTGAACAACCCTATGAATTACATTCTACATTCAAATGTGAAATAATATTATTGTACCTGTTCAAGTACGTGCATGAGTACAGTTTGAGTTAATTGATTATAATAATGAGAGTATCTGCATATATTTAAATTATAATATGAAATAAATGTCAATTTTTGAAGGAATAACAACCGTTTTACATCAAATTAAAGACTAAAAAATAAATAACGTTTTGAATAGCTTTTATACGCGCTAAAAGGGATAAATAAATAAATTTTAAATTCTTATTGAACAGTATTAGACGGAGTCGTATAAAAGGAGCCGCTTACAAATAACGAAAAATGTAAGAAGGGAATTCATACAATATTTTACTGTTTGTTTCATGATGGGACGGGATCGGGGTTGTCAACCGGCCGTAAATTTACAGATAGTCCGTAAAAAAGAGTACATTTCCGTGAGGTCCGTAAAAATTTTTAGATGCCCATAAAAATCCTAAGAAATTTCCAGAGGTTTACAACAGTAGTCAACCTTTTTTTATATGTACTTTCTAATTATATGATTTACGTATATTTTATGCGTGGGATAATTATTAGATTTTGCTTCGCTGTTTTTTTACATTAGATATCCTTAACATCGTATCTCTTTGAAAGATCTCGCGTATCCCCAGGGATATACGTACCTTTGTTTGAATACCCCTGATTAAAAAACATGTTTATTTTTTAAAGTAAAACAACCATTGTTATTCAATGGGCACAAATTAAAACTATGAAACAAAATACTCTGAATGAAAATCAGGTAGTATTTGTGCTCCAAGAATTTTTACTGAACACATCCGAAATTTCCTGTTTCCCTAAGCCAGATAAGTGCACTAAACTAACGTAAATATCATTGTGTTGAGATTTATGAATGACAGCATTGAATATTGTTCACTTATGTCTTTTTGAGACATTTTAATATTACGCAAAAATGTCCGCAAAAAAAGTTGGGTTGTCCGTAATTTTTTTCCATATTGTCCGTGAAAGTCATTTTAACTGGTTGGCGTAGTTACGTACGGATATCTATTTTTGTCTTCTTGACTTGCAATAATGAAGACGTATTTGGCTTAAATAAAAAATAACATTAATTAATAAAGATTATTTTGGAATTCCCATGAAATTTTCCCCAAAAATTCAAAGTCGGAGAGAAATAAACCGGTTCAATGGTGGTTGCTGGAGCGAAACCAGAACCGAACCGAAATTTTTTGTTTTGTGTGAACCGGAGCGAAAAGAAATTCGGTTCGATGCTCTGGTCCAAGCATGATGTTTGTAAAAAATTTTATTGAGTAGGAAAAAAGTTTGTTTCATGCAGTTTAGAAAGGTTAATTTATTCAATGGATATGTCGGGTGAAACACCTATATTAGTAAGGCATTCTTCGAGAAAACTAAGTATATTATTTATTGGGATCTTCAGCATTTTTATGTAGGTTTTTAAATTCGTCAACTGTCCATTTAGAAAGGAGATAAGTGTGAAAATCAGTACATGACACAATAGGTCTCAGAAATTCTAGGTTTGTGGACTTAAGGTAAACAATGTAATATTGAGATGGTAGTATTTGAAACTGTAATCTTATAACGTAAGACCTCTTCTGAGTTTTGGGAATTTTTTTATTTTATGGTGTCCTTGGTAGAAAAAATCACTTTATTGAAAGAATTTCTTGTGAGTAGTGAGTAAGGTCCGTTTACAAATAATTTTTCAACTTTATCAAAATAATCACGACGGCAACGGAATTTCCTTTCTCGGCTATTAAATAAAAAGTCTTTTTATATTATATGTTTGTTGAGCTTGTAATAGGGACTAGAAAGGTGATTTATAGAGTTTTTTTTTAATTATGTTCCAGCTGTATTTTTTAAACAGCTCTCACGTTAGTTTTGGCTATAACGTTTAGGTTTTTAATTGATGATTCAATGCCCATAATACCATATAAAGCAGGTTCTTGGTTAAGGAAAAAAATTTAGTGCTTTGCTCAAGAGATTGAGTCTTTGTTTAGTAAATGTTTCCTCAGACAAGTTATAGACAATATCGATGTCATCAAAGTGTTTTATGTGGTCACTAAAGGATTTTATGCTTTGTGAGAAAATGACTCTGGCATGGGGTAATTTCCCCTAAGCCCGGAGTGTGTGTGAGATTGCGTGTGCTAGGTCCCTGGCGTGGAGTAATATTTCCTAAACCGGCGTGTGAGTGCTTTTTATTATTTTTATGGTTATTAGGAGATTTCTCCATTTTATAACAGTTGTAATTAACCACAGGGTTCTGATATAACTTTCTCTTTGAACTAAAGATTGGTTTCTGGAAATACCTTCAAGGCATGATATAAAATTTTCGAGAATAAGCCTTCGGAAAATAGGCTTTGCATTTTCCATGAAAGTAATTAGCGAGGAAGGAGATGGTGCTCCCATGCTAAGCGAGGGTGCTGCAGTAGGATAGTTTTTGAGAAAGGCATAAGACAACGACAAGAGCTCTAACAGCGGGAATTGGTGGGAACTTCTGCAAGGAAGGAATTCGGCTGATTTGGTAATAACCATTTTACCTATCGAGACACTATATGCTTTGTGGGCAAAAGCCTTGCGGAAAAGAGCCTTGCGTCCCATTTTCAACATTTCGCTGCCCATACTTTGAAAAACCCTGGACTAAGGGATCACAAGCGAAAGCTAACGTGTTTATTGTGTGTCACTTTGACATCCCCAGCAGCTCGCCAAGTTGCAGACTTCTTATTGGTGAGTGCTCACTTGGCTTCATTATCCCAATATATATATATGTATTACAAGAGTTACAGTGGAGAAAACTTGAGAGGGAACGGCAGAAGACGGCCGCCCCGGCCGGTGTAGTAGTGGAGAGTGTGGCCCCCAGCAAAGGCCCCGCCACGGCGCCTCTTCCCGAGGTCGCCCCCAAGGATTTTGAGGTCATTCGGTCGGCAGAGACCGTAGTGGCCCCGATTCAGGGCACGCCGCTGAGCAGCGCGTCGGAAAGCGCTCGGTCCAATGAGGACCCCCGACTTCTGGCGCACGGTGGCCATGATTTGTAAGGCGTTGAGGCAGTACATCTCCTCAACGTCCGGCCAACTCCTACTCTCTCTCTTGGAGGAATTGGTCAAGGAGCGCGTCACATCCCCCAATAATGGGGACTAGGGGATGTAGCGTCTTGGTGCAATGGAACGCCTGCGGTGTTAAGGAGAAGACGGAAGAGCTCCAGGCGTTCCTGCAAGAAAAGAACGCCATCTTGGCCGCCGTGAATGAGACCCATCTCGGCCCGTCGGGCGTCTGGAAGATCTCTGGCTGGGTGATATATCGCTCGGACAGGGTCGGCCAGCGTGCGACGGGTCCGGGGCATGGTGGGTCTGCCCTGCTCATCCATCGGTCTGTTGAACATCGTCCCTGCTTGGTTCGAAACTACAGATCGATGGAGGCTGTATCCGCCGACGTTCAGACCTGTACCGGGTGGGTCAGGGTCTCCTCGGTGTACTACCCACCGAGGAGAGCGTGGGACCCGGACGAGATGATGGACGTCGTCGGGGATGGCTGCCCCTCAATCGTCATTGGGGACTTGAATGCCAAACATCTCAGTTGGCATTCTAGGATCCCCAATCCGAGGGGTGCGCGGCTAAGAAATTTGGCCGATGAAGAGGGGCTCACGGTCCTTGCCCCGACCGAGCCGAACTTTCTGCCGTCCAGGGATGTCCTCGATGTTGCCGTTGTCTGCAACATCAGGGCATCCCTGAGTATGCATGCTGTCTAAGACATGTCCTCAGACCATAATCCGACCCTGCTGCTTCTGGGGAACTCGCCTGTGCGAGTACCACCATCGCAGCGCCTGGACCTTGCTCGAGCAGACTGGCAGCACTTCCATGAATTCATCGCGGAAAGGCTGCCGGTTCTTCCTACACCGCCCAGGACGCGTGAGGAGGCAGACCGAATGGTTGACCTCCTCACATCCACCGTCCAGCAGGCCATGGACGCTGCGATCCCGAAGGTGGTCGTGGCCAAAGGTATACGCATCGCCCTGCCCCGTGGCGTCAGGGACACCATCACCTCGCGCAACAGCGTGCGTCGGCGGTGGCAGCGCTACCGCACTCTGGACCTCAGGATCCAGTTGGACTCCCTCAACAGGACCGTCCGAGACATGTTGAGAGACGTGCGCTCGGACGCGTGGGAGTTACATCTCTCCACGCTTTCCCTGGAGGATCAGTCCATCTGGAAGACCTGCAAGAGGCTATGCGTAACCCAGCGGCGCGACCCCCTGATAGTTCAGGGGGACTACGTCGCGAGGTCTCCAGAAGAGAAAGCCGGCCTCATGGCAGAATACCTGGAGGGGGTATTCTGTCCTAACCCGGCTACAGCTGAGTCGGATTTGGTGTAGGACGAGATTGCGGATGTGCTGGGGACGCTCGACCGCGGTCCCCTGCTGGAGTTCCCTCAGTTCCCGGGGGACGATATCATTGCAGTGATTCGTCGCCTCGAGACGAGGAGGGCTCCGTGGGACGACGGCGTCCCCAATATCGTCCTGCGACAGCTTCCTGTTGCCGCAGTAGAATTCCTGGCCGCCATTTACAACGGGTGTGTCGGGATTCCATACTTTCCGTCTGCCTGGAAGAGGGCAAAGGTCATCTGTCTCCCAAAGAAGCCGGGGATGGAGGTTGGCCCCGGAGACATCCGGCCAATCTCTCTCCTGGCCGGATTCGGGAAGAGCTTTGAGCGTCTTATCCAGAAGCCGCTGCAGCACTTTCTCCAGGAGAAGAACATTCTCCCGGACGAGCAGTTTGGCTTCAGGAGTGGGCACTCCACTACCCAACAAGGGTAGAGTGGGTAGAGTGACGCACTTCGTCACCGACGCCTTCAACAGGAACCACGCGGTCGCGGGGGCTTTCTTCGATATCTCGAAGGCCTTCGACCGCGTGTGGCATCCAGCACTCCTGTTGAAGATGGTTCGACTTCAGTTCCCAGCTTGGATGGTGCGACTTATTGAGTCGTACTTGCAGGCCAGGACGTTCCGGGTGTTTTGGCTCCGGGTTGGATCGGAACTGCGACGCATCTGCGCCGGCGTTCCGCAGGGATCCGTCCTGGGGCCGATACTCTTCAACATCTTCACCCAGGATCCCCCCAGGGATTTTGGGCGGAACACCAGTCTTGCCCTGTACGCTGACGACGCGGCGCTCCTGTCGCGTTCCAGCAAGAAGTACGCGGCTGTGGAGAGGTTACAATGCGCCGTCGACGATCTGTCCTCCTGGTGTCGTTGATGGCGTATTGCGGTTAACCCCGCCAAAACCAGGGCCGTCGTCTTCCATCCTGGAATGGGAGCGCCGCCTGGAGTCGACCTGTCGGTGATGGGGACGGTCGTCCCCTGGAGCCCAGAGGTCACATACCTGGGAGTTGTGCTGGACCGGAAGCTTATCTGGGAGCCTAAGGTTGAGAGTGTCCGCCGCAAGGCACTCGGGGCGTTATCAAGAATCCGTCCGATTCTACGCCCGGATGTCTTGACGGCCGACACTAAGAGACGCCTCTACCTGAGCTGCGTGAGGCCCATCATCACCTATGCAGCTCCGGTCTGGTCTGGAGTGTCCAAGACCACCCTCTACAGGCTGCAGGTAGTGCAGAATAATGCACTCCGGTTGATACTTGGTCGTGGTAGATACGACCATGTCGACCGGATGCATTTAGACGGAAACGTGGAACCCCTGGACATCCTCTTGCCGAGGATGTCTAAGGAATTCTACTGCAAGGCAGCATTATCAACGCACGATGAGGTGCGAATGCTAGGCTACATCAGGGCAAGGTGGTGGGATCGTTAAATAAATTACGCTTTTTTGTCATATTGTTTACCATGTAATTTTATTTTTCTCTAATAAATGACATTAAAATCCGGCGGTAGGATGTTTTTTCATAGAATGTGGATCCAAAAATACCATTTGTAAAATTATTTCCCTTTGGGCGCTTAAGGGTTATAGTATAATGGTACATATAGTGTCCCCGTCGAACGCGAATTTTTGCTTAACGCGGAGTTGTCAGGAACGCATCCTCAGCATTAAGCGGGGATCACCTGTACCTGTAAAATTTTCCCGGGGCACTTCAATGTTTTTTTTTAAAGGGTACTTGATGAAAAAAGTATGAGAAACACTGCCGTAGAGGATATGATAAGTCATCTGCTTTTTAATCATTCAATCCACGATATCTCTTCTCTTATGCCAGATTTTACTTTCTATTATGTTCATTAATCTGTTAATCCCAGTCTACTTTCTTCCTTTCCTTCTTCCTGCGAAATGTATTTAAAGATAAGAATCCTCCTTGTGAAAGGGAGGAAGTAAATTTATGAGCGTACATTATTTTTCCATCATTAGTACGTAGCTATTTGCTGTCTGAATTTGTAATGCTGAACTAAGGAAAAAGCAGCTAAAGTCACTAACATGTTGCCTTTCTGCGATGACTTCTGCATAATATCTACCTGTCACCGTCTACGTCCTATGTTTCTGTCCGATGTAAAGCCGTCGGGAGACGCACATCGAGAATCCCTTGTCGCTCATTATTCTCGCCTGTTTAAACCGGTTTAAAGCCTCCCTTTTCTCGAATAGGAACTCTTTCTTGAATATCATAATTCCTTTACCTATCCCTCCATCTCACATCTATTAGCATCACACGTAGGCTGAAATATCTTAATATGTATATCATTTCATTCGATTGTATTGGTTTTTAATCGGTGTAAATTTGCGTTGTGTCTTTGTATCCTAAATCAGAGGTCTCAAACTCAAACACCATGGGAGCTAAATAGATAATTTTGAAATACATGGCGGACTGCATGTCATAAGAACAAGATTTAGGATTTTTCTGAAACTGAAAACGTGCGATTCAGAACGGTGTTGGCATTACTTTGTAGGATTTCAATATAAAGAATAATCAGAACAAAATAATTTGAACTCAACCTGATATTTGACACTAAGCTTAAAAATCCGGGTTGTAACTGAGAGGTAAATTACACTGTGGTTTAGTATAAGTTATATGGTTCTGATAAGTAATTTCGTTATAAAACAAACTATCGCACAATTAACAAATTCTATAATTGCTAGATAATAATCATTTTTATATTGTACCCTATCTCTTTGTTAGTCAATTACTGTCTGTCCTATATAGGTAATAGTACCACCAGCTTAATGAGAGAGCTTTACTTTTTTAAACGGGGGGTTGCATGTGGTCTTCCGGCCACGTGTTCGGGACCTAAGTCTAATAATAATAGCAGTACCGCAGTAATTATGTTTGGAATGTAACACACGAACTAGAGTAATGAAGATATTTATAACTCTTTTCATCATCATATAAAATACACTTGTTTATACCCTAAGTATCAACGTTTTAAAAACACGTTAAGAAAAAATGTAATTGGAACAAAATCTCAATTCCTATCACTCTTAAATAATTCGCGAACGGCGTATGACTTTGTTACGCTTACCAACCTGAAAATGTTGCCACCAAAATACGAAGAACTAAACTCCTATCGATGTTTTGCTCAAATTAAAAAAATATTTAGCAAATACTCGACGTCTAGAGGCCGATTAAATTTGGTAGTTCCAACAATAACGGCCGCAATCGGATTATGGAGAGAAATTGAATTACTTCCCGACTCGAAAGAGGTTAATGCGTTGTTGAAAAGTGATCTTCAGCTTCCCGGCACAAAATCTCTCGTTTTCGACATAAATAATTGCTCGTTAAAGAACACCGACGCGAAAATAATCAATCAACACCGGCGATTAAGCTACCGCGCCATTAATCAAAGAATCTACGAACAGATTACGACAAGGGAATGATAATGCCAATATATCGATAAGTCTGAATGATTCAGCCATCAAAGAGAATTCAATCGATTCGATGAAGTAGGTAAGTATGTATCACCTGCTTACGTACTACATCTCCCTTCCAATAGCCTCGTCCTCCTATTCCATAATGCCGGGGTTCCCAAACTATGTTCCGCGGAACACCGGTGTTCCGCTGAACCTAAATAGGTGTTCCGCGACAATTTGGAAAGGTTTTATACACTGCAATATATTTAAATATCTTCTACTATCTACTTCAAGTAATAAATGAAAAGTAATTTTAAATTTCCTGCCTTTATGTATGTGTGTGGGTGTTTTAAACGAAAGTGGCGCTGTGTAAATAATGCCCCGTTCCCACTACCAATGTACGGACCTTCGTACCAACCACTCGCGCGTTTCCACGAGTTATAAGTAGACCGCGGATTTTTAGGTTCTAAAAATTAAGTTTTAGGCGACTAAAATAGGCTCTTTAAGTAGCTTAATTAGGCTTTATAAAAGGTAAAATAGGCTCTAAAAACTACTTCCAAAAACTGTGTCCAGTAAAAAACAACATCATTTCTGTCAACTGTCAACTTTAATTCACGAAAAAGGACTGAAACATGCACGCACGCAAAAAAATACCAGTCAACGAAACATTATTGATTTGTGTTTTCGAAGAATATAAAAATATTTTACTACTATGCATTGAAACTTATTCTTATGGTTAAATTACCATGCGTTACAGAGAAAATACGATCTACATTACATATAGTAATACTGACTGAAAACACTATTCAAGTATATATTTAAGTACTATGCAGAATGTTTGACAAACTGTTTCATTCGAAATTCCCTTAATGAATTTGTCACCTCCTTGTGTTTATTCCACAAATTTCCCGTAGTTGGCCTCCCAGTAAATGACAAGCACTTTTTCTAAGTTTTCTGCCACAAAACTATGGCATTTGTCAGTTAATATCATCCTGTAAGCAGAAACAGAACGTTCGACATCAACTGATGAGACGGGGGCAAACTTCAACTTAGGTACATGTTGAAATGGAATTTTGCACTCAACTTCACTGGATTTTCCTGCCAGTATATCTGCTGCTGTACATAGGCTCTGCAGACCTGAGTTCTTTTGTAGCACTTTTTATAGTTTTGCTCTTACTTTTTCTCCCACTTCACCTGGCGCTTCCTTGATTTTTTGTTTCACTTCATTCAGCAAAGCAGTATTTTCCTAGATGGGTTTTCCTGAGCCCTCCAATTCAGCAATAATCCAAACAAGGGATGTATAGTGGGATCTAATATACACCAAATCCTTGGGAATGGAGGGATCATCCAGCAACATTTTCACCGAAGTGAAACAGGCAGTATCCTCAGCTAGTTGCTTTGTGCAGATGAGGTAGGCTCTGGATGGCATATTTGGGTCAATTTCCCAACAACCAAGTTGGCCATGTATCTGCTGAGAGCGTCAGTGGTTTCGTTGACTGATATCCAAATATGTGAATCTCCAATGTCCTCCCGTATCCTGCGCATTTCGTCATCGTACGTGGGTTGCACGTAATTCTTGCCTAGCGTTGACTCGGAAGGTACCGACTGATGGCAGTATCGTTCTAGGAAACCCTTGAATGTTGGATTTTCTAGTGTTCTGAATGGAATGTTGGCTGCCACAATTGCACGACACAAATCTGCATAAAACTTATTCTTCTTGCTGGATCCCTCAGAAGTTTTTGTTAAAAGCGTTTGTTTCATCTTCGATTTGCGTTCAACATTTGCCTTATGTAGCACTCCTTGGGCATGCTGAGTTAGGTGGGTTTTTTATAACTCAATACCTATAAAGAAAAATTATGAAGAAATAATTAACCTTAAAAATACGGAAATAATCTAATAAATGGGACAAAAATATAAAATTTACTTTAGAGCTACGAAGGTCCGCAGCTAGATTGCTGGACATTTTGAATAACCACGTCTATAGTTACCATAAAATGGCTCGTATAAACAAAAAATGTAGATGACAAGCAATTCACGGCCAATAATTCATTGCAAGCCAGCATTATAATGTACTTATCTCCTTGTTTCATGCTTGACAGAAGATAATTTTTCCATCCGTTGTGAAGTACGGGAACTCTTGTAGCCACTGACGTATTAAATAAGCTTTCGAACTTGCTACTTTATGCATTGCACTTTCACAATTTTCACACTTCTCACCTTCATCCTCTGCAGTCTGGAGATGGACTGCAGGGTTATTCTCGTTTTCCCGTGTCACACGATATGACAATGTAATGACGAGAAATTAACGCAACATCAGATTAAACCCATTGTTACATTGTCGCATCGTGCAACACAGGGAAACAGAATAGCACCGCCGGATGCGTGACAGGTGTTCGCTGGTGTTCGCCACCTGATCATGACCGTGGTGTGAAAGACATTTTCCCAACCCTCAACTGAACATTGTACAGTCAGTTTAAAAAATACGACTAGTACCAAAATCTGCTTTTATTGTCGATTTTTTCTACAAAATTAGCCCTTTTTAGGCTTTTTTTGCATGGAAATGGCAAAAATAAGCATTAACGTCGAAATAGGCATTTTCAGACATTAATGTCAAAATAGGCATTTTTAGGCACTATAAAATATACATTTTCAGGGTTAATTATTCATGAAACGTATATATACAATTGTATATTCAGATATCTAGTCAGGAAAAAAATAGGTTTTTACCTAAAGATCCGCGGTCTAGTTATAAGTTACCATCGTAACTCAGTGCTGCTCTCCCTAGGCTGCCGGTTGAACTACTAACAAACACACATCTAATCTTGGACATTTTAGTAGAAATGAAGAGCACTTTCCATCTTTGTATATTTGGAAATGACTTAAAAATGAAATCACATCTCTCCTCCACTCTTCATCAAAAGACAGTCTTCGGCATCAGTGTATAAATTCGGGAGGGAAAGGTCTGCGGGAAATTTCATAAGAAAGTCCGTGTTGTTTTTTAACCTTAAAATTTGATCGACTTTGAACTGAAATTTTTTGTTGATAAATTTGTCCTTATCACAGTATTTAAATATTATTCAAAAACTACCCATGGATTTTTGGTTAAAAACTGGAACTTCGACAAAAGGAAGGCCAAGAACTTCTACTGATACATCCAATACGCCTATCATTGAAGAAGAAAATGATCGAAAACCCGTGGTTTCTTCAAAATCTAATATTAAAGAACAAGTGTCATCTATGAACAGACCAAAACGGAAGTACGATGAAAGTTATTTAAACTTGGGATTTACGTGTATTGGCAATTCGGATGCTCCTGATGCAATGTGTGTTTTATGTCATAAAATACTCGCAAACAGTTCTTTGGCTCCAGCAAAACTCCGCAGGCACTTCGGAACGATACACAGTGATTATAAAGGAAAAGACATGGAATTTTTTAAGAGACGACGTGACTCACTAGAAAAGTCCAAACTTCAAATGATTACAATGGCTAAAACTGAAAATGAAAATGCAACAGAGGCATCTTATCGCGTGAGCTATCGCATTGCACTTAATGGTGAAGCTCATACGATTGGAGAGACACTCATTAAGCCATGTGCGAAAGACATGGTGTCACTTGTTCTTAACGAACAGGCTGCTGAAAAAATAGATGCAATACAAATATCAAATAATACTGTTTCACGATGGATTAAAGATCTTTCTACTAGCATAGAGAAAGAGTTAATTCGTCGTCTTGGACTTTGCAGTGAATATGCATTGCAAATGGATGAATCTACAGATGTCGCAGGACTAGCTGTACTACTAGTATTTGTTCGTTACCCATACGATAAAAGTTTTGAAGAAGATTTACTCATGTGTGGATATTTACATGGACAAACTACAGGAGAAGATATATTTAACCGTATTAATGATTACATTACAAATCAAGAGATAGGTTGGGAGAAGTGTATTGATATTTGTACAGATGGTGCTCGAGCAATGGTAGGAAAGATGAAAGGTGTTGTATCACGCATCCAGAAAGTAGCTACAAGAGCCACCAGCAGTCATTGTATTTTGCATAGGCAAGCACTGGTGACTAAAAAATTTTCCACAAATTTAAAAAATGTTATGGATGAAGCCGTGCAAGTGATTAACTATGTAAAATCAAGACCACTTCAATCCAGATTATTTAAAATTTTGTGCGATGAAATGGGTAGTGGACACAAAGCACTTTTATTACATACTGAAGTGAGATGGCTATCCAGAGGGAAGGCACTCTTAAGACTTTATGAACTTCGAAGTGAGGTATTGGTCTTCTTGAAGGCACAAAATAATTCAGTACAAGTACAAAATTTTGTTGAAGTTTTAACAAATCCTTCATGGTTGATAAAACTTGCATATCTGGCAGATATTTTTACCAAGTGTAATGAAGTTAACTTATCATTACAAGGAAAAAGTATTACAGTTTTTAATACAAGAGATAAAATTGCATCTTTTGATAAAAAAATACAATTTTGGATTTCATCGGTTGAATCTAATAATTTTGATTGTTTTCCTACCTTACATGAATGTTTGAATGAATTAAATTTTAAAGTAGATTACGAAGTTTCCAAGGCATTTTTAGAGCACCTACATAACTTGAAATCAACTCTTGCAATATTTTCCGAAAACTACTAAGGACGATTCCTGGGTTCGGAATCCATTTTCCGTGACAGCTAAACCAGTAGGCTTAAACGCAAGCGACTATGAAAATCTAATTGATTTAATTAGTGACTCTGATTTGAAACAAAAATACAAAGATCAGCCTTTGAATGATTTCTGGGCGAGTTTGTCAGAAGAGTACCCCAATTTATCAAAACAAGCTATTATTGTTTTACTTCCATTTTCTACAACCTATTCATGCGAAGCGGGATTTTCTTATTATGCTGCAACGAAGTCAAAGTGCAGGAACAGGCTCGACGCCACACCAGATATTAGAATACAACTGACCAATATTGTGCCTGATATCAAGAAGATATGCAATTCAAGAATTCAAAATCATAAAAGTCATTAAATGCTTTATTTATTCATATTTTTATGTTTATATTATATTATTATAGTTTTATATTTAAAAATAATTACTAAATAAATAATTTGTTTTAATAAAATGTTTTTTTTAAATTTTTACAAGTAGAATTACCCAACCTAAAAAATAAGCTAAGTGTTCCGTTAAACTTCCCAGGTTTGCGAAGTGTTCCATATGTTATCCTATGTTTCTCAGAATACAAGTATATGGCGCCATATGACTTTGAAATGCCGAATTTTACGACCAGCTACCACCTCTCTCCCCCCTAACACCATTAGCATTTTTTCTAGAAATCAAACCGCGTAAATGTGTATTATTGTAACCAGAGATATTGTTGCGTTCATGGTACTACTATAGGAGGTAGGTCGTTGCGCATCTCAGCTGAGCGTCGCTTCGAGCGTGTGACGTCACGTGGTGGTAGATTGCGCTTGTCGCCTATGTATTAGCATTGACTGGGGTCGCGGGTTTGAAAAAAATATTGTTTTCTCTTGAACTGTGGCATTCTCAATGAAATTATGTCTAGTGCGGTATTTGGTTGCAATAACAGTTACAAAAATTGTAATGGTAGGGTAAGATTTTTTCTATTTCCCCAAGAAAAGTCCATTCAAGAAACATGGATTCGAGCATGCCGGAGAAGAGACAACATAAACGTGAAATCAGGTAAGAGCAGGTATTCTTTGGTTTAAATATGCTACTTATTAATTTTATCTAAATCTATTTATGTAATTGTTGCTGGTGAATTGAAATTCAGTGATCTGGTTGATGTCGATATAAATAGTAAGAAGCGTCAATATTATGAAATTTATTCATTCGGTATGGTGTATTACTTACTCGATTTATACAGTGTCTCCTCGGTGTATTTATGCATATTTAGAATGAAAGTGCTTGGTGCAATATAAATTTGTCACAAATACAGTATGTTGAGAGAATACCATGTTAAAAAATTAGTTGTATTTTTTGTATAATTCTTAAATATCTCTTAACAAGACCTGAAACATTATTTATTTAATTTACAATAAGTACCTACTTAACATCAAAAGCGTAACTAAAATACAAAATTTTACTGTTGCGTTAATGACCATTTTTATGTAAATTAAGCAATGTTTACTAACATGTGCCTTCTAATTATACAGCACCAGTTCTTCCTACATATGTTCATGCGCAGTGTTGATAAATTATATATCATACGATTTAACGAATTATTATTTACATTTGAAATTTAGTGTGTTTTCTGATCGATTTAAGTTTTTGAAAAATATAAAGCTACAATTTTGCCCATTTTTCCGTGATCGGTGAATATCTTAGTTGAGTTTAGTCTTCAGTCGTTAAACTTTGCCTGCACCAAATTATTTTCTTGTAATGTTCCCACCTGTTGGCCAGACTGTGCTTTTAAACGTAGTTCATAAGATTATTTTTGACTCCGTGGCTTAGCCCATCATACAGTTGACGTTTTACAATCATTTCCATTAATTAATTAGCCATTGTCAAACGCTTATGTATCAATTATTTAATTAATTATAAATTTTTGCAGCACGAATATGCTCTGTGCATCATCAGTGGTTTTCATATTCTCATCAATCAATCTTAGCTTTTACAAGTAAATGTTTGGTCACAATATTGTTAATATTGATTTTATATCGGTGACAAAATGACAATGGAGTTAATGGTAAGAAAGTTTGTACCATATTTTGTTATGTAACATATGGTCCATGTTTGGAACAGATGTGTTGTTTATGATTACAAAATAAATTTCTGAATCCAACAAATTTTTGCATTTATCAATAAATATTTTATTCTGCTTTTAAATTATTTTCCCTACAACCCATCTTAATTATAATTAATAATTTTGGACGTAAAAGAATTGTGTACCATAATGTATTTCTTTGTCATGCAATTTCCATTCACCCATAACTATTTTTTATCTCTGGAACACTCAATTATGTGAATTTTATATTTATTGTTTACTTTTTAGTATATCTAAAAGTTGGTTTCATTAATCTTTTTATTTCAATTTAATTCACGCATACCCGTCATATTTGAAGGGCAATTACGCTAGTGAGTGATAAAAACGCCAGTATTTACGCGAAATTCGAAGAAATCAATGACGAAAAAACTAAAAAGTTAACTTGGGAAAAATCGGCCTTTGAGTGAGAATCATACGGAAAATGAAGCCCTTCTCTTTGAGATGAGTTCGGGACCTTTCTTAAAAGTCTTTTTCCTTCTTCGAAGTTCACTTGATGCCGAATGTTCATAACAAACTTGAACTTTTTCCGATTCCGGTAATTTGTTAAAAAATCATTGTATATACAAATTAACGTCCCGGGATTTTATAGCATGACTTATAAATGTATTATTTATAATAACGAAGGGTGAAGAAATAAAAAGACGGATATCAGCAGCCGATTTACGTTAATTTTGATACAAATTTTAAGCTTCCCACTACAGCTTACGACCACGTGACGTCATGCGCGAACTGGACGCGTTTTCGTCCACCGGAACGACCTACGTCCTTTATTAGTACCATGGTTGCGTTGAATAGAAACAAACGGAAATTTGTGCAACATATGTTACACCGATTTTTTTGTTTAGGAAATTGCTTGAAAATATTCTAAAACCATTGGATCTTCAGTAATTAATTACTACTCAACGTATATGGCCCGGCGTCATTTTTTTTCAATAAAACTGTTCGAAAATGTTCTAACAATCTTAAATCATCATTAATGAATTACCTACATCTGAAAGCATGAGTTCCGGAATTATTTTTTAGCGTTCGGTTTGTCCGTCTGTCTGTCTCCTCCTCCTAAACGAAAGCAGAGAGAGATTTATTTTTTTCGCGAATCGATAATTCTATCTCGTTGTAATATTATTTAAGATTAATCAGACTAGGAAACATAAATTTTATCATTCTGTATTAACAATTTTTTTTAAAGCCACAATTTACTATCTACTTCAGTTCCTCTTTCCGTTCTTGTTTGGTAATAAAATCGATTGAAAATATTCTAACATTATTATTTCTTAAGTAATGAGTTACTTCTCGATGCAAATGTGTCAATTTTTAGGCGTTTCTTTTTAAAATAATTGTCTGCCTGTAAACATATCTGTACTCTGATAACCCAATCAGAACAGTCACCATACGTAAAACTTCTGTAATAACCCGCGAGAAACGTGCGTAATTTGCACTACGCTTCTTTCGTGAATAGCATGTAGTTTGATAAATCTGCATATCTCGTAATAAGACTGCAATATTTGAATCCCTCTGACGAAGATTAAGAAAATAAAGTTTGGTCTGAGGATCAATCCAATGGAATTTAACTTGTGTTTATGAAGGTTAGGTAATGTTTTTGGAACGTTAAAAATGTTTCTTCAAAACAATACGACTGTTATTAAAGGAGTTTCACGCAAAGTAGTTTTATCCAGACTTTTGTGCGTGGCAAGCTTCATTCGTAGATGTACTTCGGCGGGCTGCATTGGAAGTTGCGAGTAATAGACAAAGAGTTAACATCGGAAGTTACTTTGAGATTATATAGTACCGCATCAGAGAAACTCATCTTTAAACAAGCTTTAGCACTAAAACTTCACTGGACAGGATTTTGGGATCATGATTTTGAATGAAAACTATGAAACAGTCACTAAATTCTATTTCAAACGTTTTCATCGAGGTTTCGCGAGCCGCAAAAGAAGCCCTCGCGGGTTGCAGACGGTCCAAGGGTCCTATTTCTCCCACGCGTGACGCCAGCATAGATTTTTCTCGTTTAATCATTGAGCATCAGTTTGACTACTTAACAACATGAAAGAGATAGTTAATCCTAAAAAGCGAACAATTTCACTTTAAGCGTTTAAAGAAATTATACTTACAAAAATTAATAAGGCATTGATAAATGGCAGTCAGTACTGACTAATAAACTCCGACTTTGTGCGCGTTAATGTAATAATACCGTTTTCTCCGTGAAATAAAAATAATAGCGTCAAACGAACATTGAAAGCCATCCGGCAAAGCAATGTAAAGTCCTAATTAGAGGATAAACAACATCAGCAGCAGAAAAATAATAATACTAATTAAAAAATCTAATTAGAAAAGTGGATGATTTTTTCATAGATTCGCCGAAGAGTAGCATCAACTGAAAAAAGATTGCATTTGATATAAGTTATTTAAGCAGATTTGAAAGCACAGTGTGAGAATAAATGCTAATAGCAGTTCCGCCTTTTAAGAAATGCTTATAAAAATGAATATGTATTGAAAATTAAAATTTATTAGAGTTAAAACAGGGATACTTTTTTAACTCAAGGTAGCACAAAAAGTACTGCCCATCTTTATTTAACCTCACCAGACATTTACCGAGGAACATTTTATTTCCAAATGCAGTTGTTTTCATATTGCCGCTATTGAGACTTGAGTGAATGATAATCTCTTTTATTTATCTATACATTCAAAAGCAACATAGAGTTACCGTGAGCTACTACGCCTATGAAGTAATTAACATGAAACTTTATACGAGTGTTGAGTGTACGTCTCCAGTCAAAAGAAACTATCGAATCTGCAGTATCTCTAGCAGTGCTATTCATTGATTTTTGAAGTGAGTTATTAAAGATATAAGCATGTAGTGAGGTTTCTTTGTCACACGGCATTACAAAGTCAAAAAAAGTAATGCATCAATAGGAACATTCTTCTCTAGAAATATATCACGCTGCGCCAAAAAGGATATTCCTTTCTATAAAATAGTTATCGGCTTATGAATAACTAAATTATTCCTATCTGCTACAACTGCAGTATGTTTCAGTGACTATGAATCGAGGTCAATGAAACTGATCTTTAATTCGCCGTTCTCACTATCTTTTCCATTATAAACTTAGACACATAACCTATATTGCGATAACTGTGTAGATCTCCTTTCATCGGTGCATTGTCAAAGACAATCACCATGAAAGGAGAGAATATTCTTGATGCTTTCTGATCTACGACTCAAAGCTAACAACGCATTCTTCTTACATTTTATGGATAAGCTCCGGTTAAAAATTTCTATAATATACTATTTAACATACCTTCATAAAATTTTTAACTTCGTAACTTTTCATATTTTTCGCCTGCCAACAAGTCAAGAATATGCAAATGACTAGATTTATACGAGAAATTGAATTTTGTTGCATCATGAGATGTTTGAAAGCTATATCCAAATGGATTTTCTTAACTAGCTAAGACGATGTTGACAGCAGTGCATTCGTGCTCGTATCACGATTATATGTCTTAGTTTTAAACATGGGGTGAGGGAGTTGAGTTGGTTTCTTTTACTTTGGGACAGTGAGGATGAAGATTTAATGCATATCTTTTAATAAAAGATGAACAGGTTAGAAAACTTTTCCTAACCAACGGATTTACATTTGAGGGATATTTTACGAATCCATAGAAAACAAAAAATGAGCAGAAGAAATGTTTTAGAAGTACATATTTTCGGAGAATATTATTTTAACAAAGCAATGATTTTCATTGAAATTTGGATACGTTTAAGTTAACGTTCCTTCTGCAATGACTGCGTGAAGAAATCACTCGATTAATAGGATATACAGATCATTCTACAAGGTAATTACTGGAATAAAAAACTTCGGTTTGAACATCATTCAGACAAAGTTAACATTTTTTAACTACGATCTTCGATTAAACCTCCTAAAGTATAGAGTCAGCGACCTAATTTTCGGATTTAAAAAACTTTGAACTTCAGAAGAATTTCCTACGATCTTCGCTCTTCGCTTCGTTTGATCTCTCAACCATCATCTCCGAGACGCTACAACATTACGAAAGGAAAGGAACCTCCGATCCCAAGTCGATATCCCTCACACGGACGCAAAGTCCTCGGGTTGTGTCCCGCTCCGTGAAAAATTATACAAACGCTTTGCCTTTGTCTCCGTATACCACTTATGTATTCACTTGTGTTAAATCCCCGCACTTTCACTAGCCGCTCCCCCCCTTTACCTCCTCTCTCCTCCCTCCCGCGCTCTCCCTCACTCTATTTTCCTCTTATTCGTGACCAAGTGTTGCAATCTCCGCGCAGCCTTTGGGTGATCGCCTTCCACTCTTTGCAGCCCCTCCCACCTCACCACACCCTCCCTCTCCTCTCTCCTCACACCCTTATCCTGCTCCTCCCACGACTCCATCACGACCTCTCCTTCGCCCTGCCCTATGCTCACCTACGCATTCTCAGCGGGCGCCGCATTGGCGCTGATAAGCCGTGGAAAGGTTTCCCCTCCATTCCAGCATCACATCGGCGAAACAGTTTCTAGAGTGCCGTAATCGGGGGCTGGGAGGAAAAGAGAGGGTTTACTTCAACCTTCTTTGACCGAAGATAAAAGCTTTGCGTGGTGGACGATGAGGACTTGAAAAGTCCTTATATTGTTTACCGATCAGAAATTCATCTCGGATCTGCGGAATAAATGAACAGATTTCGATGTTTTTTTTCGTTGGACAGTTTCCGATGAGGATACAAGGATTCTTTCGGATTCATTCAGAGGATTGATGTTTCTTTGTATGTATGTACTACGTAACGCTCTCGATTATGGGATTAGGAAGGATCTCGTTCAGTTAAGATCAAGGCGTGGCAACTCGTATCCCGGCGTCGTAAACATGATTAGAGGTTTTTGAAAAAAACATCCGCTTATGTTATTGGTTTGTCCGTCTGTCTGTCTGGCGCGGTAACTGCTCTTAAACGAAAGCAGCTAGAGGCTTCATTTTTTCAGCAATCGATTCAATATTCTGTCTCGTTGTGCACGTTTTTTCAGCTCGACCGACTGTTTAAAAAACGTTGACAAAACCGCTTTATCAGTTCTACCCTTACCTATTCTTCACTTTCTCCAAGTGTTCCTGACAGTATTATCGGAACTAAATTCGAAGCCCATGCGGAGTAGTTTTAGGTCTTCCACAGTGATGGGGAAAATTTTCTTTCTCACTCTTTCTTTCTTGTAATTGCGTAAAATTTTAAGCTTATTCAAACGGGATTTAAACTATATAAAACGACGATATCGTGGACGAACCAATGCGATCAGGACCTTACACATATCGAATCACCAGAAGAGGTGATCGTTAATCGAGCAAGATGCAAATATTTTAAACGCGCGAACATTATCGACGTCCAATGCTTATAAAGGCAAATCTACTTTCTCTGGTATTGCAACGGGAAATTCTTTGTCCATTGCCAAAGATTTGATTTTTTACCAGCTATTAATTGATTTAAAAGCTGTACCGCATAACTGTGTTGTTCCCAGATAAGTGGCTGCGATAAATTTACCATCTTGTGAAAGAGAAATTAACTTTACTTTACTTTACTTTTCAAATTTCGTTAACACGAACTATTTCTGTATTCTGTATTATCAATGTCGGCTGCACTTCATTGCGGAAGCTTCAATGCAAATTGGGTACCGTATTGTTATTCAGCGTTATAATATTAGTGAATAAAAATATATTAATACCAAAGAATCATCAATGCAGTGCAATCTACGTTTCTGCGACAAAAATGTCTGATTGTAAGATGAAGAATATAAAGCATAAATGCTCTATTATTGAATATGTTGAACTTACGATATATTTCAGCGCTAAAATGCCCCGGTATAAGATTTATGATGATATTCTCTTCAAATTTATGGCAGTATTATTATGATGTTGTTCAAGCGCAAATATGCTATCCAGTACAGAATGCCTTATTTAAAAAAATCCTGCAAGGTGAAGAATTTATTTGACAAAACTATCAGAAAAAGGAATCAGAAGAAAACAAGAAAATTTTGGATCGAGAGCGTGTATTTCAACTAACCATCTAATTAACCATAGAAAATCATGAGAATAAAACGGGGTTATCCTTTGAAATTTATAATGCCATAAACTTGTCCGGCTTCTGTTCTGATAAATTGTTACAAAAGAACGTCATATTCAGAGCATGCAGCAACAGATCAAAAATCATCGCCGGGCTAATAATCCGAGAATATGAGACAAAATAAAACGTTTCATGGGATCATTTTTGTGATTGCTACATTATCCGGAGATTTGAACGGCTGCTATTATCGTTTTAATGCGTTATAACTTCCGGGTAGCGGGCTGTTTGGACTAAATTCATTACTAAGCCAGTCTGCCGCCCCAGCCTCTTTTGCTTGGCGTTGCGTTCCCGCTCACCCCCAGGGCTCACCCGTCCCCACCCACCCTTCCACCCACCACCCATTGCTCAGAACAAGACAGGCCTTTTTAATGGTACACGTGGACTAGCGGTGTGGCAAATGGCGGTGTGGGTGGGAAATTCACATCACGAACAAAACACGCGATGGTTTATTTTTCATAATGTTTTAGAAACTGTCTTCGATGAGGTTTCAAAGCGTTATGTTTTTATAATAACATCCGTAATTGTCAATTGTTTGGGACCACAGAATAATCGAGTCCGCTTAGCAACATTCGTTAGAATGCGACCCGTTACGGGAGTGTTGAAAAAATATCGCTAAATGACAAATAATTGTGGATTTCCTTCGATCCGTCTCGTTATTGTAAAAATGAATTGTATAGAATCGTATCTTCTGCGAAAAAAAAACGCGAGCCGCTAAAATTGTTGTTTTCTTTGATATTTGATCGTTGCCAAGTTATTGTTGAGAATAAGATTGATGATTCGCATTCGAACAAGTTTAATTTACAAACGGATTCATTACGTCGGCTTAATACACAATAGCGGAGCATCCACTCCCAACCCGGCTGTGCAGAAAGTATTTCGGAATATTGTTAATTTTACTGCTTTTTTCACACATTTCTAACTCTAAATTATGCGCCGATAAAATTGGTTATATAACCATTAGCTGTTTGATGTGGTAATGCTTCTGTGCAGTAGTTACAACCCCGAAGCTAGTCGGTCTAATGAATTTTCAGAGCAAAAATTAATTTTTTCATTTATTTGGCTTGCTTTCACCGGAGGAAAGTTCCGACAGCTTATAAATATTTACATCGATATGTCCCTTTTGAATCCTATAATATTTACAAGTGTCCTAATCCATTTATTAATTACCATATTTAAACAACCCTCCATTTCAAATGGGATTGAAGAGCAATGTTACGCAAGGCGTAGCTAACGCCTTTTTGTCAATTTATCCCACAATAATTTTAAACTAAAACAAGAGCAAAAACGCGATGCAAGAAATTCCTTTCTTTATCAGTTTCAACTCGGAATGAAAAATTGTATTATTGCCGAATAACAGCAATATCAAAGTATTTTTCAATGATACACATTTACTCGGAAACTTATTTTAAATGGTCGTGAAATATTTACTGACGTACTCTTCTCAGTAGTTTGATGTCCTTACAGTAGGACAGCACCCCAGTCAAAAAAAGCATTTCCGCGCTTAGACAATTACGTTTTACTCTTAATTTTTTGTCCAATTTCGGGGCACCACAGAAAACCGCACATATAAATGTTGTGAAGTGTGACTTATAGGTACTGTAGCATTTGAGTAGAATTATTTGGAAATTGATCATTTTTACTGATTTACTGAGTAGTATTTTTTATTTTATGAATTATTATAGAAATGTATACGGTCGAACAGCTAAATTTTAATCTCGGGAGAAGACTAAAGGGTTTGATTTAGCGAGATTTCGAGTAGTGAAATTGATGATGACGCATGCTAATACCTACGGGGAAATATATTCCTCAAATTATGGAAGATTCAAGTCTTAGACGTTCGAGTTGCCGAAGTCATACTGTATTTTGTCATAAACTACATATATTTATTCATACAACGATATGAAACCGACATTTTGAAATATTTTTCCTAAAGCGTAACCAAGGGCACCGTCTTGAAGCAGGCGTTTTATCCGCCGAAGCCACCGCTACACTCTCGAGGGCCTATAGAATTTTAGGCATTTAATCCCTGCCATTAAATAGTAAACTGAGAAAATAACGCTACCAATTATCTGCAGCGTTACATTATCGCGTGAGTCTTTCAGGAGGGTAATATATAAAAGCGACCTAAGTGGGGAAAAAGGTTTCGAGGATTTCGTGTGGCCGCGAGGGAGGCGTTGGGGTAGAGAGAGGATAGGGACGCGAAGCTGGAGGGCGAGAGAGGTGGTCCACTCGGCGCCCTAGTACGCAAAGCGGCCGCTACTGGTGAGGGCGCCGTCGTCGAGCCGCCACCGCTTGAGAGATCTCACCCTCGGGGGTCGAAACGAAAAGAAAAGTACAAAAAATAAAGGAAGGATAGGGAATGGCTATTTACTTCCTCCTCGTTCCTCGCACGCACCGTGTACCCTACTCTCCTTCCCCCTAAGCATGCTGTAATTACCTGTCATTGAGGTTGCGGTTGAGGCAGACGGCGTTGAACTCTCTCGCTACCACGTTTTGGGACGTTTTCTTCGGTTCGTAGGAGACACGCGAGGCCGTGGTTCTCACCTAGTCGGGAGAAGCAATTTTTGACGCAATCGGTGTGAAATTTGGGGAAATGTTTTTTTAAGAGAGGTTTTAACATTAGATCGCCCGGACGGGTGAATTTGACCCAAAAGAGAATTTTAATGCGTTTTTCTACTGTAATATGATCTTCAACCCAATTTCCTCTCGTGATTTTTAATCATTTTAGAAAGTATTTACCCACAAGAGGTTTTTATATTGTCATTACAGTGCGTCATGAATTATAAAGAAATTTACCTCGGACGCCAGAACTGGTCATTTTGACCGGAGTGTAGAATGAAACGTTATTTTCTGCAACATAGATTGCCAAAACGCTTCCATGTTATCTCAGCTAATGATATTGTATTACTATTTTTTCAGCTGCTCCTGGCATTCACCCCTGCGTTCCTCTACCTCTCTCCTCCCCTCTCTCTCCCTCCCCGATTCCCCCTCTCGCTCCTAATCACCACTCAATCGTCTTCTGTCCCGAAAATGTAACACTGTGTGTGAAGGTTTGAACTTACAGATATTGTCTTCCACTCATTTGATCTCAACAA
The DNA here is from genome assembly GCA_028673005.1 of Tanypteryx hageni. Taxonomy (NCBI): domain Eukaryota; kingdom Metazoa; phylum Arthropoda; class Insecta; order Odonata; family Petaluridae; genus Tanypteryx; species Tanypteryx hageni. The sequence goes on from CM054120.1 coordinate 160,071,699, forward strand.
GCGCTTTGCTCAGTCCCTGGCGGTATTTGGACGCGCAATAACGTACAGGCAGCCTCTCGCGCATTTGCACAGAATAGTGTCAGAAAAATGACTCGTAGACGTGATTTATATTCTGATGAGATTCTCGCGGAACTCAATAACATCACCGAGGATATGTTGGACGGACACACCTTGATAACATTCTTGATTTGGCTGCAATAAATGCTGTCGTGATATATACAACTGTCACTGGTAAGAAAATTTCAAGGAGAATGTTCATCAGACAGCTTGCAGAGAAGCTACGAGTGCAGTAGGTACGTGAAAAAGCGGCCAAATCATGATAATCAAGGCGAAGGATCTGATTTGGAGGAAAATGTTGTTCCAAAACGGCGAAGACGCCAGATCATAGAAAATTGCAGGGAAAATAAAATAACCAAATGCACAGTATGCAAGAATATGGTTTGTGAGAAGTGCATGGGCAAAATGCGTTGCACTTGCGTCGGCTGCACTAACGCGACGAAAGAAAAATAATTTTATGTTATATTATTTTGAAACTCTGTTTGTTCGTCACAAATATGTAAGATTTGACCGCGAATTCAGCTAATAGCATCTATAAGATGCTCTTAGCTGAATTAGCGGTCAAATTTATATGAAATTGTTCCACACTTTCATTTGTTCTTTGTTGATTCATCTATAAGATTGCCAACGAGGCCATTTATAAATGGTGTTAATGTATTAATGTATGTTCCCAGCTGATTCACCTCTTTCCTACGCGCAATGGGTATCTAAGAGGTAGTGCAATGAATATCTGAATAGCAAGAGAGAAGAGAAACCCGGTGGCGGCATTATCCCACTCTAAACGAAGAACACCAAGGGGAAGGAGCCAACGGATTAACGTTCCTTCCGAAGGACGGAACAGCTGAATTTGCGCGGTCTTCTCAGACCACACCAACAGGGGGCCGGGCGACCTCGGAAAAAATCCTACTTGCGCAGGATTCCTGCCCTCTGCCTTTTCAAACAACAGGCGAGTAGCAGCCAGCGTCCTAATCACTACACCATCGGCACCCCCAAATGGTGTTAGTAGTACTTTGGGTGTGTGTGTGTATAGAAAAGTGTGCAAATGAGAATAAGCCATTAATTTTCATAGAAGGATGAATGAGTGAGTTTTCCATAAAAATTTCGACGATTTTTTTTCATTCATACCAGAGTATTCATGAAGTTTTTGTGAAGGTATTCACTGTAACCCTTAAATAAAGTCATGCATGATCGTTTAACAAGAGAATATAAACTGAAGTATCTGTAGCCTGTTAAAAATTATCCTCAGGCACATCACTATTGTATAGAACAAGGGGCTCAAACTCACATCGGGCCGCATGGAGACCTTCCACCGAACCCGAGGGCCGCATTAAGGCACCGTTTCAAGTCCGCGGGCCGCCAACCCTTCACACCGTTTCATATTCTTTGGGCATTCACTCTCCCCTTCCACAAGGAAGAAATCGCCCCAATCCTATGATACGGCCTTAAACAGATTCATTACAAAAATGCTAGTTTCGACGTCAAGGATTAGGTTCTTTTGACACGCATAACACACACTGGCAGCGGGAAGAACATATTTATTCTCCCATCTGTGCAAAATTTTTATAAATTTGAATGAGCAATAAACTGCGTATATTTTTAAAGTGCTCATTTAACATACTTCTTAAATTTCTTAGATTTAGGTGAAATGTTTTATAAGAAATCCATTATTTGAGTTTTGGCCGTCTGGTGTAAACTACCTTACTTCGCTGATCGCAGAAATGTACCACGGGGGCCGCGAGTATGAAACCATTGGTATAGAACGAGAATATAGATGAGAATACGGTATTTTTGCGAAAAGATATCCTATAATATTTGCTATTCTTAATTTATAGATAATTACTAATGGAAACCTCGAAGAAACAATTTTTTAGAATTATCTCGGCTACTAATTTTACCCTTTCATTAAATTACGAATAATGTAATTTTCACAATATATAAACTGGTTGGTATGATATCTTTCATATTTAAAACATTAAATTATATTTGAACATGCACCATATTTAAATTCTTCTGTATACATCTTATAATATAAGTTCTTCATTTACAACATCTTTCGTTAAAATAAAATATGCACGCTGTATACGTCCAATTATTTAACTCGTTTGACAATAAGTAGAACTTAAATCATAACATACTTGAGAATAATCTGAAAATATTCTTTTAACGGCTATGATTGATTATTAAAGAAGTGGATGCTTGGCTATCAGTAAAACTTCATTTATCGCTACATTCGTTACAAGAAGTATAGTGCGTTCTTTAAATACGCATACGCACCTCTAGGCTCGCAATTTTTGGTCGATTTTCAACTTGCATAAATCTTTCCTCAATGAGATTTTAATATATTGCAATAAATAATGACCGAAAACGAAAGTGGATGTGTCATTATACAAAAAAGTACGCCTTTTGGTCGGGGAGAGTCTCGAGTCATGGATGCTGGATAAAATTAAGCAGGGTTGGGCATTGTTTGGGAGTCCTGAATTGTTTGGAAAGACAGCTTTCAAAAGCGTCTGTGAGCAGTGAAAGTGGAGGAGAGGGCGAAAGGGGGACGTTGAGAGGGGAGAGATTTCTCGGAAGGGAAGAGATGGAGAATGAGATGAATGAGGAGAGAGAGGGAGTAGAGAGAGAGAGAAGTGGGAAAGGGAGGAGAAAGACTGCGACGGAAGAAGGGGGTCGGGGGACGAAATGTGGGAGTTTAAGACGGCGGTAAGAGAATGGCGTTTTTTATTTCAGAGGAGAGAGGAAGAGAGAGGGAAAGAGAGAGAGCGAGAGAGAGATAGAGAGAGACCGTTGAGAGGAGAGAGTAATGCAAGAGTGAGAGGGGAGAGTGGGCAGAGACATATATATATATGCATAAGTTTATTTATTTCTGGAACCACCTGTGACCTTAATCAAATGTAAACAGATTTTAAATGCAGCCGCGAAGTGGTTACTTTTATTCGGAGTCGGCATTTTTTGGCAAGCGCATAGCGATATTGGTATCGGTGAAGAATTTACGCGCATTAGAAGATAGATTGATTGATTGATTGGACCCTTTATTGGCGAGGTTAGGCCCTGTTAGGCCTCTCTACCACCTAACCTCGTATCCAGGTACATTATATCGCTTACAATATATACAATATATCATTTACAATACAGTCAAGGCTTATATGAAAATATGGACAAATTAATTTTAGAGGTAATAATTGTAATTATACAGATATAAAATTAAAAATAAAATACATCATTAAGGAACATAATTAAATATATACAGTTAATTCACATTAGCCATTAAGTCTTTATTGACTAGTTCTTTAAATGTGGACAGTGGAAGGGATTTCATTACGGGAAAAGAGAGTGAGTTCCAAAGTCTTGCCCCATACACCAAGAACGATTTGGTATAGATTTCAGTTCTGTGAATGGGAATCAGGAGTTTTTCAGAGGGGCGCGTGCTTCGTTCGTGCGAAGTGCTCAGGAATTTGAAGTTGAGGTAAGATGGAGAGGATAAATTTACGATTTTATGGACCAGCGTAAGTGTGTGAAGGTTGCGACTCGACTCAAGATTTAGCCACGATAGCTCGTTAAGTAGCGGGGTTATGTGATCAGAGGGTTTTGCATTAAATATGAATTTCACGGCTTGGTTGAAGGCACGATCGAGCTTAATAGCTGTAGTCTTGTGCATATTATTGAGGAGAACGTCGCAGTAGTCGAAGATGGGGAGAATTAGGGATTGTACGAGTGTCTTCTTTAGACTTCGTGGAAGTATATTTTTCATTCGTCGTAAACTGTGGAGAGCCGCAAAAGATTTTTTTACAAATGGCTGTTACTTGAGGGGTCCATGTCAGAGATTGGTCAAATAAGACACCTAAATTTTTCACGGAGTTGGTATATTCGATTTGACAACCAGAAACTATGACTCTTGGAGTATTTATTGGGTCAATTTTCTTTAGTGTTTTTGGATATCCAATTATTATGCTCTGGGATTTGGATGGGTTGAGGTTCAGCGACAAGGAAGTGAGCCACTAGTTAAGGGTATTAATGTCTTGATTGATATGGTTCACTGCGGAGGAGATATTGTTTGGCTCGACGGAGAGGTAGATTTGTAAATCATCTGCAAATAGGTGGTATGATGTATAGGAGAAATTGGAAGAGATGTTTTGGAGGTAAATAGAGAAAAGCAGCGGGCCTAAGACAGATCCTTGAGGGACTCCATGGTCTATATCCATCCATTTGGAGTACACACCATTGTTTTAGCAAGCCTGTTTACGACCTGAGAGGTAGGAGGAGAACCAGGAGAGCGATGGATGAGAAAAGTTGAGAATTTTTAGTTTGGCGAGGAGTATATCTGGATTAACCGAATCAAATGCTTTAGTTAGGTCAAGGATTGTGAGAATGGTGACTTTTTTGTTGTCCATTGCAAGTTTGATGTCGTCAGTCACTTTTAACAGCGCAGTGGTTGTGCTGTGATGGCGCCTGAAGCCGGATTGGAGCGAATCAAATAGGTTGTTGAAATTGAGGTACTTGACTATTTGCTGATTGACGAGTCGTTCAAGGGCTTTTGAGATAGATGGAAGAATGCTGATAGGACGAAAATCATTAAGGCTGGATGGATTTTGCGTTTTGGGGAAAGGGTGTATTATGGAAAATTTCCATTGAGTAGGGAAGGTGCCTTTTAGTAATGAGTAGTTGAAAATATGAGCGATCAACGGCAAGATTATGGGGATGATTTTGTGGATGAAAATGATGGGAATGTTGTCTGCACCAAGAGCTGATGGTTTAGTGGCAAGAAGGGCGTTCTTTACCTCTGTATGGGTGACAGTGGTGAAGTGAAATGGAGTCTTCGTTAAAGGGTTTTGGTTCAATATTTGGCCTACTGAGTAGTCTATGGTCTGCGCATTAATAGGGATAAAATTGTTTACAAAGTGATTATTGAGTTCATCCGGGTGGAAGGTGTTAGGGGAGTGAAGTTTTTTGGGGTGATGGGCGCCGAGTTTGGAAAGACCAGTCCACAAGGATTTTGGAGAGGACTTTGACTGAAGTAGACCCTGAGCAAAAGTTGCTTTAGCATTACGTATATCTTTCTTGACTCTATTGCGGAGGGTCTTGTAGTAATCATGGTCGGTTATTTTCTTCGACTTTTTGAAGATGCTAAATGCCGTATCTCTTCTACACATGAGGGATCGTATGGAGTCATTCATCCAAGGGGTGGGGTTATGCTTTACACGCTTGGTTTGGAGTGGTGCCAGTTCGTCAAGGAGTTGAAGGAGGAAGCTATTTAGTAAGAGGACCTTAGAGTTAATGTCATCGGTAAGGTAGATATTATTAAATGGGAGCTGCGAGGCTGTAGCATGCAGAGCGTCATGACTGATATTGTTGAGATTGCGGTAAGATATTATCTTTGGTTTTCTTTTCGGAGCGCGCATGGCGTAATTGATGTAAATTAAGTCGTGAGAAGAGATTCCGGGTGCTGACATTTGTCCATGCTTAATGACTTTTTTTGTGTTGTTAGTGATGATTAGGTCAAGGAGCGTAGCTGAGTGAGAGGTTACGAAAGTAGGTCCAAGAGGAAGAATATTGAGATTGAGAGAACTAAGGCAATTTGATAGTTGCTTAGTATCAGAGTTAGTTACAAGTAAATTAGTATTGAAATCTCCCATGATGATGACATTATCGTATGTGGGGATAAGATTCGTAAGGGCGTCTTCAAGATCGGAGAGATATCCAATTTTCGGAGGACGGTAGACAACACAGTAGAGTAGCTTCTGTGAGTTAGCATTGACTTCTAGCATCAAGTATTCAGGGCGCGAGCAGTAATTCGATAGAGACTGGGAGATAATACGACATATAAGGTCATTGCGCGCGTAAATGCAGACACCTCCACCTTGTTTACTTATCCGATCATTTCTGAAAAGATTGAAATTAGGGAGTTCAGCAGATGATGAGGGAATCGTGGGTTTAAGCCAGGACTCGCTAACACCTATGATGTCTATATCACTTTCAAAGGCTATGGAGCGGATTTCGTCTATGTGGACTAAAATACTTTGCGCATTGATATGGATGGCCATAATAGACCCAGGATGGAGTGAGGGTATCTTTGAGAGTCGGTTATTTGAAAGTGACGCAGAGGGAATTGCTGGCCATAAATGAGACCCGGCGGCCTGTGAGGACAGGAAGCAGGAGGTGGGCACGTGAGTAGTGGGAGAGAAAGGAACAAAGGCACTTGCCCTTGGGTTGAGAGAACTACACCCGTTACGAAGGAGTTTGGAGCCAGAACGTGTAAAGAAGTGCGGTGCATATGGGTTAAGGGCACTCACAGTTGGGGGTGTAGAAGGGATGGTGGCACAGGACTGAGAGGCCGGTGGGGTGGGGGAAGAAGGGGCGGATGTTTGGATGTGGATGCCGTTTATAGGGGTTGCGAACTTAAGCGATGGCATAATGCGTTTAGACAAATGAGTTATACAGTATTAAGCAAAAATACAGACAAAAGTTAATGAGCGAAAAGAGATTCTTGAAAACGTTTTGTGGGAAATGGACAAAACTTGGTGAGCAATACGTTAAGAAAGAATACTAAATTAAAATGTTAAAAACTAAAAATACAAATAAAATACAAAAGTAAAAGAATTATATAAAAATAAGAGTTATACAAAAGCACGGTGAAACTATTCAAGCTACTAGAAAACAGCAGCACTAAATACACACACAAGGTGTTTTAGGAACAAGTGGCTAAAGATGGGGGAGAAACAAGTTAAGATGAAGGCTGATAATCAACAATGTTATAAGTGATAAAGACACAAACAAAAATCAAATAAAATATATATTCTAGTCACACGCTATTAACTCTGATAACACTCTGGTTATAGACTACTGTTACAAGTCGAAAGTACTTAAGCCGAAGAAAAATGATATTTCAAGAAATTAATAAAAAAGAGCAACACGCTAATAGATGCACTAATAAGCAGAAGCACAGTGAGGCACCGTGCAGCACCAGAAGAACACAAAGCATACGGTACTAATAAAGACCGCTATAGAAAGAAGCACCAAAATCAGATTACACACACAACAGAATGGCGAACCACTTCGCCTTATGAATGGGAAAATAGGAGGAACGGGGATATAGCATCCGGATGACGGCTGGAGATTCGTGGGAGGGTAGACTTCTACTCATTGGGAATGGATCTTCGGAGTCTCTCGAGGTCACACTTCGTGGCAATAAAGATTTTCCTACCATTTTGATGAAGAACCACTATCTTTCCATCGGAGGTCCAGACGGTCTCCCTACCGAAGACTGATTTAGCTTCATCAAGTAAGCGCTTACGCGCTACTGTAAGAGATTCGGTGATTAGGATTCCGGTCTGCCGGAGTTGACGTTTCTTCCTCCATATCATCTCTCGATCTGTGTAGGAGATGAATTTGATGATCAGGTGGGAAGGAAGAGGGAGAGAAGAGGGAAAGAGGAAAGGAAGGAGAGAAAGAGGAAAGGAGGATGAGAATGAAAGAGGGAAAGAGAGAAGAAGGGTGGGAAGAGAGAAGGAGGGTGGGAAGAGAGAAGGAGGGATGGTAAAAGGGAAGGAAAGAGGGAAGGAAAGAGTGAGATAGAAGGAAGGATAGAGGGAAGAAAAAAGGGAAGGAAAGATGGAAAGAGGCAGGGAAAGACGGAAGGAGGGAGGGAAAAAGGGAAGGAAAGAGGGAAGGAAAGAGGGAAGGAATGAGGGAAGGAAAGAGGGAAGGAGAGAGGGAAAAAGGAAAGGAGGGAAAGAGAGAGGGAAGGAGGGAGAGAAGCAGAAAAGGATGGGGAGAAAGAGGGAATGACGGAGGGAAAGAGGGAAGGAGGGAGAGAAAGAGGGAAAGAGGGAGGGAAAGAGAGAAAGAGGAAGAGAAAGAGGGAATGAGGGAGAGAAAGAGGGAAGAAAAGAGGGAAGGAGAGTGGGAAAGAGGGAAGGAGAAAGGAAATTAGGGAGGGAAAAAGGAAAGGAGTGGTTAGAAGAAATGGGAAGGGAGAGAGAATGAGGGAAGGAGGAAGGAAAGAGAAAAGAGAAAGAGGGAGGGAATGAGTGTGGGAAAGAGGGTGGGAAGGAGGGGAAAGAGGGAGAGAATAATTGATGCAAGGACGGTGAAAGGTGGTCGGGAATGAATTCGAAATGAGGAATAAAGTTCAGAATTAAGGTGGAGTTTTTGTAAGAACTAGAACAGCGGTGGCCAAACTGCTGCTAGCGAGCAGCATGCGGCTCTTTTAAATTTCTTTTGAGAATCGTGGTAACACTTTTTACTACAGAACACAATGACATAGTGTGACTTGAGACTGGTCGGGGATGCCTAAGGGACATTCATTATATTTTAATTGCTTCAGATTCAGGTTGTTATACTGTTCGTAAATTTATGAACACAGAGTGCATTACTCGCCTCTCGAACTTCTGAATATTATCTTATGCTGATCTGAGGTTAAATAAGTTTGACAACCCCTGAAGTAGAGCATCGAGAGAACTGAGTCTGCGTTCCATAGAGCGAGAGAAGAAATATGGTTGATGAAAATACCGGGCTGGCATTCGTAGGAGTAATAATAATCTTAAAAATATATCGCCTCCACCGCTCAAATCTTTTCTTAACACCACATTTTTATCGATTAGTTTGATTGTCACTAGCTCATATACATTATATATTGGGGCTTTTACCAAGACTTCGCAAACAGTAAAGAAGTTAATTGCTGACAACCATGGTATTCGAATTGAGAATCAGACGCACTAACTCTTCCATTAACAAGACCGTAAAAAAGGTTGGTGGTTTGTGAAAAATTTTTCTGTTAATATCTAGAAACCCCAAAAGGGGATTAATCCAGGGTACTAAAACCCAAATTGCATGGAGGACCAAACAGATAACTTCGAAATATATGGCGGACCGCGTGTGATAGTTTGTAAACGTATAACATAGCAAGTCAAAATGAAGGGGATAGGAATTTTACCGAATCGAAAAAACAAACGGCTAAAAATTGCATATATTTTAATTTACATAATAAAATGTATCTTGTAACTCCTAATTATTGAACAATTTATGTTGTTTTGTATCCTTTTATCACTCCACGATGACCTCGTATTCTATGCCTCTTCTACCCACGTACAGTAATATCAGAGTCATGAGAGGGGATTACTTTTTGAACCGGAAACGCATCCATCAACCTAACGTCGAGCGCCGTAAGCCCTAGCGCGTTTCATAACCGAAGAATCTCAAACCGTAGGTGTTATTCAATGAGGTAGGATTATTACGCATTCAATCAGAGGTTGTGCGACAGTATCATACGCACCCATTTATAGTAATGTAATTTTATTATTTACGAAGAGCACAAAGGGGGCCAACTGCATAACGTCCCTTTCAAAGGACGAAGCGCTGACTTGCGCGGTCTCCTCAAAACACACAAGTAAGGGACGGGACGACCCCAGAATGAAAAATCCGACCTACGTCGGATTTGGACCCGGGACCGCTGTGTGGAAGATCAACGCTGTAACCACCCCAGAGAGAGACAGAGAGACAGAGTGGGATGGACGATTAGAATGGATAATCAAAGCATTATGGCAGGGTTTCCCAAACTTTTTCTGCAATGGAACACTTCGCAAACCTGGGAAGTTTAACGGAACACTTAGCTTATTTTTTAGATTGGGTAATTCTACTTGTAAAAATTTAAAAAAACATTTTATTAAAACAAATTATTTATTTAGTAATTATTTTTAAATATAAAACTATAATAATATAATATAAACATAAAAATATGAATAAATAAAGCATTTAATGACTTTTATGATTTTGAATTCTTGAATTGCATATCTTCTTGATATCAGGCACAATATTGGTCAGTTGTATTCTAATATCTGGTGTGGCGTCGAGCCTGTTCCTGCACTTTGACTTCGTTGCAGCATAATAAGAAAATCCCGCTTCGCATGAATAGGTTGTAGAAAATGGAAGTAAAACAATAATAGCTTGTTTTGATAAATTGGGGTACTCTTCTGACAAACTCGCCCAGAAATCATTCAAAGGCTGATCTTTGTATTTTTGTTTCAAATCAGAGTCACTAATTAAATCAATTAGATTTTCATAGTCGCTTGCGTTTAAGCCTACTGGTTTAGCTGTCACGGAAAATGGATTCCGAACCCAGGAATCGTCCTTAGTAGTTTTCGGAAAATATTGCAAGAGTTGATTTCAAGTTATGTAGGTGCTCTAAAAATGCCTTGGAAACTTCGTAATCTACTTTAAAATTTAATTCATTCAAACATTCATGTAAGGCAGGAAAACAATCAAAATTATTAGATTCAACCGATGAAATCCAAAATTGTATTTTTTTATCAAAAGATGCAATTTTATCTCTTGTATTAAAAACTGTAATACTTTTTCCTTGTAATGATAAGTTAACTTCATTACACTTGGTAAAAATATCTGCCAGATATGCAAGTTTTATCAACCATGAAGGATTTGTTAAAACTTCAACAAAATTTTGTACTTGTACTGAATTATTTTGTGCCTTCAAGAAGACCAATACCTCACTTCGAAGTTCATAAAGTCTTAAGAGTGCCTTCCCTCTGGATAGCCATCTCACTTCAGTATGTAATAAAAGTGCTTTGTGTCCACTACCCATTTCATCGCACAAAATTTTAAATAATCTGGATTGAAGTGGTCTTGATTTTACATAGTTAATCACTTGCACGGCTTCATCCATAACATTTTTTAAATTTGTGGAAAATTTTTTAGTCACCAGTGCTTGCCTATGCAAAATACAATGACTGCTGGTGGCTCTTGTAGCTACTTTCTGGATGCGTGATACAACACCTTTCATCTTTCCTACCATTGCTCGAGCACCATCTGTACAAATATCAATACACTTCTCCCAACCTATCTCTTGATTTGTAATGTAATCATTAATACGGTTAAATATATCTTCTCCTGTAGTTTGTCCATGTAAATATCCACACATGAGTAAATCTTCTTCAAAACTTTTATCGTATGGGTAACGAACAAATACTAGTAGTACAGCTAGTCCTGCGACATCTGTAGATTCATCCATTTGCAATGCATATTCACTGCAAAGTCCAAGACGACGAATTAACTCTTTCTCTATGCTAGTAGAAAGATCTTTAATCCATCGTGAAACAGTATTATTTGATATTTGTATTGCATCTATTTTTTCAGCAGCCTGTTCGTTAAGAACAAGTGACACCATGTCTTTCGCACATGGCTTAATGAGTGTCTCTCCAATCGTATGAGCTTCACCATTAAGTGCAATGCGATAGCTCACGCGATAAGATGCCTCTGTTGCATTTTCATTTTCAGTTTTAGCCATTGTAATCATTTGAAGTTTGGACTTTTCTAGTGAGTCACGTCGTCTCTTAAAAAATTCCATGTCTTTTCCTTTATAATCACTGTGTATCGTTCCGAAGTGCCTGCGGAGTTTTGCTGGAGCCAAAGAACTGTTTGCGAGTATTTTATGACATAAAACACACATTGCATCAGGAGCATCCGAATTGCCAATACACGTAAATCCCAAGTTTAAATAACTTTCATCGTACTTCCGTTTTGGTCTGTTCATAGATGACACTTGTTCTTTAATATTAGATTTTGAAGAAACCACGGGTTTTCGATCATTTTCTTCTTCAATGATAGGCGTATTGGATGTATCAGTAGAAGTTCTTGGCCTTCCTTTTGTCGAAGTTCCAGTTTTTAACCAAAAATCCATGGGTAGTTTTTGAATAATATTTAAATACTGTGATAAGGACAAATTTATCAACAAAAAATTTCAGTTCAAAGTCGATCAAATTTTAAGGTTAAAAAACAACACGGACTTTCTTATGAAATTTCCCGCAGACCTTTCCCTCCCGAATTTATACACTGATGCCGAAGACTGTCTTTTGATGAAGAGTGGAGGAGAGATGTGATTTCATTTTTAAGTCATTTCCAAATATACAAAGATGGAAAGTGCTCTTCATTTCTACTAAAATGTCCAAGATTAGATGTGTGTTTGTTAGTAGTTCAACCGGCAGCCTAGGGAGAGCAGCACTGAGTTACGATGGTAACTTATAACTAGACCGCGGATCTTTAGGTAAAAACCTATTTTTTTCCTGACTAGATATCTGAATATACAATTGTATATATACGTTTCATGAATAATTAACCCTGAAAATGTATATTTTATAGTGCCTAAAAATGCCTATTTTGACATTAATGTCTGAAAATGCCTATTTCGACGTTAATGCTTATTTTTGCCATTTCCATGCAAAAAAAGCCTAAAAAGGGCTAATTTTGTAGAAAAAATCGACAATAAAAGCAGATTTTGGTACTAGTCGTATTTTTTAAACTGACTGTACAATGTTCAGTTGAGGGTTGGGAAAATGTCTTTCACACCACGGTCATGATCAGGTGGCGAACACCAGCGAACACCTGTCACGCATCCGGCGGTGCTATTCTGTTTCCCTGTGTTGCACGATGCGACAATGTAACAATGGGTTTAATCTGATGTTGCGTTAATTTCTCGTCATTACATTGTCATATCGTGTGACACGGGAAAACGAGAATAACCCTGCAGTCCATCTCCAGACTGCAGAGGATGAAGGTGAGAAGTGTGAAAATTGTGAAAGTGCAATGCATAAAGTAGCAAGTTCGAAAGCTTATTTAATACGTCAGTGGCTACAAGAGTTCCCGTACTTCACAACGGATGGAAAAATTATCTTCTGTCAAGCATGAAACAAGGAGATAAGTACATTATAATGCTGGCTTGCAATGAATTATTGGCCGTGAATTGCTTGTCATCTACATTTTTTGTTTATACGAGCCATTTTATGGTAACTATAGACGTGGTTATTCAAAATGTCCAGCAATCTAGCTGCGGACCTTCGTAGCTCTAAAGTAAATTTTATATTTTTGTCCCATTTATTAGATTATTTCCGTATTTTTAAGGTTAATTATTTCTTCATAATTTTTCTTTATAGGTATTGAGTTATAAAAAACCCACCTAACTCAGCATGCCCAAGGAGTGCTACATAAGGCAAATTTTGAACGCAAATCGAAGATGAAACAAACGCTTTTAACAAAAACTTCTGAGGGATCCAGCAAGAAGAATAAGTTTTATGCAGATTTGTGTCGTGCAATTGTGGCAGCCAACATTCCATTCAGAACACTAGAAAATCCAACATTCAAGGGTTTCCTAGAACGATACTGCCATCAGTCGGTACCTTCCGAGTCAACGCTAGGCAAGAATTACGTGCAACCCACGTACGATGACGAAATGCGCAGGATACGGGAGGACATTGGAGATTCACATATTTGGATATCAGTCAACGAAACCACTGACGCTCTCAGCAGATACATGGCCAACTTGGTTGTTGGGAAATTGACCCAAATATGCCATCCAGAGCCTACCTCATCTGCACAAAGCAACTAGCTGAGGATACTGCCTGTTTCACTTCGGTGAAAATGTTGCTGGATGATCCCTCCATTCCCAAGGATTTGGTGTATATTAGATCCCACTATACATCCCTTGTTTGGATTATTGCTGAATTGGAGGGCTCAGGAAAACCCATCTAGGAAAATACTGCTTTGCTGAATGAAGTGAAACAAAAAATCAAGGAAGCGCCAGGTGAAGTGGGAGAAAAAGTAAGAGCAAAACTATAAAAAGTGCTACAAAAGAACTCAGGTCTGCAGAGCCTATGTACAGCAGCAGATATACTGGCAGGAAAATCCAGTGAAGTTGAGTGCAAAATTCCATTTCAACATGTACCTAAGTTGAAGTTTGCCCCCGTCTCATCAGTTGATGTCGAACGTTCTGTTTCTGCTTACAGGATGATATTAACTGACAAATGCCATAGTTTTGTGGCAGAAAACTTAGAAAAAGTGCTTGTCATTTACTGGGAGGCCAACTACGGGAAATTTGTGGAATAAACACAAGGAGGTGACAAATTCATTAAGGGAATTTCGAATGAAACAGTTTGTCAAACATTCTGCATAGTACTTAAATATATACTTGAATAGTGTTTTCAGTCAGTATTACTATATGTAATGTAGATCGTATTTTCTCTGTAACGCATGGTAATTTAACCATAAGAATAAGTTTCAATGCATAGTAGTAAAATATTTTTATATTCTTCGAAAACACAAATCAATAATGTTTCGTTGACTGGTATTTTTTTGCGTGCGTGCATGTTTCAGTCCTTTTTCGTGAATTAAAGTTGACAGTTGACAGAAATGATGTTGTTTTTTACTGGACACAGTTTTTGGAAGTAGTTTTTAGAGCCTATTTTACCTTTTATAAAGCCTAATTAAGCTACTTAAAGAGCCTATTTTAGTCGCCTAAAACTTAATTTTTAGAACCTAAAAATCCGCGGTCTACTTATAACTCGTGGAAACGCGCGAGTGGTTGGTACGAAGGTCCGTACATTGGTAGTGGGAACGGGGCATTATTTACACAGCGCCACTTTCGTTTAAAACACCCACACACATACATAAAGGCAGGAAATTTAAAATTACTTTTCATTTATTACTTGAAGTAGATAGTAGAAGATATTTAAATATATTGCAGTGTATAAAACCTTTCCAAATTGTCGCGGAACACCTATTTAGGTTCAGCGGAACACCGGTGTTCCGCGGAACATAGTTTGGGAACCCCGGCATTATGGAATAGGAGGACGAGGCTATTGGAAGGGAGATGTAGTACGTAAGCAGGTGATACATACTTACCTACTTCATCGAATCGATTGAATTCTCTTTGATGGCTGAATCATTCAGACTTATCGATATATTGGCATTATCATTCCCTTGTCGTAATCTGTTCGTAGATTCTTTGATTAATGGCGCGGTAGCTTAATCGCCGGTGTTGATTGATTATTTTCGCGTCGGTGTTCTTTAACGAGCAATTATTTATGTCGAAAACGAGAGATTTTGTGCCGGGAAGCTGAAGATCACTTTTCAACAACGCATTAACCTCTTTCGAGTCGGGAAGTAATTCAATTTCTCTCCATAATCCGATTGCGGCCGTTATTGTTGGAACTACCAAATTTAATCGGCCTCTAGACGTCGAGTATTTGCTAAATATTTTTTTAATTTGAGCAAAACATCGATAGGAGTTTAGTTCTTCGTATTTTGGTGGCAACATTTTCAGGTTGGTAAGCGTAACAAAGTCATACGCCGTTCGCGAATTATTTAAGAGTGATAGGAATTGAGATTTTGTTCCAATTACATTTTTTCTTAACGTGTTTTTAAAACGTTGATACTTAGGGTATAAACAAGTGTATTTTATATGATGATGAAAAGAGTTATAAATATCTTCATTACTCTAGTTCGTGTGTTACATTCCAAACATAATTACTGCGGTACTGCTATTATTATTAGACTTAGGTCCCGAACACGTGGCCGGAAGACCACATGCAACCCCCCGTTTAAAAAAGTAAAGCTCTCTCATTAAGCTGGTGGTACTATTACCTATATAGGACAGACAGTAATTGACTAACAAAGAGATAGGGTACAATATAAAAATGATTATTATCTAGCAATTATAGAATTTGTTAATTGTGCGATAGTTTGTTTTATAACGAAATTACTTATCAGAACCATATAACTTATACTAAACCACAGTGTAATTTACCTCTCAGTTACAACCCGGATTTTTAAGCTTAGTGTCAAATATCAGGTTGAGTTCAAATTATTTTGTTCTGATTATTCTTTATATTGAAATCCTACAAAGTAATGCCAACACCGTTCTGAATCGCACGTTTTCAGTTTCAGAAAAATCCTAAATCTTGTTCTTATGACATGCAGTCCGCCATGTATTTCAAAATTATCTATTTAGCTCCCATGGTGTTTGAGTTTGAGACCTCTGATTTAGGATACAAAGACACAACGCAAATTTACACCGATTAAAAACCAATACAATCGAATGAAATGATATACATATTAAGATATTTCAGCCTACGTGTGATGCTAATAGATGTGAGATGGAGGGATAGGTAAAGGAATTATGATATTCAAGAAAGAGTTCCTATTCGAGAAAAGGGAGGCTTTAAACCGGTTTAAACAGGCGAGAATAATGAGCGACAAGGGATTCTCGATGTGCGTCTCCCGACGGCTTTACATCGGACAGAAACATAGGACGTAGACGGTGACAGGTAGATATTATGCAGAAGTCATCGCAGAAAGGCAACATGTTAGTGACTTTAGCTGCTTTTTCCTTAGTTCAGCATTACAAATTCAGACAGCAAATAGCTACGTACTAATGATGGAAAAATAATGTACGCTCATAAATTTACTTCCTCCCTTTCACAAGGAGGATTCTTATCTTTAAATACATTTCGCAGGAAGAAGGAAAGGAAGAAAGTAGACTGGGATTAACAGATTAATGAACATAATAGAAAGTAAAATCTGGCATAAGAGAAGAGATATCGTGGATTGAATGATTAAAAAGCAGATGACTTATCATATCCTCTACGGCAGTGTTTCTCATACTTTTTTCATCAAGTACCCTTTAAAAAAAAACATTGAAGTGCCCCGGGAAAATTTTACAGGTACAGGTGATCCCCGCTTAATGCTGAGGATGCGTTCCTGACAACTCCGCGTTAAGCAAAAATTCGCGTTCGACGGGGACACTATATGTACCATTATACTATAACCCTTAAGCGCCCAAAGGGAAATAATTTTACAAATGGTATTTTTGGATCCACATTCTATGAAAAAACATCCTACCGCCGGATTTTAATGTCATTTATTAGAGAAAAATAAAATTACATGGTAAACAATATGACAAAAAAGCGTAATTTATAATTAAAGCACACAATCTAAAAATATTTCCTGAGACACTAATGGGGATCTATGGGCCTCTGTATAAAAGAGTCCAGGGTCGACTGCTTTAGTTTTGTTCGTTTATTACGCAAAATTTGTTGGTAACATTCAAGTAGTGCGTCGTAGCCCCGCTTCAATTCAATTTGAATGGCAATTGACGAATGAAAGTGGATGGGCAAGAGATTTTTGCACTTGGCCAATTAAATAAAACCCATGTTGTTTTAAATATAAATTGATTAACTTATTTCTTCGTAATTCCTATTCATAATTTTATCGCAGGGTCTTGAAGCGGAATGCAATTAACGCATTCTATCCCCATGGGCATAATAATGCACGGAAATCCAAACCATCGTTAAATCTCCATTAAGCTGCCCACTAAAAGATTTTGCTATACTCAGAAATTTATACACAAATCTTTTGTTTATATAAATAAAATTAGGATTATTTAATTACTTCATCATTAGATGAAATTTCCGTCATCGTGTTGGCGTACCCCAAAAATTCTCTCGCGTACCCTCGAGAGTACGATTACCCTACTTTGAGAAACACTGCTCTACGGCAAGATCATTCTCAAATATATCCAATGCATGTACTATATACAATATATCCCCAATGCTATGAGCAATAACTAATTTACGACAATCTATGATATCCTATTTCTTCTTTTCACTTATCTACTTAACCCTCTATAAATCTAAACGGGGGAGTGACATTTTAAAACGTATTAGCGATCGTTTCCCAGCCTTACTGCCCCATCGGGAATCTTTGAAAAATTCGTGCTCTAAAAATACATCGAGTGGGTGGCCTTCGCCAAGTTTTAGCCAATCCTGTTGATATTCAGCATTTTCTTCATGTATATCACTGACCTGCTTAAATTCATATAAATATTACCTTCCATCTTTTTGACACTTAATTAGTAAATAATTCCATATAAATCACTGTCACGTGGATCTTAACTTTAAAAGAGTCATGGGGTAAAGCCTCACAATTTCACTTTCACATCCCAAATAAATTCATTGCTTGACATAATGTATTATATTAGGTATATTCATCAACTTCGACATATCTACGCGAAATCACACTGTTCCCTATAAAAAAATCGTTTTCTAGGAAATTCAAAATATGAAATTTGAAATATATATATATATATATATATATATATATATATATATATATATATATATATATATATAGTCTCTGTCTTTTGCTGACGAAGGGATCACCCCCGAAAACTTGCGTGTATTTGTGTGTTTTACGTGTGTCACTTCGACATCCCTAACAGTTCGCCAACTTGAAAACATCTTATCGGTGAATGCTCACTGGGCTTCCTTATCCCAACAACTTGTTTCCATCCATTTACCTATCCTCTTCCGTAAGCACACACACACGCACGCACGTGTGTGTGTGTGTGTGTGTGCATGTCTCACTAATACAATTCCTCTTACAGGCCTTTCTCCCCCGATCCGTGCATCCCTTGGCCTAAGGTACCACCTCATCTGGCTTAATATTATCCAATCCAACATACAACACTACATCTTACTCTCCAACACCCATTTCATCAATTGGAAATTTTTCGTCTTCCCTGAATCCCTGAATTTCACGACCGACCTCGACCCCACTTTCCTTCAAATGGCTAAAGACATCATTTCTCATCGCAACATACTATGTACTCCGTAAACTTTCCTTGATATGCGTTCAGCACCTCCAACTAAGGCTATTCCTACCATTCATACCAGTTGGCGAGGCCAACAAACCTCCTCCCCAACACTCCTCGGCCTTGCCTTGCGGACCTCCTGGAATATCCCACCCCATCCACACTCATTACCCAGAAAAAGACTCCCATCACCCCAACCCGCAAACCTTTGAAACGCTTCAATTTCAAAAACACTCTATCCACCGCCACCACCCATTCCAAACCAGAGGAAGTCGTAAACCTTTCTCCCCACAAACTCACTCAAGCTGATAAAAGACTTTCCTGTGGCCTTTCTTTCTGTCCCACCAACAAATTTGTTCATTTCCGCCTCCTCGCCTACGCCCAGTCCGTTTCCCGCACACTCCGTCTAAAAAACAAGGCCTCCTAAAGAAGACTCCTTGCCCTCTGCCTTCCTAAAACTTCCCTCGGCCTCCCACCGTCCTTTCCCATTTTCAAATCTTTCCGAAACATTTCACTTACCCCTCCCACCCAGCACCAGGTCGAGCTAAACCTCAATTATATCTTTCTCAGAATCTCCCAGCCCAATTTTCCGATCCACTGGACCACAAGGACAATCTTTCTAGACTGGAAAACATTCCCTCTCTACCCTGAAACAAAATGACAATACATATCATCATAAAACGAACAAAAATCCCATAAAAACAGGAAAAATGAAAAGTAAAACGTCATGGAACGGTTAATGGAATTCCTAGTAAACCACTTAGAACGGGACGGCAAACTTTCCTGTATGGTGGGTCGTATTGGAAGTTACGAATGCTTCAGCGAAACACAAAAGAGCTTATTGCATCGGAAGATACCTTGAAATTCCGCGCTATCATATTAGCGAAAATCAATTTTTTAAATGTTATACCTACAAGGTTTTTACTATAACATCAAATTATATGTATGAAACTGCGTGGTGAATGATCGGATATTCATCATAGTTTCGCGGGCCGCGTAAATTACGCTCGAGGGTCGCATTTGGCCCGCGGGTCTTTATTTGAAGACCCTTGACTTAGGATAATCGGTTTAAAATAGAATGTGAGTGAATGCGCGCACACGTGCGTGTGATTGCTGATAAAGTGAAAGTTTGAACGCTTTAATTCGAGAGGCCTTCAGAAACACCGCAGATTAAAAAACGTCGAGAATTTCACATGAGTAGCGGAGAATGTGGCAAGGAAATAAAATGAGCCACACATTTTTGCCTTTTAAGATCCATTTAAAGTCCATCCTTCGACATACTACCGGGAATAAACGGCTACGCCACTTTTGGGTTGTTGGTAGATGGGGAGATGGAGATGAACCGATGCTAAATTGAAGCAAAAACCAGTGGCAAAGCCAAGGTGGAGAGGAAAGTGAGGCTACCTATAAAAAATCAACAGCAATAAAAACTCAGATACGGGAGGAGGAAAAAGTTACGAAACTGCTGAAGGAAAACGAACTAAATTAATATTGCTAACGAGCAATGAAGTAACCTGGAAAGGAATATCAGGCACGCGTACGTGACGCAGAAAAAATTTACGCTTGAAATGACTAATGTTTCTTTAAAAACTTGAAAGGAGTAAGTGTAGAAAATAAGTTTTAGCTTTTTAACGCGGACGAAGATCAAACGGAGCAATCATAGGGAAAGAAAGTGCGTTAAACGCGGCTGTACAAATGGCGCATCAATTAATGATGTCATGAGAAAGAGAAGAACCATCACCAAAGCATCGCTTTCACATTCGTCATTGCATTAAAGCTAATTATAAACCTCAAATCTAAAGACCGCTAAGTATCGCATTTGAAGGGAAATCTTTAATGATATCCATTTCTTCAAGAGCCATTCCTTTTACCATTAAATAATAAGCGTACCTCGAGTGATCTCGTAATATCAACCGGCAACGATCGTAAATTACAATCTAATGAAGTTGGTATACGCATTATATACGACACGGGGTAAATGATTGCAGGCCATCTAAGTAGACTCCTGTAAAAAGCATTTGGCTCTAGGCAAGCATGGCACTTTTATGAGGCAAGCGGCTCATTGGACTGCGTCGAGACACAGCTGAGGCAGTTAAATGGTGAGAAAGTGATTCCGAGTTTAACACACTTTTTAAACTCTTACCAAATGATAAGCATTTCATTCGCAATGGGCACATTTTTCATTAAAAGGAGATCACCGAAACATCATTTTTAGCGATAAAAAATTACTTTTATTACATCAACGTTCTCCACGATGAGAGGTAAGAATATTGCTATCAGGCTCGCTGTTAATTGTTTTTTTTTTATTGCAGGACTTCAATTTCAAGATGAGTTCAACGGTAGACCCAGGTACGATTATCAATTAATTTTATCGGCACTTTAGGACTTATTTAAGTTTTTGTAATAATGCATTTCCTTCTTCAATTGCAAAATACCGTGCTGTGATACAAGCTGCTTCGTTGAATGTTGGATTTCGATTTTATGAATAACAGAGAGTCCTGAAAAGCAGAGATTGTTATAAAGATTATTTTTTATAACCGCAAATATATTTGGTCATGACTTAGGACCTCACATCCGATACTAAGTTGTAATGTTAATCAGTTGTATAATTTACTGATATTTAATTCATTTTGTTTAATATTCGTAAATCATTATATATATAGGCGTTCCTCTTTTTGACCAGGGCATCAGACTAATTCTTATTTGCCCTGACATTAAAACAGTGCTGGCAAACGAAAAAAACGATTCGTTACGTTTTTCGTTACAGGCAAAAAGCGATTTCGTTTTTCGTTACACTAAAATCTACATTTCGTTATCCGTTAGGTTTTACGTTTTAACGAAATTTCGGTAAATAATAATAATAAAGTGTAGTTACTCTTTTATTTTTGTTTAGAGGTTACGTATCCACCTTAAATACGTGATTTTCATTTAGAATACTAATTTATAGGCACTTATCAATACATGTTGCAGATCAGGAACCTTTTTAAGATTTCGAAGTATTTGACAAATTTTTCGTTTTTGATGATCATGTACGAAAATTCGGATTCTCATATTCAAAATTTTATATTCAAGTTAATAAACTTAACACATATTTAAGACTAAAATATTAGTGTAGCAAAGGTTATGCCCTATATTATAATTTTTTATAGGTAACACAAAAAGTACATAGAGAACCCAGGGACCCGCAGTATTTTAGCACAGGATGGAAGTAGTACACAGGACATCAGAAGTAGGATTGCAATGGCAAAAGCAGCATTTAACGAGAAGAAGGAGCTTCTCACAAGCAAGAAAATAAATCTAGAAACAAGGAAGAAATTAGCAAAATGCTACATATGGAGCATAGCTCTTTATGGTGCAGAGACGTGGACGATAAGGAGAAAGGAGGAAAAATATTTAGAAAGTTTTGAGATGTGGGTATGGAGAAGAATGATGAAAGTGAAATGGACAGAGAGGAAGAGAAACGAAGAAGTATTAGAAATGGTGGGAGAAGATAGGATGCTAATAAAAACAATCAGGAAAAGAAAAGCAAATTGGATAGGGCACATATTGAGAAGACAGTGTTTACAAAGGACGATCTTAGAAGGAAAAATTAGTGGAAAAAGAGGAAGAGGGAGAAAAAGAATAGGAATATTAGATAATATAAAGCAGGGATATACTACTTATAGAGGTATAAAAGAGGCTTCTAGGGAGAGAGAGAAATGGAGGCAGCGATTCAGTTAAAACCTGTCTTCGGACAGAAGCATGATGATGATGATGAGTCTATTTTCAACGCAGTCGATAAAAATGAAGAACCAATTTAAAAAATTCTTTAATTTCAGTTGATTAGAGGGTATATCATTTTGATAAGACTTATGCTCGAAGGTTATGAATAAAAATTTTGAGTATCAGAAAATACATATTTAATAAAATGAGGATAAAGGATATTGTCGCGTACCGCCGCAACCTCACCGTAAATCGCGAATCCCTACGCAATCTCTCTTTGCTTTCACCAGCGCGCTAGTGATCTCTTGATCACTCACCGCGTTTAAGCAACGGAACTGTCTCTCTCGCTATAACTAAAAGATGTTCAATATTGTGTCGCGAACGCCATATCTCAACGTCACGTGTAATATACTTTATATATTAGTTTTTAATACATCTTTTATTTTGCATTTGAATAGAAATACATGTTAAAATTGAAACATTTTCTTATAAAATAGCTAGCTCCTACTTGCGCCTGTTTACGTGGAATTTGAATAAACCCCATCGTAGGAAACTGGCTTATACGGAGGTCATTAGAACTTGAGGAACAAGAGTGGGAGGAGTGCGGTTCTTTACATTTAAAAAAACTCATTGGGAAAAACTCCTTTCGGAGCTTAGAAGACGGATCGTGTCTTTCATAGGATACGAAACATGCCACAACGGGAAAAGTGCATCCGGGGAAGATTGCTAGTAGGAGAAAAATGCAAGTGAAACGAGTGTAATTATTCCTAAAAATACACATATCATGAGTGTATTTGTGAAATTGCTATAGAGAAAAGCGGGCCATACGCGCTAATGGGGAATACTCAACAACTGCCCCCGCGGTCAGTGGGAAGAGGAAAGGAGAGCGAAAGGGCAACTTGTCAACTGCGCCCCGGTCATTAAGTAGTTCTAATTCCGGAAAGATAGTCTTGCCTCTTCTGGAAGGGCGAGTTTCAGTTCTTCACGTTGAACATTTTTACCTGAGGAAAA
The DNA here is from genome assembly GCA_028673005.1 of Tanypteryx hageni. Classification (NCBI taxonomy): domain Eukaryota; kingdom Metazoa; phylum Arthropoda; class Insecta; order Odonata; family Petaluridae; genus Tanypteryx; species Tanypteryx hageni. Next base: position 160,094,899 of record CM054120.1, read on the forward strand.
CGTAACTCGATTCGTCGCGTCCAAATTTGATCATGAAGGAACATTCTACTCGGCCCCACCGGGTTGAGTAAGTTAGGTGGTGTTTTTGGTTCTATCTCACGTTCACTGTGTTCCCCTCATCGGGTTGTGTTGGATAGCGTTCATCTTAATATATCAAACTATTTCATCGTATTTCCTCGTAGAATGTTTTACAAAAATGCATCCTATACCTCAGCTGGATCGAGAAGTGGAAGGCCAAACACCCATCGCAGCCAACTTCCACATTCAGATTGTGGGTCTTTGTAGCACACTGCGAGTCAAGGGGCGCAATTGAATATTTCGATAGGGATCGAAAATCCCGCGGGAGGCCGCAGAACATAAGTGGTCAGAAAGTGACCAGGGGCGCAATTGTGTGTTTTGCTAGGGGTCTATATAAACTGACCGCGGGGCGCAGTTGAGTATTACCCGCGCTAATATATAAGTCGGAAAATTCCTTGATTCTTGGAGGAAGTTTGCAGATATTATCGTACATAAATGGAGTTAGGAGGGCGTCGTATTTGCAGAACAATCCTCGGTGCTTTGGGATTATCAGACAAAGTCGAGGGTAAAGACAGAATACAATAACTCGAGCACTTGCGCTTGTCCCGTACCCTGAAGCGGAGCAACATGAGACAATGGCATGAAGTACCTTAAAATGATATAAACTCCGGTTCGATTCCCTGTTTTTAACATAACTGTCTCTCTTATTAAGGGTAATTTAATATCATAAGGAAGATATACTTATAATAGATTAAAAAATAACTATAAAATATAAAAATACTCCTGCATTATTTAACCAGCAAACTCGCATGCCGCTGTAATTAGGAAGATTACATTCCATATTTATGATTTAATAAAATGTTGCAGCCAAATTTGTTAGCATTATTTTGAAATTAAATGGAATTCACGTTTATAATTTTGCTAATTTCTACTTCGAATCAAAATTACAACCTCAAGAGATTCCTCCGAAACCTTACAATTTTGCTAGCAACAAGTTGTATCCTAGAACAGAGTTTCTCGACCGGTGAGCCGCAAAAGGAGTTGAGGTGGTCACGAGAATTAGAAAACTTTAAGATCAGTTAGCAATATTAAAAATTGTAGCAAAAGTATAGCGAAAACATAATATTTTATAAAAATTAAACAAATAATTAATGAAAATTTTAATAAATTGCTTTATGTTTTTAAAATAACCTGTCAGTAATACATACAAAATTTTCTCTTATGTATTAAACTATAGATACAAAGGTGGGCCGCGGAAATAATTATTGTAGTTTAGGTGGGTCGCGGATAATTTCCTGTGGCTATCAAAAATGTTGAGAAACGCTGTCCTAGAATATCGAGTGAGGACTACAATACTTCAATAAAATAAAATCAACCTTAATGTTGTTATTAAAGTTCTTAAATACGTTTACAAAGTAAGCAACCGAACAAATTAATTTCCGGTGATAGGAAACGCGCACACCGCAAAAGAGGACAGTCACTTTGCCAAAGAGCACAATTAGGCTGCTAAAGAGCACCAAGTTGATAACCCCTTGCTCTAATTATCGTTAGACTTGGAAAAGAGAAGATTCATCATCACACCCTACGATGCGGAGGTTCTCACTCTCTTACTACTAAGACGATTGGAGAACATCACGAGAGAACGAAACCACCCTTTACATCAGTTTGTTTTCCTGTCTTCAAAACCGCTAATCTCACCCCATTCCTCCGGAATCTCGCGAACCTGAATCGTAAGAGGGACACAACCCTTTTTTACTTTCTCCATATATGAATTAAAGAGAAAATATTGTTTTCGTGAAAAAATCGAATTCGAGGTTTCAACGGAAATACATGTTTTAAGGTCCGCTGAACACGTTTTGACTATTTTCACGATGATGTCTGTGTGTGTGCATGTGTGCGTGTCTGTGGCCGGAATTTTGTGGGTGCTCTAACTCAAAAGCTATTAATCAAATCAACGCAAAATTTTATATTTGACATTTTTGTTAAAGGGAAAAGAAATGATTAGTTTTTGGTAAAAATCGGTCAACCGAAACTGGGTGTTTACTCTTGTCACTTATCCGTTTTTACTTGAACCATACATGAATTAAAGAGAGAATATTGTTCTCATGAAAAAATCAAATTAGAGATTTCAATGGAAATACATGTTTTAAGGTCCCCTGAACACGTTTTGACTATTTTCTCGATGACGTCTGTGGGTGTCTGTGACCAGGTTTTTGTGGGTGCTCTAACTCAAAAACTATTAATCAGGTCAGCGCGAAATTTTATATCTGATCTTTTTGTTAAAGGAAGAAATGCTGATTAGTTTATGGTAAAGATCGGTCAAACGGAAGTGGTTGTTTACTCTTGTCATTCATTCGATTTTTGAAATATTTGCTTTAATATTTGATACATGTAAAAACGTACTGGAATAAAAGTTGTAGAAACTTGAATGTTCTACAACCTTTGTTTAAAACATTTCCCCATATAATGAATTGTTGAAGAGATATTTTAAAAACTAAATTATTTAGCTGCCGCCGCTACACCACCTACCGGAGACTATTGTAAATATTTCACGCTCCTTTTATTTTCTTAATTGTTGGAGCTTCGTGGCTATATGGAATATCAGAAGGCTAGGATTTGATTTTATTTCAGTTCTTTGTTAAGGTTTTGAATTTTTCTCGCAGTTTCTTAAAATAATTATTATCATTTAAGCTATTTGGAATTTTTAGAAATATTACAGGTATGGATCAAGTCATGTGTTGGCCACATCAGATTAAAAAAAAACATCATTCGTCGCAGGTGGTCCGCCTTGCAAGGAGAGGTAACAATAACAAGAGCTTCTCTCGTGCGACCTTGCCGATCGCCTTCGACTATCGACAGATAAAGCCAGCGAGATTGGAGTGAAGTTTGGAGCGGTGCCCGATGCGCCCTCGAAATGGCGGTGCCGGTCTTTGCTGCATCCCATCGAGAGAATCCCTACGTCGTGATGGAGATAACATCTCCGAGTTATCCTCAAATACAGGGAGTGATCCCTTCCTTCAATTACCGTCCCGCCAACTTCTGACCGGCAGCGAGGCTAAGGGTTTTGACGCCGCGTAGCCTAGTGTCACGATTCGCCCACGTTTTTTTTTCTTTCCCGACTTCCCAATCCTCGCGAGAGGTCACAGAGGGGCTCCGGGGGGAGGCAGGACCTTGAAGAAATGGGCCCTCTTTCCAATCACTTTCATTCCTCTCTCCCTACGCCGCACCAATCAGAAAAAGGGGGGTTTTCGGATGCGTTTCTCTTTTGTTTTTATCTCCTCACGTTTCGGGCACGGCGCTCTCGGTGTGTTCTCTCTCTCTTTATCTCTCTCTATCTCTCCCTCTCTCTCTCTCTCTCTCTATCTCTCTCTCTCTCTCCTCGTTTCAGCTAAACGTTTGATCGGGGGTACGAAATTGCGAAACGTGATGAATGGGCGAAAACGTCGCCGTGGTTCGTGTTCGGTTTGAATTATTATTTCATGAATGAGGTGAAGATAAAATCGGGCGATGGCTGTTCGGCCGCGGAGATTCCTAGAGATCTCGTTTTTGTGCATATTCGAGTTATGAGTCTTTCTTTGATTATTGTGTGCTGACCGTTTCGGTCGAAACGAATGATTAGCCAAAGCTAATAGGACGAACTGCTTTTAAAATATAATTTACTTCGTTTCAGTAAACAATTTATTGCATTGCTAAAAACGTCTTTGGGTTAAAAATTACTAGTGCATTCCTTGATATTTCTTCACTAATCTATTTAGTTCTTTAATTCATTGGGGGATTTTCTTTATAACTAAATTTAGCCGTGGCTTTCCCCTTCTTTAGTTCTACTATCGCCTTTTCTACTTCGCTCTCCATAATACTTGGTCCTAAGTTGTCTTCTTCAATGTTTTCCTCATTTTCCAGTTCTATTTTTGCCGCTCCTGCCTGTTTGCTGTATAATTCCTTAATGTATTCTTCCCATACCTGTGCTACATCCTTTGTTTCTGAGACTATCTTCCCATCCGTATTCATAATTTCTTTACCACAAATTATATATATATAAAACATTCATTTTTCAGAAAGATATTTCATCATTGGAAATATTTTTTTAATTCTAAAGATTTTACCTCTGCGCCGATTTTCGTTCTTTCCTTATGTAAAAATAATAGAGTAAAACAATCCATAAAATATTCAAATTTAAGAATATTACAATTTTTCCACAGTGGGGTACTAAAGCCACACATTTCCGCCAAATTTTAAAGTTGTAGCTTATCTAGAAGTGAAATAATATTTCTCTATTTGTTATATTTTAAAAGATTTTAAGAGCCACAACAATATATTCGAGATTTCAAATGTAAATTTGGGTATGTGCACTAAGCTCTAAATAACTTTAAAATTTCAGCTCCAACACGAAATTACTTTTTACAATTCTCTAATATCTCCTGTTTTTGATTTTGACATCGTTATAAGTTTACGCTGTAGATTTAAATCAATTACATTAAAGCTATTACTATATACAGATCATCAACCCCCATAATTGAAAGGAGTAACCTTCATTTATTTAATAACATATATCGCGTTTTAAAATTATGACCTCATCATATGTATACGCCTTTGGTTGAAATCAATGGAACAATAATAATTTCCCTATTAAAAAGCATTAAAGCGATGCTATTATAATACGGATTGCCTTTTCCCATTGAAAAGCATTGTCCTGGTTGCTATGGTAGCTGAAGTTCTTTATTGTTGAACATCCGCATTTTTCCGATTAAAAACATATTTCTTCGTCAATTAGGCACCGATTTGAATTTAGTCTTCAAAAATAAGAAGCCTCATTGTTTTAGCTATAGAATTGTTTTTGTCCCGAGTTTCTATCTGAATTATAACTAATTTAAAAATGCAAATTTATGAAACCCTGCACAGATTTCCATGTTTTTCTTATGGAGTATCAAAATGGAACATTGGGGTCAAAAAACCCCACTAAAAATTAAAAAATTTGGAATTTTCGATTTTTCTGGTTAGTTGTACTTAATGACCAATAGCGTCCTGCCAAATTTCAGATCCGTGGCATATCTAGAAGTACCTTAGGTTATATATATATATATATATATATATATATATATATATATATATATATATATATATATATATGGATGTCAACAAGGTGTTGGGATGAGGATGAGGGAGGATGAGTTCTCTCTCTGTAGCTGAAGAAGGAGTAGTTCCGAAAGCTTTACGTTTGTGATGTTTCTGTGTTTTTGTGTTATTATACGTGTGTCGCTTCGACATCCCCGGGGCCACGCCAACCTGAAGTCGTCTGATTGGTGAGTGCTCACTGGGTTTCCTCATCCCAACACCTTGTTGACATCCATATATTCATTTTACCTTTCCTTTTCCGTAAGTTGTTATATATATATATATATATATACGTATATACATATACACTAGTAGAAGCATTTCATATATATATATATATACACTTATATGTAAAGAGAGGGAGGGAGAGGGAGAACAAAATGATTTCAAACATATGTGCATAATGATATAATGTGGCGTTTTTAAAATTGAAAACAAAATAAAAACTGGAACAACAGTTTTATTCACTCTTCGGCATATTCGACATAACACTAGAAAAAAACGACCGGTTTCTATGAATAATCACTATCATCGGGTAAGAAGAACTCAAAAAACAGTCTTTTATATCAAGAGAGAGGGGTGAAAGAAAGATTTGGGTGAAAGGAGAAAGAGGGAATAGCTGGTGGGGAGAAGTTGAGATGATGAAAAATGGAGCGCTATGGGAGGGATGGTGGTCATTGGTTTGGCGCCGACATAAGAAAGGAGGAATAGGAGAGGAACTGATATTCGTTAACTAAATGAATCTTGGGATTATGTTTATTGTGTACAATTTCAATTTATTCAATAATATGTAATCTGAAACCTTTATCAGCAATATGTAACATTTTTGGAGAGCAAGAGGATGAATGATTGCAGATGAGTAAATGTTTTGCGAAATGAGAGCCGCAGGATCCTGTTTTAAAGGAGCGAAAATGTTCGTCGGCTCTGGTTTGAAAGTTCCTACCCGTTTGGCCTATATAAATAGCCTTGCGACTGCATTTCTACCAATCCAACTTCTCCCCACCCGCCTTTTACTCTTAATTTCGTCCACCCCATCACTCTCCTTTAACCTATCTACTAATTTTTTCCCCCAATTCTTTCTTCCTCCCATCTCTCCTGTTGGTATAAAAGCCTATTTTAAAAAAATGCTTGTTACCTAATGTTGGTGATTATTTATCGAACCCCGTCATTCTTATATATTGCTATGTGGAATAAGCCAAAATGCGATTAAATTGTGTCGTTTTAACTTTTATTTCGTTTTAAATTTTAACAACGCCACAATATAGCTTTATTGTAAAATTCCACGAAGTCTCGGTCTCGTCCTTAAATTTTATGTGCACATATATAAATCTAACCTAAGATATTATCTAACAAGTCTAGTTTTTTTGGCAAGACTTTGTACTACATCACTAAAATGAATTTCTGTTGCCAGTTCATTTTCTATAGATAATAAAGACAATACTGCTAATCATTCTTACGTTATTGTAGGTCTTAAATAGTTTTCTCTGAGTTTTAATGCTCGAAAATCTGTTCTGCCGAAGCTACAGTTATAGGAATGGTAAGTAAGATCATCAACGAAATATATGCATTTGGATACACATCTTCAATTTGAATTAATTTAATTAAGTGCATATTGATTTCGAAAATTATGCAACAACACTACTGTGTATGGGAATAATTTTACGAAAAATATGTAACTCTTCGAACAGATCTTGGCAATCTATACCCCAAGAATCGCCGTCCTGCTAACTGATAATTAATTATATTTTTAAGTTAATTATTTGACGTAAAAACCCGAATATATCTTCTTGGCCCTTCGCGGCGCGGGGACCCAGGTTCCGCGAGGCCCTGGACGACTGCCCCCGTTGCAGGGTTGTTGCGCCGGCCCTGACTATAGTGCTCGCAGTGAATCGCTTCATATTGAATTATCTCTCATGCGTACCCTTTGCCTAATTTCCAAACTAATGTTTCATTAACACTTTCAAAGAAAGCGTTTATCTGGATAATCTTTGTATCGGTGCTGCATTTTTTATCTAACAATGATTTCGACCACCTCGACCTTTCTCTTTATATTTCACATACAAACACCTATGTTCTTTATTATCTTAAAATATAAATGATTTTGACATTATCTGTAGATAGTTTTTTTTACTTATTCCATTGCAATTACTTAGTTCCATATTTACAAGATTGCGGTATAATAACCACGCACTCTGGTTTATTTCTGTTCTCTAAAACCAATCAGTTTTTTAGCGTCCTTTTCCCCTAGTCGACCAATTTGGTTCAAAGGGGAGGTGAAAATGTTCTGGTTCCAATGCGCCATATAGCTTTCGGGGAAGTGTTGGTGGAGCAAACGACGTAAATTTTATTGAGGAGGCTTTTCTCAAAAGGGACAGCTTTGTCCTTGAGAGAGAACTCAATTCCTACTACGGAAGACCGACTAGAACCCTTTTTCAGGCACCGCATCTTCTTCTGTCCGTCATATAGTGTGGGCGAGTGAGACCTAAACCTTTTGTCGGAACAGTGTTAGGTTTGTATATAAAAAGTGACAGGTTCTTTTTAACGAACGTGATTAGAGGAAGCCGCGAAGAACTCCAGCCGCCTACCAGCGTAGGAAAAAAACAAAACTTCGTGTGCGTGCCCTCAAAATATAAATAAAGATTTTCTTCTCAGGGTCAGCGTAATGTGGGATTCTGCGTAGACTAAAGTACAAGTTGTATTACAGGAAAAAGAAATTTTAGGTAAAGCAGTTAGTGATAAAGTCCGGGTGTATAAAAAGTAATTGCTACGTACTTCATAAATAAAATGTTTCTTTGCGAAAATAAGACAAAACAGAAATTTCATTATAACTTTAATGGTCCCTTTTCCCCCATTATTAATTAGAAGAAATGTCGAATATTCGATTAGAAAATATAACAAAATTTGATTGACAACTTGATTTTGTTTCATTATGATAAAATTATTATTTTATCAGATAAGAATAGGTTTTCAAATACATACATTTTGGCTAAAAAGGGCATTTGCATTTGGACCGCAAGCGACACAAGGGGATATAAAAATCGGTACTTTAAAGGCAAATCTTCAGTAAAATACTTGGTGTGGATATTTTTTCAAATGACAAGCGGATCCACCATATATTTCAAAATTATCTATGAGGCAGTCGTACGATTTCAGTTTAAGGCCATTTATTGACGAGTCTTATTAAGATAGGTCGCACTGTATGAGGCACGATGTGACATGGTTTTCGATGACATTCCCAGAAGTTTGTGCTATTTACGGAGACGATTTTATGAGATTGTAATTGTAAAGCAGATTAATCAGCGAGCATCTGCAGATTACACTATATTTGCAGATATTGTAAGTAACATTAATTTTTCTCATGTCTTATCTTATAATTATATTATTGAATAAATGCAAGAGAGAAAAAGACCAAAATTTGTCACTTTATCGCCCTTAAATTTTATTTATATGTCTCCATGCCTAGATGCTTGCGTGCTCAATTTTCCAACTTGTAAGTATTCTGTTGCATTTAGATTGAGTTCACAACTTGTATGGCGAATGAATTATGTACTAGATGGTAGTTAAGTGAATAAAATTGTCACCCAGACCTACATCTACATCTACATCTACATATTACCCTGCAAGTCACCTTGACGGTGGATGGCAGGGGGTGCCGCACACCAAGTTCCTAACTAATTATTATTCACAGTTATCTATTGTGGTCACGTATTGTCCTAGGGAAAAAGGACTCCTTATACCTCTCCATCCTACTATCTATTTCGCGAATCTTGTCCTCATTATCCCTCCGTCCGATATACGTTGGTTGTCGAATAATATCCTTCATTTCATTTACGAATATCTCCGACCTATATTTATCTAGAAGTTTAAGTCTCGCCTGTAATCTACGATCTTTCAACGATGGCCAACTCAACTCATCAATGAGTAACGTAACGCTCTGTTTTTTATCGTAATTCTTTTTCACGAATCTAGCTGCTCGCCGCTGTATTTTTTCTAAATCCTTTATGAGTCCCCTCTGATATGGATCCCAAACCGCTGCTGCGTATTCCATTTGAGGCCTAACCAACGATAAATAACAGGATTCTCTCACCTTTTCCGTGCTTTACCTGACTATCCTACGCACAAAAGCCAACTTCTTATTTGCCGCACCTATCACTCGTCTTATGTGGGTGTCCCAAGACAGGTCACGATTCAAGGTTACCCCGAGGTATTTCACGGATTCCGAAACAGGAATGATCTCACCATCTATCGAGTAGGTAAACACGGACGATGGGCTTCTAGATTTCCAAAAGTTTAGAACGTTACTCTTTTTCTGATTGATTTCTAGCTGCCATTCCTTGCACCAAACAGATAACGCATCCAGATCATCCTGAAGCTGACGATGGTCGCTAGGACCACTAATTTCTCTATAGACTACGGTGTCATCCGCAAAAAGCCTGATATTACTTTTTACAACTGAGGTAATGTCGTTTATATAAAGCAAGAAAAGCATAGGTCCGATCACACTACCCTGCGGCACTCCAGAGACTACATCTGCCACACTCGAGGACTTACCATCGATGACTACTTTTTGTTTTCTATTCCTAAGGAAAGCGCGAACCCAGTTAATGACTTTAACATTAACGCCAAGATTTCCCAATTTTAATAACAACCTATCGAGGCCGTTAGAATTAGTTGAGTTAACTGTTATGAATACAATTATACAGCACCATCAAAATGCTCCAATATGACTGCGCATTCCAATTTTAACTTCATAATTCTTGTTGATATTTATTTTTGAAAATGCAACAGCTTGGCATCTAAACTTCCAAATATGAGATTAATGCAGGAATAGATAATTTTCATAGATTTATGAACTCATTAAAGGAGTGGTGAGCTACCCACGGCCCGTGAAGCTATGATTAAAAAGTGTGTGTGTGTATTTCTGGCTAATCAACCTCTGATTATTATAGCCGTGGCTCCTGCCACACCGAACACACTCACGAGGGAGGAGGGAAACACGGTGCCGGCATTAGCCTACTCTCAAGGATATGATGAAAAAGAGATCCGTAAAATTTAACTGCCAAATTCATATCATATACATACAAATGACGGCAATAAAACACTCGATGTTGAAATGTTAACCATAAAAACATAATTTATCCGTGATTTTCACTGATATGGTATCTCAGAATCTCTAGCAAAGGTCCGATCTAAATTCTAATTCGACCCGCAGAAGCATTGACAACTTGGAATGCGGCCCGCAGAAGAATTCGCTACCGCCAATGCGGCCCGCCACGTAGAAATGGCTGCCCACCACTGCATTTAAACTAAGTCGGGGAGAATAATATAATTTTTCTGTTGATATTTGTAGCAATGAATTATCAATTTTAGAAAAAACAAAAATGAATAATTTCTTTCATTAATGGACAAATGAAAAATTATACGTTCAAACAACGAGTGACGTAAAAATAACGAGATAAAATTTCGAACGGATTTTTATAGCAGTACACCATTCGTTTCCCTATGATTCAAGAAGTTTTCAGTGGCTCCAATTGGCGGCGCTAGATGCATCTCATACCTCCTACCCGAGACAAAGAGAAAGCAATGTTCTAAGAGGAGAGGAACTGATGGATCAAAGATTTGTTTGTAAGAAATTTCTGACTAATCAACCTCTTGGATTATTATATCCAGATGGATCGAAGAGTTGGCGTTATGTAGCTTAGCGGTGACTACGAAAAGATAATTATGATATTTACCGAACTAGATTATGACTTAGATTTAGTTTACTCGAGAATTATTGAGTCGGTCTTATGGCTTAAAACAAATTCAAGAATAAGCACTTAACTATAAAAATTAAAAAAAATAGTACTTATCTTAGGTATCTCCAATAGACGTGACAAGGTTATGAAAAACCAGATGCGCATTTCAGCTACAATGCAGCCGCATTCAGCGACGATTCACGGAAAGTAGATTATAAAAAAGAAAACCTTGTTATGGCTATGGAAGATACATAACTTACGATAACTACTGATATTTTCAATCTTTGTTAAATGCTTTTCTTTGAGCTAACATTTTGGTTGTCCTTAGGAAGAAAATATTGGCTAGCATCTTAAATATTGTCAGGGGAAAATTTTATGCACGCGAAAAATATTTTTATTCATATTAACCCATAAATAGAGATAAAAATGTGTTATGGCCACCGCATGACTTTCTTCATAACTGTAATATTTCTAAAGATTCCACATAGGATAAATATGATAAATATTTAAAAATATTTCAAATTTAAAAATTCAGACTTTACAAAGAACAGGAATAAACTCGTACCGTAGCCTTCTGATATTGGATATAGCCACGAAGCTCCAACAATTAAGAAAATAAAAAGTAGCGTTACTAACATAAGACGTATCTAAGCTTAAAGTGTTTGAAAAAGTTTACGCCAGGTGGTGGTGGTGGCAGCTAACCAATATAGATTTTAAAATACCTCTTCAACAATGTATTTTAGGAAAAAGTTTCAAACAAACGTTGTCCAGAATAACATTATCTACAATATTTAAATTAAATGTTATTACAAAACAGGAAGTTTTAATGGAGACAATTGATAACGAAAAAGAGTCAAAGAGTAAAATGACCGATTTTAACCAAAACCTTATCAACTCTTGTACCTTTAATAAAAATGTTAAATATAAAATCTCGCGTTGATTTGATTAATATATTTTGAATTAGAGCACCCACAATATTCCTATCACACGGATTCAGAGGACCTAAAAACGAGTATTTCCATTGAAATCTCGAAGTAGATTTTTTCATGAAAACAATACTTTTCCATACTATGTATGGAGAAAGTAAAAACGAAAAATATTAATAGTTCAATGGTTGAGCATTTTTCACGGGGTTTTCGACTGTATTGGCCTTAACTTGGTGGTATTCCATCTTAAAGATAATCCAAGAGATTGATTAGCCAGAAATTCCATTCCATCTTAGAAAACGACAAAGATTAACTTTTACTAAACCACAATTTATTATTGTTCAAGTCTCTACCAAGCATCGAAAACCGAGTTGTTTGTAAATGAATAGTAGTTTAGTATAAGTTAATCTTTGTCGTTTTGTATTTAATCAGAGTCGATAATGTAATTAAGGTCAAAAACATGCGTGTGAAACGTCGTTGCAAAGACTCACATAATCAATAAGATCGTTCTTATTTTTTAAATGAATATAATAATTTCAAGTTTTTCCCGGTATTTTTGCTTGCAAAAGACGGAAATAAATTAGGTTTCCGTTTAAAAGACGTTTTTTTGATCCATATAAGGATCGTCGCAATCAAGACGAATAACAGAGAATCAGAATTGAACTTAATAGCATAAAAGTCTTTACCCTCCGCCTCACCGCGCTATAGAATATAAAACCGCCCGGAAATGATTTTTCCCCATTTGTTTTGACGGCAAGATTGAGCCAACGACATAAAAAAACGACTCGATTCGTTGAGGAAGTTGTCCGATGGATGGGTGACAAGGGTTGCAGCTTTCATCTCATCCCTCATAACCGTTTGTTTGCACCAGGTAAGCCGAACTCCTGATGCGCGGTTTTTTTAAAGCGGGTTGCGTGCCACAATTAGTATATTAACCGATCCATCATGTACGCCTTCAGAGCGGTCAGGCACGACCACATGAACGGAATTGGGGTAGTGGTTTATATGTGGGGGAGGAAGATGGAGGAGAGGAAGATGGGGAAGGAAGATTGGGGGAGGAAGACGAGAGGAGGAAGATGGGTAGGGAGGAAGATAGGAGTAGAAATATGGGAGGAGGAAGATGGGAGAGGAAGATGGGGGGGAGATGGGGAGGAGCATTGGGGAGGAAGATGGAGGAAAGGAAGATGGTGGAGGAAGACGGGGGGAGGGATATTAGGGAGAAAGATGAGAGAGAGGAAGGTGAGGGAGGAACACGGAGGAAAAGAACATGGGGGGAGGAAGATGGGGAGAAAGATGGGGAGGAACATGGGGGGAGGAAGATGAAGGAAAGGAAGATGGAGAGGAACATGGGGGAGGAAAATGGGGGAGGAAAATGGGGGAGGAAGATGGGGAAGGAAGGCGAGGAGAGGAAGATGGTGAGGGAGGAAGATGGGGGAAGGAATATTGGGGAGAAAGATGAGGGAGAGGAAGATGGGGAGGAACATGGAGGGAAAGAACATGGGGGAGGAAGATGTGGAAAGAAACATGGGAGGAGGAAGATGGGGGAGGAACATGGGGAGGAACATGGAGGGGAGGAAGATGGAGGAAAGGAAGATGGTGGAGGAAGACGGGGGAGAGAGATGGGGGGAGGAAGAAGGGGGGAGGAAAATGGAGGAAAGGAAGATGGGGAGGAACATGGGGGAGGAAGATTGAAGAAAGGAAGATGGGGAGGAAGGCGGGGGAGAGAGATGGGGAAGGAGGAAGGAAGATGGAGAGGGAAGATGGGGGATGGAGATGGGGGAAGGAATATGGGGAGTGATGAAGATGGGGGAGGTAACAGGGGTGCGCGGGGCTTATGCGGGCGCATAGGCGTGGGAGCGGCGCCGCGTAAATGCAACGGAGGGTTTAAAGACACGAGAGAAATTGATAAAGACGTACTCTTCTAACCTTCCCTCTTTCGATTCTATCGTTTACACAACCAACCCACCGTTTTCCTATCTTTAAGAGTACGCGCCAATTATATTTTAACCACCGTCGAATATTTACGCCTTGATAACCGATGTCAAGATTCATTCCCTCGGGTTAAGGGTGGGGCATTCCCTTAATCCGAGTGAGCCATCTCTCTCTCTCCCTTTCTCACTCTCCATTCTATTCTTTCCATTATCTCCCTCTTTCTTTACTTGCCTGAGTAGGAATGGCGGAGGTTGGGAGAATTTCCATTCTTCGCCACCAGTTGGCGTTTAACTTCGCCGTGGAGCGCTCCCAAGTGAGATTATGAGGTAAAGAAGCTCTTTTGTTTTTATTACGTCTTTTGTACGTTTTTTGTCACGGCAGAGCGTTTCGGTTCCTGCTTTTTAAAGGTGCGGTTATACAATTTGATGAGTCGAAGCGAGACGGAATCTCTAAAGCGTGGTGGAGTTTTACGAGGAAAAGTAAATTCCAAGTAGATTCCAAGAAGTAGATTTAATGACGATTAAATACTTTTGCGCTGTTTTCCCCCTTTTGATTGGAGGGGATATCCCCATTTTCGATCTGGTTGGGAAGTAAAAGTTTATTGGCGCGCCTACATACAACCGCAGCTGCAATAACGATTCTGCCATTATGCAGCTATTGTGCAATGCTTTGAAAATCCGTTACTCTATAAAAAATACTTTTAGCAGAATCGCTTAACAAAGTAATGACGCCATAAATAGCATGGAATATTTATCAAATTGCTTTCGTTATCAAATATTTGTAAATAGTTCCTTCATCTCTTTCTCTCTCTCTCTCTCTGTCTCAATCTCCTAGCCTAATAAGGAGTCGAATTCTAGATTTTTCATTAAATAAAAAATAATTTGCTTCGGATGGTGTGGGTACGGATGGATTTCTTAATTTCTTTAATAATTTGAAGGATGCCGGCTCTACTAAAATATTATTATTGAAATGGAGACCGATAAAAATAAACTATACGAATTGTTCCATAAATTCTCAGTTTTGTCATTTATATGTGATTAAAAATCATTAACAAAAGATTTTTTCAATTATTCTACATATAAGTTTTTATTTTATACATTTATATGTATTGATGAATCGGTGCGAATCATTATCTTATAAGAAATGTACAATAATCAACCAAATGAATCTCCTCTAAACTAATTGTGAATGGAAGTTATTCCTTAATATTCATAGTGAAGAGGGAACTGTTCATCACCTTGTTTTGCGGAGTCGCATGTGGAGACCCGGTTAGAGAGATATGGCCACGTATTATTCAGATAAGATTATCAAGTTAGCTCGTTAGTGCCACATGTAATACGCGGTACGAAGCAATTTCTAAAATATTTTCTTTATTAGAAAGATTTTTAGGCGATTAGAGCTCTCTTCATTTATTAAATTTATTTTGAGAAACTCTCAAATGATTATATCATTTTGTCAACCAAAAAAATATTTTTACTTATTAATTTTTCGGTAACTAATTTATAAACTTAACTGGTGAAATTATAATGCGGAGACAATTTATACTTCTAATTTATTGGCATGAAATTATTTTTGAAATTATTGTTCAAACGTGCTCAGTTTATTATCATTAATTCGGTTTGCTGTTCTTACAAAGTTCGTCTATTTTGTAAAAATTACTGTCAAGTTCATTCTTGCTGCATCGTATCATTAAAAATAATGCTTATTTATGAAATATCGCAATCATTAAAAAAATCGATTTTATCGAATATTTCAATATTCTATTTTAAGATTTTAATTTTATATCAAACAGAAATTTAACTGGGGAAGATTACTAGTTAAATGCACAGTAAATCTTATAGTATTTTTTAATTTTGTGGAAATCTAAGACGTAAGAAGGATTAAAAATCAAGATTATTTAAAAGTATTACTTAGATAACAATTGAACTTAATATTCAAAATAACTTGGATAGTTTTGAATCTTGATGATAATTCTTCTACGCATTATGCGCATAATTTTTATTATTTTTATTTTATCGCTTTTGCTCAAGATCTTAGAAGGATGAATGCTTTTTAACATCGAAAATGGCTTTAAATAATGAATTAAAACCTGAAAATTTCAATATATTGTCACCATGTAATATTAATCTCGATAATATAATTTCCTCTAGCAAATAATTTTGAATTAAGGATGAAAAAATTCCAATATAGTAATCGAGTAGTCGAGGCTTGAACGCAATAGATGATCTAAGTAACGCCTGTGGGTATAGAAGGACTTAATAAACCGGATTCTGATATCAGCCACAAAGCACCCATCCTCACTGGTTTCTCTAGTTTTACCTCGGTTATTTGGGAAGTTATTTTTATGAAGTGAAACACTATGGAAGCCACGTCTATATTGCAAAAAAAACTATTACTAATACTGCGACGGGCAATCTATATTTTAACGGCGACATTAATCTAATACTAATTGCTTTCTTCTGTTGTTTTTAGCTATTTATTTCAGTGGCATTGACCAATTTAACCAAATATCAATTTGAAACCGTTCCTTCATCAACAAACGACTCGCAAATATATTTCGCGCATCCTTAGCTTAACACGTAGTCCCCATTAATGGAACTCTTCGACGGGAAACGAGAATTGACCATTCCAAAGCAGTTAAAGGTTAAAAGGGAACGACCACGTAACCCACAATTACTTCCCATCGACTTTTACCATTGTCTCGGAGAAAATCGGCTGCGAGTAAAATCCCTCCACTAAAACGAAAGGAATGCCTTTATAAAGCCTACATGAGAAGACAGTAATGGAGGAGCATTAAAGTTTAAGAGTCGCGAGGAATCCCTTTGCTCCGACTCGGTGCGGTGATAATGAGAAGCCGCAAGGGAGAAACAAATCATACCGGGAGTCACTCCTTCTCCTACTAACCTTCCTTTCTACTTCCTCCCTCCTCTCCAAAACACGCCTTTCCTTATCAAAAACCACCCCGCGGTGACAGAAAGCCTCCCGCTTCCCCCATTCCACTCTTCCACGCACCCGACCCGTCCACCCCCACCCTCCTCCCTTTTGCCTTTCCTATCCCGTCAACCCCGGCCCGGTACCGTTTCCTCAGACTTGCACAACCATTAATCACGAAGCAGAACGTGCAGTGGGTGCAAAATGCTGCGGTTGGACCTCGATATAACGGCTGCAAGTGCTTCCACTGCGGCACACTCCTCCCAACACACGCCCATTGCCCTCGGTGCCTTCCGAGGGGTGCCTCACTCTTCTCCCTTCTTTCTTCTTCCTCTTTCTCTCCCTTACCTTTCTTCCCGTAAATCCGTTCCGCGGCAACGAGAATAGTGATTATCCCGGCCGAGGGGAGAGATTCCCGCCGATATGGGAGGAAGGATAGAGCGTTGGAATTAACAGATAAGAGGAGAGCGTGCAAACGCCCTATCTAATGAAATATCATTAGCACGAGCGTCATTTGTACGAGCTTTCTTCCCCTACCATCTTTTCAGCGTCTAGAATCTATATTCGGAGAAAACCATTTATAAGCCAGTAATTAGCGGAATATTCTGTTATGCGCGACGTCGAGGATGAGCTGGGAGAAATATTCCCGTCATTAACTTTGGTTTATTTCGGCCAGATGCTCATAATAAATGCGGGAGACAAAGTTCACGAGGTCAACGGGATGATGTTAATTAGGGAGGAAAATACGTGGATGCCCCGAGGAAGATTCTAACCGATAGCATTCCTATCCTAGGACTCTGAGGTCCGGTAGTTGATCTAGCGATTGGCGAGGGCATTGTACTTTCCCGAGTAGAATTAGTACATTGTGTTAAATGTCACAACTTTTGTACAAAGCTTCTAACGATATTATCGTGAACACGAAATTCGTGTCTAGCGCTGTGACGATGATATAAACTTCTTAGTTAATTCATGATAACCCATAAGTCTCACTATTATACCAAAAAATCTTCTCTTTTTCAGCTAAAAGAAAATGCTATGAATAATTAATATTTTATGTAACTTCACATAAAAATACATAATTTGAGTCATAAGATAACATAATATTATTGGATCAAATCATCTTCAGGGTTTTTTTTAAATTATGTATTAAATTATAAAATTCGCAAGCTTAGTCTTAAGTTTTTCGTGTAATTTGATTAGTGCGAGTTCTGCTAATTTCCATCATTATAAAAAGTCCTAGTATTGTGTTAAGCCTATTTTGTCTAAGGTAATATAATATGCTTTATGCCTTTTACTTCGAGTTACATCTACATGATACCCTGCAAGTCATCTTTACGGTGGATGGCAGGGGAGGGGATAAGTGAAGTGGCCCACTAATCAAAGAGATATATAAAACCTGGTTAATTCGAAAATCCATAT
The DNA here is from genome assembly GCA_028673005.1 of Tanypteryx hageni. Lineage (NCBI taxonomy): Eukaryota > Metazoa > Arthropoda > Insecta > Odonata > Petaluridae > Tanypteryx > Tanypteryx hageni. The sequence goes on from CM054120.1 coordinate 160,112,975, forward strand.
TTCGTAATTCGACATAATTCGAAATTTTTTAACACAAAAAAGACCAAAAGAGCCAATTCCATACAAACGTGTTTCAATAATTCGAAAACCTCTATAATTCGAAATTCAAAATAATTTTTAGCCCAATTCTCAGAGTATCAATGCGTTTTTGTCGATATAATTCGAAATAAAATTTAAGAAAAAGAAACGAAATCAAATTTACAAAAATATATCCGGTGTATTGCCAGGTTGTTTACAAACATTGTGCGATCGTGAGCATGTCGACGAGGCGTTGGGTATTGTCGGCGGATTCGGTCCATCCCCCCTCGGTTCTTCCCCATCGGTTCGTCCCCTCCCTCGGTTCATCCCCCACACGCGTTTGTATCTATCTACTCTTGCCCACGCCTTATCAGCTTCCCTTGGGTATCGGCCTTGCGTGGTTATATCTCGATTTATCCAATGTTTTGCGAATTTTGTGCGGAAAACGCGTTCCAATATTCCTTTCCTTTGTTGCTTGTTTACGTATTCCATTGTATTTTTCATCATCCCTTTGTTACTAGTTTGTGACATTCTTAGTTTTAAAATTGCGAGAGGGACTATATTTAATTTTATTGTTAGAAGATTTTTTTATTTACCCTCCAATGGCTCCGGTACGTGGTACATATAAAATTTACTCTTACCGAAGAAATGTTTTTGCTGCAAGACATTGACAAGAAGTCCGATTTGAAAGGAAAACTGGCATCCAAGTATGGGATTCCGAACTCGTCTTTATCTAAAATTTGAAGGAATCGGGCGAAGATTGAAGAATTTTTTTATAAATTTAAAGGGTGTGCTACACGTCAGCGTTCACGACCTACAAAAAACGAAGACCTCGAAGAAACAGTTTTCGAGTTTTTTCTCACAATACGAGCTGCGAATATTTCTGTGACAAGGCCGATGCTTATTGAAAAAGCAAAGTGTCTTGCGAACGCTTTGGAAATTGAGGATTTTAAAGCGTCCAATGGGTGGTTTGATGGTTTAAAAAACTCCACAATATTGTTTGCCTCGCAGTTTGTGGCGATGCCCAAAAAATTAATGAAGAGGAAGTGACGACCTGGCTGCAAAGCAATAAAAATGTTTTGGAGAAGTACGCGCCCAAGGGCATTTATAATATGGATAAAACGGGCATTTTTTCAACATGTTGCCCAATCGTACTTTGGCTCTCCGAGGCGAAAAATGTCACGGCGGCAAACATAGTAAAGAGCGTCTCACCGCTGTGAGACATTAATATAATTTTAAATTTGTACAAAAAAAGCCCACCATTCTTAGGGGCGGAGACCTCCCTCCTGGTCGAATCATAGGGAAAATGAATTAAATTTGGTTTAATGAAATAACTTGTCAAACATGCCATGGTAAGTGATATTTAATTCTAGTTCGTCGTCATCGCCAATAGTTATATCTGTAGACAGGCTGATGATTGTATGCGTTCTCCGCATTTTCCTATTTGTCGTTATATTCTTCAATTCTCAATATCTCTATTTTATTTCAAGTCGTCTACTAATTGGATCCTTTCCTTCCTCTTCCTCTTTTGCCTTCAATTTTCCCTTTAATCGCCTATGAAATGATGGAGTCTCTCCTCAGGAAATACCTGATCCAGTTTGCCTCCCACTTTCTTGTCATTTATATTATAAATCTCTTCTCTTTTATTTTTCTTAATACCTCCTAAGTTTTAACGCTATATGTCCATTTTATCATACAATGTAAAAACTCCCTGACGCGGAAAACATTATTAAACCCATTTACGGTTGTACTTATGTCTATACTGCAATACTGTAGTAGCTACATTAATTTGCAACTTTTTACTTTTCGTGATAAATAATTTTTATTGAATTCGATTCTAAAAATAATTTTACCTCAGCGATAATTAAAAATGTTACAAGTACTGAGAAAGTACTATTACGTCGGTGGCCGCTATAGTGTCATATGAACTGAACGTAATACAAACAATCAACTCTAAAGTTTCTTATCAGTTTGAAGACAACTATCCCAGGGAAAATAGAATTACTCTAATTTACATGTTTCGAGAATCGCCACCAAATTTTTGCTATGTCGATTATTTTGGTCTCATCATTTGAAGTTATTTTCGAATCTATAACTTTTCATGATTTAAAATGTCACAAAACCATTTCTGATTTATTGAATTTTATCCTTTGGAAAATGTTAAAAAGTTGAATTGTTTATCAATTTTAGAATTGTAAGAAGTGTGTATTTCCCAAAATATACGCGTTCGTCTCTTATCATCTTGTAGACTTGCGGGGTTTTACAAAAATAAAGCTACTGGGCACGCATCTCCCACTTATGCGCTGAGTCCGTCAAATTTTAAATAATCGCAATGCTTTTGGTATAATCTCTTACATGCTAAATCAAACAGCTTGTATAAAATCCTTTAAAAATCAATTGAAGTGAATTTCACGTTTATATTCGGTTTCTTGATAAAGCAACGATATTCAAAACCAATATGTACACGCAACCATCGAAGTTATATCAGCAAGTACTTCAGTGCCTTGCGATTGGAAGACGCAGTATTTTCATTCGGTTAAATCAACTTCTAAGTATTTCAAGCCTGATGGATTGGTTTAATAAGATCCTTTAATTTATATGATTCAAATGTCACAACCGGACTTTATTCCTAAATATTTCAATCGGCTGGCGCATTTCTATGTAATGAAATTGACTGTTGAAGTTCTTTGGAGGCGCGTGAGGCTCATACCAATGCGCCCAGTTCCCTACTCTCCATTTCTTAAACCACTCACGAATTCCACGAGGGACTTCTGGTAGTATCGTCTGATCATCACCTGCGACGATTTGTCAGTGTCCTCCTCTATAAGTCCAGCTTTACTGTTACCTGTGTCCATCAGGTCGTTAAGTAAAGCAAAAAACGCTTCCTTGGGGTTTTACTCGCCACGATTTATGTTACTTCGTCAAGGTGCACACATTGAGATTCAGTAGGGAAGACGGAGTTTGCTGAATTTATTATCCTTCCATCGATCCTGCATTTTAAATGCATTTTAATTTTGGTCGTAGATCGTAAACGTAAGCCTTCTATTGCATAAACAAGTTAACATTTTCCGGATAAGTGGTTCAATAAAGAATTACCGAAGCCGTCTTATGGGTACAAACAAAATTTTAAAAAATAAGCACTTAAGAATAAAAAATAGTACATATCCTAGGTATCTCAAATAGTTTTTCATAAATATGTACCTATTGGAAATGCTCAAGATAGGCCCCACTAATAATAATTGTAAGTGCTAATTTTTTATACTTAAGTTTGATTACTGGTATTTTAACACGTACTTGCATTACTGGAAGTAAGCGCAGTATTTTTAAAGAATACGCGAAAATATATCATATAATGTTTTCCTCTCACTTCGACATTCAGGCATGAATTTGGAATCAAATGTTGCGAAGTTACTACCAAGAATTTCGTTGTAAAACGTTTTAGGGACCTTTTAATTGATTAAGAGATCATGTGGCGGAAAAAACGTTTATTATGCATATTTGTACGTCTTCAAAGAAGCATATTTAACATAAAGAAAATTTAGCATTCTAGAGGTCTCGTGGTATTTTTTCATGCTAGAGATCATCCACGATCATCTTGGCCATGTTGGAAAAATGTAATTCGTATTATTTTCAATCAAGGCTTTCATAAACACGAATTACATATTTTAATACAAGTATCGTTCATTTCATTATCACTTTAAAATGTGGTAACGGTACGTTAGTATTTAATAAACGTTCGAACTTAAGAAAAAAGGTTGATGTAGATGTACTTCTTAAATATTTTCATTGATTGGTCGTTAACCTGAAGTCAAAATCTATATAAAAAATCCTAAAACATCGAGGATGGCACACGATTAGGAATGATGCTCCTCTCAATATCCCCGTGTTAGGTTTTATTGTGGATTTTCGAAACTACCTTTTCCACGGCACTACATTTCTGCGTGCTGGTACACTGCTCAATGGACCGCTGTAGATTACCCTAAGTTAGGATGACGTACGCTTCGAAATCTACCGTAAAGACTTTTGCTTCCGTTTTGAATTGGAATGATTTAAAGAGAGCGATTTTTTTTGCTAACACACATATTTTTTGAAACATAATTTCTGCGCAAAATGATTCTCTAGAACAGCGGTTCTCGGCCTCTTTTTCGTCGCGACTCACATGACAGTCGATACGTACGCGGCACATTGCACACTTCAATTCGCAGAACTAAAAAAGGAGAAGTAGCGCGTAATAATGAAGAGTTTAAGCCTAAACATCGTTTTTATGGTCGCTGAAAATGACGCAAGAGAAAAAGGACAGCGCTGATTAACAAAATTTACTCTATTTTTTGCACGCGATGCAATCTCCGAAGGAAAAAACATGCGAATTATTGGCCGCCGATTCCATCATCGAGGTATATATTACGCGTCGGATGAGGGCGGTTAGCAGCTGACAAATCGAGGCCACTTCCGCTACCCTCACTATCGAATCGTGTCGGTCGTTTGAAAATCTCCGATCTACGGGGGAGTTAAGAGAGAAACGTATCAAGTTAGGCGCGTTCGAGGAAAAAAAACCCTTATCTCTCCCTTCTCTTACATATGTTCCAGATTTCCAGCCTATTGCTCGAAGGTTTGAAATCGCCTCCAAGAATAATTGCGGGATCGCTTATTCTCTCGCTGGGTCGCTTTAATGTTTCTCCCTGGTGCCGTGATGCTATCTGACTCGTTGGGTTCGGAGGGCGGCGAGCTGGGCAAATGAACATTTTCTTACAATTCCGCCTCCGCGCCAAAAGAGATCGCTCACGTGATAACTCTGTGCCACATACGTTTCCCAATTTAGCATCCTCTTAAGAAAGTTATACGGAAAGAAATGAAATTAGCGGCGTGTGTGCCGGTTAAACTCGTTCCGATGGAGTCGCGTACCGTTTCCAAGTTTTCCGAAGGGATTTTCTCTTTTTGCCAATCCGTACGTTACGAGTCAGAGGACGAATATGGCGGGACCTTATCAAAGGCGATCCATCAATGTAAACGTCGATTAGAACGAATTAGTTTGCATTCGCAGAGAATTTTCGCCGCCTAAAAATGCGGCGCGTTTGATGAGGGACGCACGCACGCACACGCAAGATTTTTGCCTGAGAGGAGAGTACCGAGGGCAAAAAATTGTTATACGGCTCAAGAAAACCAGATTCTCGAGTTATTTACTTAACCCATAAATTCAAGGAGCTGACATTTGAGTTCCGAGGAATGTGAAAATATCTCCTTGAAATTCTCTGACCGTCTTCTGGATAGGTATGCCTCCGTATTGTGGACACGGATGCTAACACTGTAGCATGTCGAATTCCTTTTCTTTTTGTTTCGTTCGATCCTTAAAAAATTATCCTCGAAGGTTGGTTCGCACGTATGAATGGATCCAACCTCAAGCAACTTCGAACCTTTTGAAAAACTATCGTTCGAGTAGGTTTCCCTGCATTACTCCGCTTAGAATTTTAGTGTATTTTTTACCGATGGTAAATTTACCGATTCGCCCCAGTTTACGTTGGTTTACTATCTTTAGTTCGTATCTCTACGCATATAAACATTATTTTTTGCATAGGATACTAGGTAATTTACTCTAATGGGCCAATATGTTTAGTCAAGCGTTCTACTTATGATTTCCATTTAAAGGTATAGGAGTAATTTTTCCCATTCGGTTTAGAAAATCTCTCGGGATTGTTGGAATTCCAAAGAAAGGAGTTTTTCCTTCGGATCGGCGTCCATCTTTCCACAAGAGTTTCCCAATATCTGCTAAAAAGTGTCGATTACGTCACGGGCGGATAAATGCACGCATTCGTCGGAAGTCTAATCATATTCCGACGCAAGTTTTCTCGTAGAAGGAGATCTTAAATCACATTCTTGGTTCGAAACGCACCGTCATTCGTTCGCAATAACGCGGAGTTCGCTTAGATTTATTTGTTTTTGGAATGACTCGGAGTGCATTAGTATAGCACAATATCCCTCAGATATTTATTCACGCAATGATCTGTAAAACACCTCCGGTTTGAAAAGGTCTCATGCAGGCGCTCGCCTTCCATTCCCCGCGTACGTTCCTTTTTCAAACGAGAGGTTAATCTATTACTCCTGATTTTTTTCAGCCTCCGATCAAAAGCAAACGTCAATGGTTAAGTAGGAAAAAACACTCGGAGAGAATTATCTCTTGGAATATTTCCGCCAGAGTGACTTCGCCAGGTGTGTCATTAGGTTTATAATGCGCGCGCATTCTATGGGAAATTAAGTCTGGCTTTTCTATCCGCGCTCTTCGCCCTAATTGCATATAAATGTATTTTTTAGCCTTCCGATATTTATATTGAGTGCGCGCGGATTTACACGCCTTAGTATAACTTAAAGTAAAATATAATCTTTATTCAACAAAGCTTTTGCCACCAACTTCGGTATTCACGCTTAAACCATTTTGGGCTTGATAGAAAAATCTGCGAGAAATGTATCAAAAGTAACGCATAATAAAAATTGATTATGATTTTATGTAGTAAATATTAGGTCTCTTTATTTTTTCGAATGCCTTTGGGCCAGAATTAAGTAATGAGACATACATACTAGATAAAAAATATCCCTAATACGCTTTATCTTGTTTTTGATTTAATTTCGTATGGTTGATGAATGATAGGATGCTCGTTTCTTCTTTTGTAAAGTACATCTGTAGAATGGTTTTTGGATAAGTATTTTGTGTTCATTAAATTTATAAAAGTAACAAATTATACGCTGGCTAAATCTTTGATGTTTGCAATTTACATACCTACTGTCACGAAGCCTCACTGAGAATTACGTTATTGATAAATGAGTACATCTAAGTGTGCCATTGATCCATCAAGTAAAGCTAAATAAAAATGAGTAAAAGCTTTAATGCAGACCATGTTAATCTATCTAAAAAGGAACTTGTCACAAATCTACTTAAAGAAATAAGGAATATACCCACAGCGTTGTGATCCATCTAAAGCAGGGCTTCTGAACGTGGTGCTCGCAAGAACCGCTGTGCTCTCGAGCTAATTGGCTGTGTTCTTCTACAATATTTTAAAGCGCATTTCCGAGGACCGATAATTTAATTTTGGTCGGTTGTTTCTTTTCTAATCATTTTAAAGGACTTTAATAGTATGACGACGGTTTGATATAATTCATAATTATTCCTATTATTGCCAAAGTATAGTGATGCTCGTTTGATAATCAAGTAAATAACTTGGCACTCGCCACAGTTAAAAGATCGAGAACTCCTGATTTCAAGTTTACTCTTGATGACACATTTACATTGAGTGGTTTTTGGGCGTATGGAGAACGGATTGATATATTAATAGGTCACCCGTGATGTGGGCGCACTTCTTCCGAATAGACGTCCACTCGCATTACGAGATCTTGAAGACGGACAGTTAAAAAAAAAACACTTTACCGAGGCTCATTAGAAACAAATCAAAAACTCATTGCTCAAGATCTGTCGAAGATAGACAAATATTTATACAACACGCATCTCAATAAACTTCGAACTTATTCCGAAGGACAAGAGCGATTAAATACAGACAAAAAAACAAGAATATGGGTATCGGATTGTTTTATCCGCTCAAAATGTGCAAGATTTATAATTTTACCGATTACTATTTTCATTCCTAGATGACAGATGGGCCAATTTAGAACAGAGAAACGGATAGTCAGCTTACAGCCCTCAGACTAAACGAGATAGAAGCTATCGTTAAAAAGCGGTGAACGATTTAGTTCGAGATCTTTCTTGACTTCTTCTAACATTTCGTCTGTGATAAGTTAAGCCGGGCACGGAGGATTGTTAATGCGATCATTATTAACGGCCATCTCCTTGGCGTTACGCTGAATAAAAATATCTCATATTTTATTGTTCAAATTCGGACACGCCGGAATCACTCTTCTTTGTATATGTCTAATTTTCGTGCTCTATATTTTCAAGAGAAATTAACTTTTATGCAAAGAAACTACTGAGTAAAACGAAAATAGGCGAAAGCTGTTATTTATCGATCAAATTTACTCAATAACTTTGATTTTTTATTACTTGATTAATGTCCATGGCGTATTGGATGTTTTCAGCCATTTTCCAGTTTGTTGTTTATGTTATAATATGTTTAAAAATCTCATTCCGACAAAAAAATATAAGAAACAAAAAAATTAAGATGAATTTGTCGCACTAAAATTACCAAATCTTTCAGCAGCATTAAAGCGATTCGATTAAAATACGAAAAACACTAGACCAGTGTAATATCCATACATAGAAAACATTATTTAGATATTCTTTGGAAAAGGAAGGTATCAATGAATGCATAAAATTAACTCTTAAGATTGATTCGCCGGAATTATCGCACTTTTTTAGAATTAATCTTAATTTTAAGATTATGTAAGATAAAAGTAACTTTATATCTTAAATAACATCAGAAATAATTATATCTTTTTCTAGCTACAGCTCCAGCCAATAAGATGAACATTATCTGCCTTATCTAATGGATTGAGACGTTGAATCAAGAGTATTTTTTTACATAATTGACTTTAATTTGTGCGCTAGGAATCCTTATCATTCCGTCCACGACCTGGGGTAAAATTTACTTACAACGAGACGGGACGATGAGAGTTTTAAAGATCCTAAAGAAAGAGTCAATTTATGTATCGATTAAAATGGAACGGTTCATTTTTATAAGCGTAAGTAAAAAACATTCTCTTGCCTGAAGCAACATAATTAGAATACGTTTTTTCTAAATCATATTCAAATTAGCGATCAAATTTTAATTATGGCCTCTGACACCTTAATCCGGAGGCAGGCTTTTTGCCCATTAATATCTCTTGCTTTGTGCCTACAGCATATGTGGACATCCATACATATATTCATATATGCATTCATAACAAGGGAGGAGACAAATTCCATTTTGTGGTAGTACTATACGTACTTTTGAGAGGTCAAATTGAAGCATAAAAATTCTTCGAGTTCCCACAAAAGGTAAGAGCTGCTCATGATGCGTCCCACTCATAACGCAAAGCAATTAGAAGAGTCCTTAGTTTCAAAATGGGCAATTTGGATTCTCTCCGAGCTTCTATTTGGATAAAATCATCTTTAGTGCGGTAATCTTAGACTTAATATCCCAAAACATTATGATCGCTCTCTTACTCTTGCTTTAGGTTTTCTAAGGTACTTTCTCGTATTAACATCTTGGAGGAAAGATTTTTAGTATAACTGTTAAAATTTAGTTTACGCAGCAAAAATTCATTTCTATTCTCACAGGAAAAGCTTGTAGGCTCTAATCAAAAGACAACGAAGCATGAGTTTCTAAAATATAACGGAAGAAGACAATGCCTCTCCGTTCACTCACTTCGTGTTATTTTCCACCGAAGTAATTATTTGTAACCGATGTGGCACTATTGCGCCTTGTCATCAAAAATTTAACAGGTTTTTACGATTTTTATTTCGTAGCTGCTGGGCGTGATCTTATAGCTAAACCTTCTCGAATTTTACACTTGATTGTCCTTCAATTAACCTGTCAGTTTTGTATTTTGTACCTTGACGAATCTGTAAGTTACGCAGACTAAGAAAACGATTCTCAAGTTCGTTTTAAAACATGTTATTTCGTCTGAATCTTGATATGATTTATTTGGCCAAAAATAATTGATCCTCGAGTTAGTTCTGTTCTTATATCATTTTATTTATGTTTTGACCTCAAGAGTTGACCTCGCGGGAGATTTTCGTTGCACCAAAAATTCCAAGGGCAGCAATGTCATAAATCATCGTACAGAACCGTCAGTGTTCACAAATGAACAGCAAATAAATCAGTAAAACCTTTTTTTATTATTTACTCAGTTTTTTAATTAAAACAACTTCTATTTTCGGAACATAAGGCAATGGGGAGCCATGGGAATTAAATATTTGTTTTAAGATTCGATTTAGCTATTTTTTAACTTGTTAACCGCTAAAATTTACTTACCCTTAATCCCTGAACCATGATGAAACTTGGTTTAAAAACTTCAAAATGAATACGAAAGAAATCGACAAATATAAAAGTTGTTTGAAATAATAGCGTGATATTAAATCCTTTCATGTACATTATAGGTTCTATGATCTCTAACTCCAAGGAAAACAATAAAAGTTAGCGTTATAGAAATTAATTGAAAAGTATTTTACTTTCGAGTAACCGAGTGTACAATGCATATATATTTTACCTCATTAAATGATCTCAAGGGTATTTTGTCCAACCAAAAAATCTCCATCAGTTATTAAACGTCAGAGCAAAAGCTTATGCTAATTCTCCCTTACAATGCGCACAATCTCTTCCTCGTCCATTCGAATGGCAACAATAAGGGATTGCGCTCCGCATGATATTCCCTATCCTCGCGACCGCAACATCCGAGAGATTGGGATCATCACTTCTCGATGGGTAAACCGAAGGAGAGATGGAGGCCGGGCATTTCTAGGCCACCTTAGATGAACGATAGCATCCAGATTCCTTTAGTGGAGACCTCCTTTTTTACATACTGTTGGAGTCCCATCTTCCAACACCCACCTCCATCCACTCTCTATCCCCTCCCTCCAAACCTCTCTCCCACACTAACCTCTCTTTTACCATTTACATCCACCCACTACTCTCTCTCTCTCTCCCACTCTATCTCTTCTCGTTCATTGTTCACGCTACGACCAGGTGTTCTCTTAAGGCTACCACCCGCCGATTTTCCGGGAACCATCAATCGCCTTTAGATACCTCGATGACGCCTCGAGTTACGAACTGATTTCGTAGATGCCTAACGCATTAAAAAGAACAGCCATAGGAGTGGAAGAGGGGTGAAATAAAAGCTTTCGCATAGGAGAGTTGGAGAGGAATAGGAAAGGATGACAAAGAAGAGAGAGAGAAAGAGAGTTGGAATGAATAAAAGAAGCGGGACCTGAGAAGATGTCTTTGACGGACTTAATTATGTCTCTTAAGATGAGTTGTAAAAATAAATGTTGGAGATGGGTGGGGGGCATGTGTTTTATGGAAGAAGGAGGAGGATGGGAGGAGGAGGGAGGGGGAGGAAGGAAGGAAGAGGGATTGAGGTAGGGATGGAGCGGGATGAGGCGATTAAGATTTCTTCCTCTTCCTATTGTCAGTGTGGGCGTCTTTGGAGTTTGCCGATGCCTTGGACGAAGTATTGTGGCTACTTAGCGAGGGAGGCTTTCCGATTTACATGTCCGACCAATGAAATATCTTTGTGTATAAAGCGGGAGGAAGTTGTATCGGTGGTTTTGGTTTGGTTGAGGATGTACCAAATAAATTAATACGGTCCTCATTGTTCGGATAAAGGATATACTTTGTCATTATGAATACTTTTCCCCGATGAAGTTGTTCTGCATACTTAAGTGATTTCCTCGTTGGCCATGTTTATGTTGAATAGAGAAGAGGAAATGCATGCCTTGTTTTGCAACGTCTAACATTTTAAATGCGAATTTATTTAGTTGTTTGAATCCGAAACTCTTTCTAATCCAATTAGAATGCTACACTACATATCCTTTATGTCTGTTGCTGTACTAAATTAATGATATACATATTGGTTTTAATATGGCTCCTTTAATATTGAACGTGTTAAATCATACAACGATGGAAAAGCATTTTTTGATGATTTATGTATTTGTTGAATGAATTTTGTATATAACTGCATGAATATTTTTTCGTTCTCATGAAATGAAGTAGTTATCAAATATAAAAATTTTCAAATAAACACACAAGCCGGCCGCATAAATGGCCACATTATTCTAGGCTTGAAAAATCATTCATTTCCTAAAAATTTATTTTAATGCAAAATCTGACATTTTACCGTGCAAATTATTTCTTTATTTCTTCCATGGTATCTTTAAAACTTTTATAAAATTACTTCTGCATATTTATTATCTTTATGACAAAATGCGGCGTGTATATTTTAAGATCCTCGATTGCTAAGCACAAATTTGTTTTACCCTGAAGTAGGAGCTCTTTATCGAAATTGTAGAATCGTGAAAGGAAGAAGGACGGCAGATGAGATTGCTTGCTGCAAAAGGGAACGAAAGGAGGAAAATTTTACATATCAACAAATAGGAAAATTAATGTGATAAAAATGCTTCTACTTTTTTCTGTAAACCAAATTATTGTAACATTAAATTATAATTGCATTGTATTATAATTGTAACCTATTGAATAAATGTTTCCTAATATTATTGCAAACGTTGTTCAGCAGTGTTTTCAATTCATCCGTCTGCTAAATGAAGAAATTTTCTTGTAATTGGTTCGCATCAACTATGCAAATTTGCGTGCTGACCTTGAGCTCATCGTACTTTATTCATGCAGTTATTTAAGTTATTCATAGTTTTGCACCCTAGTTTTTAAGATGAGTTTGTTAAAGTACTTGAATAAGATGGCTCTTCAAGAAAGAAATCGTGCGCATACATACATACGTACCAATCCATATGGAATTTAATGTAATAAAAATGTTTTTATTCTATTTCTTGTGAGTCTAATTATTGTAACATTGTGCTGAGCAATTGAATAAATGATTTTTTATTTTTGTAAACGCTAGCAGAGGGTTATGGGGACTCCCTCTCGATGTAACCATTCATTTTATCCCCAGTCAAGGTGAGAATCAAATTACTAATGTGAGTGAATTGCATTGTATGTTGCGTTTTTCCCCTTTCATATATAGTACTAGCACTTATTTTTTCTATTTAAAGCACTGGTCGGAAGCACATTCTTTTGAAAACATTTTTTGCTATATCCATTAGCAAAATACTATATAATTCAATGAAATGGCGAACTAAAGATTAAATGAATGTCATCCAGATGTTAGTAAAAATATCAGGCACTTATCTACCGTAGAGATGATATACAGATAAATTCATCTGGTAAAAAATGTGCTATTTTTTAAAATTACAGAACGATGTGTAAGCAGCACTTTTAACTATAGTTCGAACCCTAAAATTAACATAACCGAAAATTGCACGAGTTTATTCAATTTCCAATTTTATTTTAACAGGAAATAAATTTCCTGTAATAGCAATGCAATAAACATCACGTTCTCCAATGTTAAGTTATATATCATTGAAATGAATACAAACACTAGTTCCGTTTCTTAACCTTGTTTGAAAAACACCATTTCTCCGGAATTACGATTAATCTTTTTCAAAGTCCATTGTAGTTATAGAATAACCTGTTTTAGTGAATAATCTTATGTCAAATATTACGTGAAGCTATGACCAAAACTCCCAATTTGGATATAATTTTGACACTTCAACCTTCCCTTATCTTCAACATAATCAATTCGATACTTATCTCAATCCCTCTTCCCATTCCTTAAAGGCCTCCTTTGAGATTTTAAATCAGTATTTCTATCCCCAAGTATCCCCAAGTATGGCGTCATCTGGCAGCGAACATGGAAACCTTTTATTTTCAGTTTGGAAGTGGTTACTCACGCGACAGGCAATCGTAGGTCATATTGGAATCTTTTCTGCGCATGTTGGCGCCATTTTGCGTGCGTGGGGGACTTGTTGTGAACGGAAGGCGGAGAGGAGGAGGATAGAGGGAGAAATTATCGACCTCTGTAGTCTCCTAAGCGTCTCCTATTGGCCTCCCCACCCCCAGTCTCCCATATGCCGTCGCGTTACGTTACCAGTCGGCCAAGACGCACGCGTGCTCTTTCTTCGTGTTAAGATGGCCGCACGATGGTTTTCATCTTCACCCCCACCGTCACCGCGCATCAACGGCAAGGATCGGATTTCTCTTTGGGTCTACTGAAAAAAGTCGACCTAATGATTCACTTTTTTGTGTTTCCCATGTGAACCTCATTTGTTAAACAAAGGCCCTTCCTTTGGTGACGAGCTGTTACGTGCATAAAAAATTTCGATATAAAAGTCCTTAACGCTATATTAAAGGTCGGTATAGTGCGAAAAAAAGTACAAATAAAATATTCTAAATCTTGAATCTTAACGAAATACAAAATTTCTTCATTTGATCGATTTGGTATTTAAACTAATCGGGAATTTTCCATGTACCTTTAATGCGGCCACTATTACCCTGAAAATTCCACTATCACCGAGCGTGAGAATCGATTTCGGAAGGAGAAGGGATGATTCTATATGGCAATTTTTATTTATTGCGGGATATGGTCGTATGCAGGAATAATTTAGGAAGTTAAAATGCAAGTAGAATTTATTTATATGTAAAAATTGACCATTATTCGTGTCCATGTGGATGTCGACGTAATGTAGGTATATTTAGTTTAAAATACGAATGAACAGTGAGTTTAGACAGTTAATTTCATCAAGTGAATTTAAATATGCAGAACGACCATGTAGGATATGGCGAGAATTTTTTCTAAGTGCTTATACTAAATACCAGATACCCTAATATGAGAATGGTCTATGAATGGTCTTCATTATGTTATAAATATAGACAGCGCCTCTCGATATACCACCATAATTGCTTAGCGACAGTGAAAACTTCAAATTTTATGACTTGCGCTTATTTCTATAGCTATTAATTCCCTTTATAGCACCTATGTCGGTAAAGAACAAACAGCGGTGTTAAATTTTGGATTGACTGTATTTATTTTTCCGTCAAGTCAGGTCAATAATTCGCATAAATATACACACTATTTGGAAATGTGGATGCGATAACGATATAGCTTTTTTGCTTGTATATAAAGCTATTTTATTTCAATACTTTATTCATCGTGAATGGCCCTTTTCCTTTCATCATATTTTTAACCACATAGCACCAATCTGGAATAGTTTTGGTTGTTATCAAATCTAAGCTAAAACAATCTAAGAAACGCTGTCTAGCATCGCAACGCATACGTCCCTGGGTTAAGGAAAAAAAGCTTTTCAATTACGGCTGAAGAAAGAGGCGGCCAAGTTACGCAACCTATTCAGGTGGACATTTTTATAACACAATAATTAGAAAGTGGCGGTAATTACAAATTTATGTTAACGCGCAAAACGAACAAGAAAAGTATTTTTTCCTCCCTCTCACGAGAGCGATTTTCATACCTTTTTTCCTCTTGATCACTGGAAGCGAGCTTCGATAAATCGTTTTTTTCCGCTCTTTACCACCGCGTTTATGATTCTGGCGCTGGAAGTTCGTAAATCACGTCTCCCTATCGCTTGGATAGAGCGACGTTTAGGGGTCGAAACGGTGGCAAGCGCGCGCACACCCTTTAATGATCTTTCCCTCTTAGGTGGCAAATACGCCACCTCAACAGAGAGAGATTGAGAGGCGAACGGACGAAGCCAGGTTCGAACGAGTCCACCCCCGCCAGGAGGCGCGGCGGGCGCGCCACATCCTTCTCGAAACGGAAGGCAGAGAGCGCTGCGGTCGTAAAAAACGCCTGGGCTCGGGGAGAGATATTCATAACCGTTAATCTTGCGACAACCTAGAATTTTCGGTCGCTTTAAAACTCTCGGACTGCCGTTTTCCTGATTTAATTTTGTCTACAGTAGACTCCTTGTGATCGTGTATTTATATATTAGAATTCAGAATTAGTGCTTTTTTGCGACTTGATCGATTGACAATGCGAAATTAAATTATTTATCGAAACCTTTTTTGCACGTATATGGTCTTATGGTGTGCAATGTCCGTTCTATAAATAAAAAAGTATTTTTATCATTCATACACTCACACCTTATAACTCAAAACTTGCATCATGTTAGCTTCATCAATGCATGTATTTTTTATCCCTCTTATTAAGTAAATACCCTAGAAAAGGCGCATTATTAAGAACAATAAACGTTATGAGGCCACAAGATAATTGTTAGGAACTAAAACTTACAATCTGGCAAAATTCACGTCTATATATATATGCGTTAAATTAGTTACGGATGGAGTAGCCTCGATTTCTAAAAACTAATTTTTACCCTTATATATTGTTCGCTTGAAAATAGCACTCAATACGAGTCCTGAACTGAGAAATAAATAAGAAGAGACGAGTTTATTCATGAGAGTTCGGCTTTAATAAGAACTACAAGTAATAAAAGCTCAAGAGATAAGGACGATATTTAAGAAATTAAATTCGTGATTATGATTGCCCCGTCGTCTTGTTATACTATGTACACACATCCGACTCGTTGCCGCAGACCTTACGGAAATCGGATTTTCTATTCGTGTGACGCATCGCCGTCCATATCGCCTTAGGGGAAGTAGGACGCCGGATGGGTTGGCAGATATTGGGGCCGTAGGCTCTCCAGTGGGCTCAGCATGCGAGGATTCTTCATCGCCTCTCATGGTAATGGACGTGCTTAATTGGGCGGAACTGCGTTAGGGGTTACGACCCATCGTCTGTCCTTCTATTCCCCTTTCGACCTGCCTCCCTTACGTATCTCAGTTCACCCCTCCATGGCGAGGGCGCGTCTGTCGACAATTACCGACTTATCAAATGCACAATTGACCCTAAATGGCTGCGGATGTGATGACGCTTTCTGGTTAGAGGGTTGGCGCGGTGGAAGGTTGAAGACCCGTAAAACGGTCTTATCCCTCTGTTTACCATTGTGAGTTGGCCGATACTATCCGATGGGAATGGAGGGAAAAATTCGATAGAAGCCTTTGTGTGTAAAATGCTGACGGGGAATTGAATCCCGCTTTTCCCCAAGGTCTTCGAGTGTATATTTCCAGCCTCTTGCTCTATGGGACATGGATTCGAAATCGGAGAATCTCCTGCGATAGAAGTTCCAATTACGTTAGGAAGAGTGTCATAATACTCGGAATGAGAGGGGTTAATTGCAAAAGATTTTAAATCGATGCGGCCAAGATGAAGAACAAACAATCGATTGAGTGACAATTTGGTTGAAAGGGCATCATTCTCCATGTATTAAATAACCAAGTTCGAATTCTATTCCTAGATGTTTTTGCTAACACAATATAATATAAATTGAGACATTAAATTACGGAGAAACGTATCGATTTAAAATACCATAATGATAGTGAACTGCTATGCAAGAGATATGCTCTATAGTAGAAAAATCAGGGATGTTTTTCCCAAACAGTTGTTACAAACAGTCTTACCGTAAAACGTCTAGGTAGCGCAACGTGAAAATAACGTTTGCAATATTTATCATTAGACTTCTAAATAAATTCAGGACGGTTTATTCCAACAAATATTATTAAATGGACTATGATGTTATGAGAATTTTGAAATACAATTAATAGGTAAATTTCATAATACATACGTATTGAAAATTATAAATGCTCGTATAAAGCTATTTTGCTAAAAAATCTTCCAGTCACAAGACAAATAATTGCATGGACAAGCTATTCCTCTTTTAAATCGCTCGTTTATATTTTTATATTTTTTGTAGCACGCGTGCTTGCGTGCTGTGAAGCGAAAAATTATTCAACAGCTAACTTCATGGAAAGTATAGCAACGTTCTACTGAAGTATTTAATGCTGCGTTTGCCCATTTTCCATGTGGCTTATGGTAAGGATAGAAATAGTTGAAAGTTTAACCGCTTGAATAATTAATTTTGCAGACTCGATTAAAATTGTTTAACGAAGAGATGACAGGTCTGGAAGGGATGTTGCTGGGCTTCGCTCTCCGTCGTTGATTTCTAGAAGTTTTTTCACACCCACAACCATCAACGACGGCAAGAGTACATTGGATCTCCTCCAACCTATTCTACCCTAAAATATGTACACCCATTAGTGGTGTAACGGAATCATTATGGCCCTCACTGTCATATAAAAATTTCTCCCCAGCCTGCAAAATTAATTTGCCCTCTCCCCACACTGGTCCTCGCGTTTGGTGTGATATTACGACTTCATGGCTCAAAAGAGATGATTATGGATCAAAATATTATATTGCTGTTTCCACATTGCAAATAAGAAGATGGTGTGACTTTATATTACGTCATCCATAGTAAATGGAATCATATTCCTCGAAATTGAGCCCCCTTCTGTAAAACATATTAATGGTTCAACAAGGAATTGAATGGAATAGAAATGAATCTATAGACACTTACTAAACATTTTTTTAATTCAAGTAAAATTAATGTTATATTCCCTGATTCGAATTGTATAGGACAATGAATACGTGACAAGTGTCGGAGAAACAAAGATCATTATAACATTTATTAAATGCCACTTTTTCACGTTATATCAAATTCGTTCAAACTAAAAAACCTGTGTTTCGATCTTTTAAATTACTTCTTCATTCTCGACTAACTCATATTTTGGTTTCGCTTATTTTCCTCATTTCGTTATTAGATTAAAGCAGTGGCGGGCAACCTTTTCTCCGTGGCGGGCCGCATAGGTGTTGGTAAATTCCTCGGCAGGCCGCATTGCAAGTTGTAAATGCTTCGGCCACTCAGATTAGACTTTGAACCAGGCGTTTACAAGAGATTCTGAGGTATAATATCTGTTAAAATCACGTCTAAATTAAGTTTTTAGGGTTGACACTTCAATATCAAATGTTTTATTGTCGTAATTTGAATGTATAAGATATTAAATGTGTTAAATCTCTTTATAATCATTATTTCGCGGGCCGCATAAAACGCTCTCGAGATCCGTAGGTTGCTCACCACTGATTTAAACCTTTTAGAGAATATTTATTTTTTCCTTTCATCTTCGTCAGACCTGGATATTCTTTGGCTTTTCCTCATAGGTAATACGTATCAGGCCGATGGCGTGTTTTCAATCTAGTATAATACCTTCTTAGTTACCGTTTCAGTATTTCACTCTAGTACACCGCGTTCGGACTTCTCATCGCAGGTCGTACTGCAGTAACATATATTTTATTTTGTATTTTTGTGGTTTATCGCCACGAGTAGAGAAAATTTATCATCGCTGCTCGGAGAGGTAATTAACACGATAGGCCAACACAAATATCAACGTAAAATTTCAGACCTTTTCTACTATAGCAGACTAAAATCAACACAACTTTACTGCATACCTTAACCGTCAATTAAAAAAAAAGTACATCCTCCATGAAAAGCTGCAATTTTAATCCGAAAAATTTCAAGAGAAACTACATTACAGAGTTTGTTTAACGTGCGTTTAATAAGAAAACGGTGGTGCGTAGGAGTTCGTTCCGAGAGAGGAAGAGAACATAGGAGAGATATGGAAAACGAGCTCCGAGAGAGATTTCCTCGCTCCGAGTTGGAAGCTTCCCTTATTACCCGAGTGAGGGGGTCAGTGTCGAGCCACGAAGAAGAGTCGTTGGCGTGACGTCCACTCATCAACGAGCTGCTTCAGAAGCCGACTCGCACCACGTACCGTCTGCTTTCCCCTCCCTCTCCCCACTTCGCCCCCGCGAACCTCTCCTTCCCCTTCCTTCCACCCACGCTCGCCCTTCCAGTAACACACACCTCAGCACGGCGCTTCCATCCCATTCTCTCGGGAAAATGCCCTCCCCTCCCCCATTCACCTCCCACACCATCACCTCCCCCGTCCGCCCCCGCTCCTCCCGCCTCACACAAACACACGCTCCTCCACCGCCGTGAACCCTCCCCTCTTTCTCCCTCTCCCTCGCTGCCTCGGCATATAATTTCGCTAATGGACTCCCGCCGCTAAAACGTAATCATGGGATGGAAGAGAAGGGAAACACTTTTGAGTAAATATTTTATGAAAGCCAACGCAGTTCCATTTAATTAATGGAATTTTAACGAGGACTGAGGCCACAAGTTACCATCTCTGACGTGATGTTTACTCCATCCTCCTTAGCCACCCCTTCACCATTTTCTCGGCTGTGAAGGGAGCGGGGGGCGAGAGGAAGGAGGGAAGTGTGAGGGAGGTGGGTTGTGAGAGGTTGAGAGGGTAGTGAGAGGTTGAGAGGGTAGTGTGAGGTTTAGAAGGTAGTGAAAGGTGGTAGGGTATAAAGAGATAGGAGCGGACTGAGAAGGAAGAAAAGGGAGAGAAGAAAGAATAAGGAAAAGGGAGAAGAATGAAGCAGTAAGGGGAAGAAAATGAAAAACGAAAGAAGAATGAGAAAAGAATGAAAAAGTTGTATCGGAGGTTAAGAAGAATAAGAAATAGATAAAGGGGAGAAATGGTAGAGAATTTGGAAACGGGAGTTTATATATAGAGCTAAGATAAGAGGAAATGGGAGACAGGCAATGAAATAGGAGGAAATCAGGATAGAAGATAGGATTGAGAGTGAGAGAGGGGGGAAAAGCGAGAGTATAAGGAATGGAAGTGGTGGGGAGAGAGACAGAAAAAAGATGTGAAAGGAAAGCGGATTAAGGAAAGATGATACATTTCCAACGTCGCCGCTCCTGAGCGGCTGCCTCAAAAGAATTCTGTTTGTGGTCCTATCTTTCAATGGAAGTCGTTTCCTTCCTTTGAGACTTCTCTTCTAAACTCTTAATATCTTTCGTTTTTGTTTTGTTCACGCAGAAATGAAAGAATTTTTTCTCTCCTTCTAGTCTTGTCTTACGCCAAGGATGGTCATGAGGCGAACGAGTCGGCGATGGATGTTGTAGGCCGTTTCAATAATTCACGTCCTTTTATCGGATAAGTATATAGACGGAACATGTTCTGGGATAAAAACGTTGAACGCTTTCCCCTCACAGACGTTTGGTTTTCTTTGGGGCTTTAGCAAGTCGACGAAGATTTACACCATTCCTTGTGGATGGTATAATAAAAAGGGGATGGCGAAAGGCTTTTTTCGTACATCAGCGGCTGTAATTCACGGGTTTTCTTGAAACTTAATGGAGTATCCATTAATGGACTTATTGTCTATCTGGTGATTGAAATTGTTAAATTGCGAAATTTGAAAAATATCCCTCACTAGGTAACATTTGAAGCAGATTGCGCCGTGGTTTGTTTATAACGTTGAAGTTACCTGTAACTGTTTTCCGATGTAGTGTATGCAATCCACGTTAGAAATTCTGCTTTGACACAAAGTAATTAATATTATTTCTTTGAGTACTTTTATGAAGTGATTGACGAAATAGCGCGATAAAATTTTTCATTATTTATTATGACCATAAAATGGATCGAAGAATGAAAATATACAATTATCCTAATTAAATTTTTGAAAATAAAATTTGTGGGAATTTTCTTCTGTATTCCGTTTTACTTCTCTCCACAAAGTAACGCCAGTTGAGTATAAGACAGGTTAAATATAAGAGCGGGTGATTCTATTGCATAATATTTCTAATACATAATAAAGGATTACCAAATGAATAAACATGTAAAACACGTTTAAAATTATGACACCGCCAATAAAGTAATGATACTATTTTATATTATAAACCTTAAACATATTATGAAAAATGAATTGCTGAAAAAGTTGACCGCTCTAACATAGGAGATAATAGGATGAAATTTAGTGCCTTACAACGTTGGTTTTACCTTTGATTTCCCCCAGAGATTCTGACACAGAAGACTCATGTATGTATAGACCTGAGTCTGCTAGACTGACCTCGGGAACATTCCCTGTATCCAGAAGTTTTTTGCCAACTATTAACGAACTGTTAATGTGGTAAAATTAAATTAATTATTAAGGCCAATATGAATTTAAACCTTCAACGCAAAAATGATGTTTAACAAAATTTTTATTCATTTAAAACGTAGTCTTCGGGGGCCTGAGACAGGTCCACTTTTACAGGCTCAAAAATGTCCATGATGAGCATGATGAAGCGAATTTATCTCGGAACTGATTGCGGAAAACAGATATTTCCACGGAGAAGCAAAATTACGACGTAGCATTAAAGGTGTTGAACCTGTATCTATTTAGGTGTGAACATTTCTTGGGAGGCGGCGAATCAAAGAATTCCCTCGGAGAAAATATAGAGCCAATAATTTTATGGACCGTGCGATTAGAATCTCGTAGTTTCGTTTTTATAGTCAATACCTTTAACGGGAATTGACTAATGTGGAACTGATGATCCAATGAAATAAAGGAATTTTCTCAATACCAGAGGGGAAAGGTAGACTAGAGAAAAAGATATAGCGGAAAAGTTTTAGATAGGTCAGAACTGGTTTTAAAGCTAGAATTGGATGTGGTTTTAGCTTTGAAGATTTCATAGATTGTGTTGAGTGTTAACTTAGGAGAAACAGGGATTAGAATATAAGCCCAATCGTCATTGAAGAACTTAATGATATCTTAAAAAATCGATCGATTTGATTAAAATTTCGCCACACAAGATAAAAAAATTAATACGCGCATGGGTTTAGTTATCAATTCATAAATTATTTCGAATTTGAGGTAATTGTGCGGCTCGAGAGAGACGGAAATATTATAAAGCGTAAGCAAAAGATGGGAAATAAATATAAGATATGCACGTGAAGTAGTTTATGTCAAACATTGAATTGTGAGACCAAACGGTTAGAGATTTTTTATTAGATAATAAAATTCAAGAAAGAATTATCGAGCTCACCTTAAGGTTGAAATGAAAATGAAAACTGTATTTCTATAATAATCACAAAAAAGGGTGAAAAACTCAGATGCGCATTTAGGCAAAAAAGTGACCATCGTCATTTATGATCATGGTCCCCATCTCAGGCCACATCTCAAACGGACGATTTAAAAAATTAAAAAAATTATTATTCAAAATATAGAAACAAAATTACACTTCAACTACTTCATACGACAAAATACAACTGAGTAACATGATCTTTCCTGTCGCAGAAATTTTATTAGTTCAAAATAAAATAAACTACATAAATTTATTCAAAATTCAATGACTATTTTTGTAGATTTTGAAACATTTAGTAACTTTTATTGTTTCGTCTCCGATTTATTTTTTAAATCAGAGCAATTATTTAACTCATTACAAAAAGCAGCTATGGTTTCAGCAGATTAACCCGCGATAAATTACGTTCATCTGATCAAATGATGTCAACTCGTGAAAATATCCGCTTAATACAGCCACTGATTAAATTTAATAAGCCCAAAATTCCAATTCAATTCAACCTGTAACCCGAAGATTGCACCGTATATCCGGAGACTTCGGGTTAAATCCAGAGAGTTGGTAATCTTAGTTGCGATTCATCGACAGACAATTATAACGGAACATTGTTTAGATACTAGTGAGAACTTTTATATATTCACAACCTAAAACAATTTAAATTTTTAAGAGCATTCGCAAATCTATTTTCTTCAAAAGTCTCTGCGCTAATTGTTTGTCATGTATGCGCATAAAAACCAAAATTTATTAGCTCGTTATGTGTAATCTAAGCCTTTCTTAATACCCACTTATATTCATAAAATTAAATTAACACAACATCCGCCGAGAACTCTCCAATTGGCCTGTGGCCCGAAAGATCTTGGGCGGTCCCATGGTTAAAATAAAGCCAAGTAAACGAGAGCGTGCGTGTGCATTCCCAGACGTATTTCATAGCGACGAAAAAGACGTTAACCGTTGTCCCTTATACACGCGAGCGGATGGGAGGAACCAGTTCGAGAAAACAACAGGATACACAAATCATTATTCATGTCTTGAGAACACAGAAAACGCTGGAAGCAGACGCGTGAAAAATCACGTCCCTTCGCTCTGGCCCTGAGGGTTTTTTATCGACTGGTCAACTGACACGTGCACCGCGCCAGCGACGTGATTTTAATGGACCGAGACTCGAATATCTGCGTGCCGTTCGGGGAAACGCGACAACGAGCAGACGCTATAGAAGGCGAGGGAACGAAAGGGCCGTCATTGTTTCGGTCAAACATCCCTCCACCTGCATCCACCGACAAACCCTAAAATAACCGCCGACTGGTTCGTTTCGACGGCGGTTATGGCCGAACTTAATGACCCGTCGCGGCGGCGGTCTCGCGTTCACTCCCTACGAGTCAATTAAATCGCGAGGCCTTTTCCTCCGCGCACGCGCTCGTTAAAATTTTCTCGTCTTTTTATGCGAGCCGAAGGGACGTCTCGAAATAATAACACGTAGCGGGAATAAAAATACGATTTGTCCTCGGTAAACGAGTCGATTTTTTCGCAATACGAATCGAGTGTCGATTTTTCATAGAGCGACGCGTGATCGATTGATAGAGCCGTTCAAAGTATCCTGAATCTTATGTATCCCGCGCGACTTTTGATTTTGATTTCGGCCGCAGCGCCCTCAAAAAACCTCGAATGACGCGAAAGCACGCGCTCGTAAAACAGGGGCGAGGCAAAACAATGGGGGAAACTGAAAGCGTAAGGTGGGAGGAGGCTGGAGAGAAGGAAAAATACGTGAGTCGGGGAAAAATTTGAGATGTGGGCGGCGGAGTTGGAGGAGAAAGAGTTCGGAGCAAGAGACCAAGGAGTGTGGGCGAAACGGAGCAGAAGGGGTCTTGAGAGGTCAAAGTTTAATGGGGTGGAGAAAGGGCCGTAAAAGAGGACGGTTGCGGAGACATGAGAGAGTATAGGAGACGGAGGGGTGGGAGAATGGTTGAGGGTAAAACTTTAAGACGGGAAGGTTGGGAAGGAAAGACACGGGACTTGAGACGCAATTCCTTATTGAGTTGAAATAATACGGGAAAGTTCTAGACAAACCTGGTTGAGAGAAAGGTTTTGAACGGGTAAGCGAAAATGTTAAATTTAATACTATTCCTGTTCACTTCACCAATAACGTACGATTTCGGAATGAAAGCTGGCGCATATATGCACTAAACGAATTTATCTATGAAATATTTTTACCGACAAAGCAG
The DNA here is from genome assembly GCA_028673005.1 of Tanypteryx hageni. NCBI lineage: Eukaryota > Metazoa > Arthropoda > Insecta > Odonata > Petaluridae > Tanypteryx > Tanypteryx hageni. Next base: position 160,137,578 of record CM054120.1, read on the forward strand.
TATTGGATGAAAACATACTGAAAAATTTCGTGGATCTCCAAAACAGCGTGTTTATCAGTGATAGCGTATAACCATTGTTATGATGCGTGTTTTTCCACGATAGAGGTCGTTCAGTGCCATTTTGGTTCTCTTGAAAGCGGAGAGATAAAAATCAGCCATTATAAACATACCATATACCACGATCTAAACTAGTGTATAAGCGAACGCGATCTCCAAGGCTTCACTTCAGCCACCCGGAGCCCATATGCATAAGATAATAAATTGCAAGAGTTCTCCCTGAATATTTCTAATTTTCCGAGAAACAGCCTATTCGTATTTTCCAATGTCTGGCAATCTGCTCTTGTCTAAGTTTTCGTATTTCAAGTTTCGTGACTCGGATCGGCCAGTATTAGCAGTAGGAGTTATCACAATTAAGACCTATGTGTTACACTAAAATTTATAAAAAATAGGGATATTTTGTGTGTTAGCATTATGGTGTCACCACCCGTACCTTTTAGTACATATCAGGATAAAAAAATCGTGAAATAAGTATGACGTCATTATATTTTTCACGTTCTTTGCAATAGAAGCTTCTGGCATTACCGCTGCCACAGTTTTGTTTAACCATATTTCAATTATGTCGTTCAATAATTGAAAGGAGTAAAATGTTTCTCGAAAAACTAGAAACGACATTGGACTCGTTGCCATTGTAGTTGATATTTTTGTTGCTGAAATTGTCCCTTTTTCCCGATTTAAAACAAATTCCTAGGTTAATTTGGCACAGATTTGAATTTAGTTTTCCAACATAATAAAACTTACTCTTTTAGATATAGGGCTATTTTGTTGGTCAAAGTATTTTTCATTTAACTGAGTTATATCAGTGTAGCAATTACATATAACGGGGTACGGGAAAATTCTCAAAGGGGAAGCGTCAACTAAGGTCTGTCACATTCATAATAACATGCGCGGACTGTAGCCGCGCACGGAGGGGAAGTTCTCCGCCACGGAGGGGGAAGTTCTCCGCCACGGAGGGGAAGTTCCTACGTCACGGAGGGGAAGTTCCCTCTGTCATCTTGACTACCCCCACTCCACCGCTCCTTCTCTTCCTTAGGTTGTCAGTTCTCACATTTTACAGTTCACTGCCTAGACGAAGTTTCACGAATATTTGGCAACAGTGTAGTTAGAAAAGGACCGAGACAGCGATAGCCCGTGCGATAAGGAAGGGCAAGAGGAGAGGGTGCCAGTGGAGTGAGGGATTAGGCCACACCTACAGTACAGCCAAAATGTTCTTTTGATCGCGGCAGACCTATAATAATATCGAATACCTACGTTCTGTAGAGTTAGTGACTTAATAAATCCAACTCCTTATTACTACCTTCATTTTAGCGTTTCAAGGGTCATCAACTTGAGGTATGCGTACTCCTTGGGGTGCGATTAGAGTTTCAAAGAGGTACGCGAAAATATTTAAGATTATATTTTCTTCTTCTTAGCTTTCATTCTTGAATTAGGAATCGATCATAGTAATTTGACGACTATGAATAACTATATAAAAGTTGTGAGCACCTATTTAATGATGAAGAGAAAATGTGACAAAAAACGATTTAAATATTTTCACCTATTTTATTATTGTCACCTATTTAAGAGTAAATAAACTGTTGAGAGAACGGAAGGTCCTATTCACGCAAGAGGTAGCGCACGGTCGTTAATTGTACTAAAATACAAATTTATCGAATCGATTTAAAAAATAATTTACATTTATTAACATGAGTTATTTAAATTAAAAAGTTTCTTCATTTTCTTATCACCTGAAAATGTGCAAGGGCAGTGGTTCTCAGAGAAAAATTCGTTGTGGCCGCATTTTTTAATTTAGGGTCTAAGCGATGCTTGGCATTAGACGTAAAGCACCTAAGAAGTTTAACGAAATAAAATAACCATAAGGGATATTAATTATAAAAGAACATGACATTACAGTATTCATCGAAGTCTGCAAATTACTTATTCATATGTTAAAATTATAATTGTGTCGGCGGTCGCACTCAAATGTATGGTGCCTGCATTTGAGAATCGCTGTGCTTGGGGTGCGTGACTATATAAAAAAGTACTCAAAGGGACAAGCGTGCAAAAAAGTTTCATGTGCTTGTCGAGGACTGTCCTGGCACCGATAAAAATCTGTCGAATTTTGCCACTGGAAAATGGCCGTATAAAGCAATCCTTTCTCTCTCCTCTTCCCTTGTTAACTGCGCGGAGGCCTCAGGTACACTTGTCCATCAAAAAGTACTTTAAATCGAACTTGCGCCATTTTCGTTTCCACAATTTTTTTGCCCTCCCCAGAAACTATTGTTCGTTCGAATAGACTTAACGGTTTTACCTTTGAATTCCACGAACGTTTGCCCGTCTTTTTTCCTCGAGCAATTACCTCAGCTCGTCAAATCCCTCGAATGGTGCGATCGTAAGATTTCCCAAACAATTCATTCGTTTATTCGGAGCGATGTTTTGCGTGACATTTGAAACCTTTCCTTCATTCACATCCCTCTGCGTGGCTCCCTCTTTTGGGAAATTGAGAAACGGTAATGACGGTCATTAGTGTGCGGCAAACACAAAACGTTTCTCTTTGAAGCCCTTTGCCAAGGTGTATGTAAAAAAGGAACTCCGTCTCATTTTCGCTGCTTTGCTAAAAATAAGTAAAATTAGAAGCAGAAGGACGTCCCTTTGTGGGACGTTAAGGCGGAGCGCTTAATTTTTATGGATTCTTACAACAAGGAATTCTAAGAGCAGGAATTATAGTAGTGCTTTTTTATACCAGAGGAGCCCAACCAATGGCGCATGCGCCACTTTTGGCGCATCCACCTCTTGAATGTGGCGCACGGCGCTTAAAGAAATTTACGTGGTCATTTCGTAATTTTATATGAAAATTTTCAATGGAATTAAATGACATGAGTTAAAAAATAAATGTTTTTTGTATTCACTAGACAAACAACGTTTTTGTTTTACTATGAGTGTAGTGATCTTCCAGCAGTAGAAATGATCGCGCCTTCTAGGATTCAATTAAATCCGGACGTTTGATTCTTATAGCAATGTAACATTTTTTGAGTTTACTTAAGTATACAGTCACTGTCTTAGTTTTCTCTATATTTCTCCTATCTTCGACCTTATCTTATTCTTTTTCAATCCCGGCTATTCTATCATTCTTTTCAGCACTGGGATTACGTATTTCTACGCCCGGGGCAAATATTCACAATTACTACCCCAAAATAACCCCATGAAATTACTCTTTTAAATAAAAATGAGTCTTTTTAAATTTATGACACATGTGCCAGAGACTAAATATTTTTAAATTTTCATTACCATTATAAAAATTCATATTCGTGACTTGTAACGCCTCTTACAGCATTACGCCCGGAGAAAGCTCGTCTCGGTACTGATTCTTTCCTTGTCGTATCTAATTAACTTCTTAGCATTAATTACCATACCAATGCATGCATCTAGAAATTGTTCATCTATTTATATTTTTAAATTTTCTGTTAATTCTAAGATTATAATTATTTTCTAAGGCACTGTAATCAAGATCAGATATTTAGGAAATATGAATTGGCTACCATCAGAAAGACAGAGTACTCATTGTTATTATTACTAAAGGTTTCAAAATTTAGGTCTATTACATTAGTTTTAAACCTGTAAAATGGATAACATTTTGGATACATAGGATTAATGAGATCATTTAACACAAACCGCAATGTATACGAGAAACAGCAAAACATCGTTTCTCCTTTTATAATCACTGAAATGAATATAGAAGCAAGGCGTGCGATTCGCTGCGCCGCAATGTGAAAATTTAATCGCTTGTTATAAATGCTCGGTTTGAAGGCTGAGGACAATAACGTCAAGGAGGATAACTTTCCGAGTAATTCACTAACATGAGTTCCCGTCTTCAAAGCACGCATCGAGCGTAGCGAATGAATTCATCCATCGATATAATCGTCTCTATCATCTATAAGCTATCATAAAGTGGACTAGAATCCTAATATATCATATTTCTCTCTCTCCTTCATCTTGGCCTCCGCTTTCTCCCTCTCAACTCTTGTCATCTCCTCTTCCTATTTTTTTTCTCTCTCTCTCTCTCTCTCGCCCCCCCCCCCCCTCTCTCTCGCCGTCTCTCTCTCTCGCCGTCTCTCTCTCTCTCGCCGTCTCTCCCCCTCTTCCCAGCTGCCTCTCTCAGCCATTACGAACCCCTTCACTGCCCCACCATTCAATAACGCTCGCTCCTTTCTTCCTAGCCTCGCACCCGTTTCATACTTATCCGCCTCGACGCATTCTCTTCGCCCCGTCTTTTCGCCTCACTCCGACTTCAGATCATATCATCCTCTGAAGGGCATTCTCAAAAAGTAGTTGCTTCGTCAAAAAAAAACTTGCCATCGCATTCATGGAATAATGCTGATAAATGTTAACACTGCAGTTCGCTCTTTTGAAGTAAAACAATAGAATCTGCTCAAAATAATCTAGTGTCAACGTTTTTAAAAACTCTTTAAAGTTTCTACTGAAGTATTTGGTGCTATGTCATGCAATTAAAATGTAAGATACCGTTTTGAGATTCAAAAACATGATAACCTCTTTTATCCGGACCTTTTTCAGTTCGGCGTTCAAAACATGTAAATTTACATATTCACTATAGTAGTGGGTAGCAGGGAGGAGTAATAATAATGTATTGCAGTTGAGTGTAGACCTTTTGTCTTCTAAACCCTAACTAAAGAATATTATATGTTTTTCAAACGATTTTTACCAGTCCTCGACGCAAATGTACAATAATTAAACTGAAAAGGACAAAATGGAACTTGGATTTCAGAGGGTTGAGGATAACGATATTTAGGAATAGTTTGCATATAACCCTACTTTTACCAACAGAAGAGATATTGATGATCTTACCGACCATTATGATGACCCTGTTGATTGAGATGCATAATATACGAGGTCCTACCATTTGTTAAAGGAAATCCTTGACAGTATTAACTGCCTGATTTAGCGGTGATTATTTGATTTAAGGTATTGGACAAGTTTTTGATAAACAAGGCTGGTTTATCTAGTTATATTTCTCCCGTGTTCAGAAAGTTATCTATGAACAGCATATGTCTACATATAGTGAATGATCACGTATATATTAAACTTCAACGAGACTTAGTTTTATTCTAAGCGATTCCAAAGACAATCCAAGCCAGATACGATGTGTAGTAATCTCTATTAAAAAGTAACGCGTTTTTTTGTATTATTAAATAAAGTAATCGAGTCTGTCATGTGTTCAACTTGAAGTAGGATATCGAGCGATTACTTCTTGCGACATAATATATCATAATTATGTCTAGGCACCAATGTGTAGCAGTAGCCAACAGAGTAGTCTGATTTTTCCCTGTTCGTGAGGTCGTGGGTTCTAATCACGACTCAGCGCATTCACTTTTCGACGTTTGAAGTGATTCATCATTCCTTGATTAAAATAATATCTTCGCCTCTGTCGGAGGGAATTTACTCTTAGGAGGATGAAAAAAGTTATATGGATTATCTCACCATATGTTTTTGGAATCGTCATCTTTTAAATTATTATGCTTGACCGCGGATAAGTAACAATTTTGGTTTGATTTGTAAAAGTTTTTGATGTGAATATTTTGAGAGTATGTATTCGTGTTATCTTTTTTGTGGAGAAAGTTTGAGCATTAACAACTAATACATTGATTTTATACTATGGGACATGGGAAGAATTTATTTTATATGACAAAACCAGTTTCGGTCCATTTTTATAGTCGATTTGCTCAAACTATCTCTCAAGATTCTTGCTACAGATCTTCGATTCTATTTTGTTTAAGTCCCTTTCATTTCATTTTACCACTCCACTTGGCAACATTCTTCCATTCCTCAGCGAAAATCAGAAATGATATCTAGTGGAAGGATTAGGATCTCCGCCACACGATTCCTTTTCTCGAAAGTAAGATAAAAAACACCGTTCTTTTCGGAAGAAAGTAAAAGCGCGCAGGTGCGTCCACGTGGTTCACTTTTTTGCGATCGGAGCGCCCCATGGCCGCGACCCGAATTAGTGAGAGTGATGGCGACGGTTTGATCTCGTTACGCTAATAAAGGTGGTGGGAGAAAGAGGAGGAGGATGGGGAGAAGAGGAGGAGGATGGGAGAGGAGGAGGAGGAGGGGGAGAGGAGGATGGGGAGAGAGGATGGGGAGAGGAGGAGGATGGGGAGAAGAGAAGGATGGGGAGAGGAGGAGGATGGGGAGAGGAGGAGGATGGGGAGAGGAGGAGGATAGGGAGAGGAGAAGGAGGATGGGGAGAGTAGGAGAGGAGGAGGGGGAGAGGAGGAGGAGGATGGGGAGAGGAGGAAGAAAGGAGGAGGATGGGGAGAGAAGGCAGAGGGACGGCAGTCACGCGAGGGAAGAGCCACGCTAGCACGTCCGACTTCTCCGCATCCGGTGACTCCGTGTAATTGATAACACGGACGCATGCGACCCACACCTTTTCACAACTGCGGATGTTGGCTCTGAGTCCACCGCCAATGCGGGAAGTTTTTGTTCGAGAGACGGCCTGAAAGGAGGGGCCAATGGAAGGATTGGGGGAGTGGAGAGGGAGGGAGAGAAGGGGAGGAGGTAAAAAGAAAGGGACCGATGGAATGCCGACTCAAGGAAAAAACTCCCATTTTTTTTAATGGGTTAACTATGCAGGGCGACTTCGGAAGATAGACCAACGTAGATAAATTGGCAATAAAGACGCGAGACTTGGCGTATAAAAGAAAAGGTTTATGGCGTCATATATACGAGGGTTCCACGGAAAGTAATTTCTAAGGCCAGAGCGATTATTTTTCACGAACGCTATTTGTTAAAATTTCTCCTTTGCCCGTTGGCAACTTCCTTAGATATTTTAAAGAGATTAATTCGCAGGACTACCAATAGGCCGCTAAAATGAGGCAGATAAAAAGCTCGTTTCGTTAATCATCCTTTCCGCCTCAGCTTAGATTTAATTATAGTACCTGCTATACGTCGGAGATGCATTCCTGAAAACTACAACGTATTACGTAACGACGTGTAGCAATACATAATTGTCTCATGTCATTAGTACAAAAGTTAAAGTAAGGGCTATGCTCCTGGCGAACTTTTTGTGGTAATTTTCAACTTCAATATAATACGAAACAAGAAAATTTTTATCAAGAACAGTTAAACAAAATTGAATTACTAAAATTAACACTCATTCACGCGAGATGGCTCTGAAGCTTGTTTTTGGAGGTTTTTGTGGCTGATGAGTGGTAATATTGCGGTTTGAGTCAGGCAAAAGGGTATACTTATTTATGCATAATTAAATACTGTAGAGCATTATTTTATAAAAGTCAGCAAGAGTAATTTATTTCACCACACCTGTTAATGTTAATTATTAAAGAAACAATAATATTGATGCAAAGATAACGAAAATCTGCACCTAACTAGGACTCTCTGTTCAAAAAAGCATGTTCAAAACAATCGTTTTTACATTGGCTATCCCTATTACCTACTCAGATATACGCCATTTGCAAGAAACAAAACAAAGAAATAACTTATCCCTCACCTTTACTACAATTAGAATTTCTGGAGTTTCATCTTTTTCTCTTCTTAAACGGCGTATATGTGAAGTGACGCGACGTACCACCAAGTATGTCCCTCAATTTTTTGACTATGTATAAGCAAAATGACATAATGGGGCAACGCATAGCGGGGAATTGCTGTATGTTAGTGCTCGTCACTTGTATGTATAATCGACGCGAAATCTCTCTAATGAAAGCTCTTGATGTTAAAAATTCCAGCGCTGCAATCATTTAAAGTAACATGGAAACTTTCTTCGTTCAATGAGAACATTATTCAAATTTGCGACTAAGAAAGTTAACAATATTAATGCTACGAACGTTTTTCACCGAATGACAATTACATTTCTCGCTATTTCAAACGAATTTGGACAATATATGCTATCGGAAAAAACACGTTAATATGCGCGGATTTTGCAAATGGATTTGTTGACGAAACTACGCATTATAAGTCTCCAGTCACGGGAAATAATTTCCCCAGATCGAATGGCTGCCGCGAATTACGAATTTCATAATAACGGATACGCGTTGCGAAAAATTGTGGATTGAGACGAAAATCGTTTTCTGTCTCATTTGAAAACCGATTATGGAAGATAATCGCAAAATATCCGTTGCGCCAACCGCTTAACTTACGCAACCGCCAAAAGTAAAATAGAACTCTCGAATCGCGTTTGGGTAACCAACTCAACGGACACGAACCCAAATCGGCATTATCGATTCGCAACATCACCCTCCAATCCTAATCGAGGTTTATTTTGGTCCAATTTCGCGGAACCGTTCCGTTATATATTTAAAAGGCGAAAATAAAAAATATTTCCGAGAATTAATATTTCGGTTCCGTAGCAATTTTTCCACACAAAGAATTCATTCCAACTGACAGATCAGCGCCCGTTTTTTATTTAACCCCTTTCCCAAGACTGTAATTCTTTTTTTTCCCTTCCAACTAATCGATCGATGGAAATCAATCACGGCCACTCGACCCAACCTTCTTCCCACACGCGCGCAGAAACACACACACACAAACTCACACATGTATCCAGAATATTTCCACCACCTTTCGGGACCGAGGAAGGGAAGATTTAAAGGGGAACCCTTCGAGAAAACTGGTTCGCCTTCTGGCATGCCTCCGAATTGGCGAAAAAAAGATCTCCGAGAAATAATTCAAAGAAGAGTGGGACCTGGATATTTCTGTCAAATCTGATAATGTCTATGTCGCGTTGGTAGAAGGAAAATATGCGAGCGTCCTGGAGGTTGTACAGAGATAGACGCGATTCTCGGAAGAGATCCTTGGAATCGGAGGTGAGTATTCAATGCCGGAACTCTCTTCCCATGCCACCTCTCCTCCCCCTCCTTTTCCTCTACTCTGTCGGATTCTATTTGCATTCTACAATTTATAGTACAAATTCTTCATATTCATTGTTAGTCTGGGATGGTTATATATGTACACACACACACACACACACACATATATATATATATATATATATATATATATATATATATATATATATATATATATATATATATATAAATGGGTGGGAACAAGTTGTTGGTATAAGGAAGCCCAGTGAGCACTCACCAATAAGATGACTTCAAGTTGGCGAGCTGCTGGGGGTGTTCAAGTGACACACGTAAAACAAAAAAATATTAATCACTTCGACACCCCCAGCAGCTCGCCAACTTGAAGTCATCTTATTTGTGAGTGCTCACTGGGCTTCCTTTTCCCAACAATTTGTTGCCATCCATTTATCTCATTTACCTTTCCTCTTCCGTAAACATATATATATATATATATATATATATATATATATATATATATATATATATATATATATTTGATTCTTGATGACTGTTGCCTCAGGAGGGGACATATAATATAAAAAAATCGATTTATCGGAACTTCAAGTTCTACAACATCATTTTAGCGTATGTATTTGAATTTGAAGGTGAAAAATACCTACTTCGATTGATCAAAATTTCGAGTTAAAGACTTTGGAGGAATGGAATTGCGACTGTGTGCATGTCTGTTGCTAATACTCCCACACACATATATGATACCAAATTCATTGGATTTAAATTTACTTGGGTTTAGGTAATTAGGTTTGTAATGTCGATGTTTACGAATGAAATATGAAAACTGATACACCGTTTACTTTGATTTGAGTAATCTTTCACGAAACACTTTTCCCATATTAGTTATTTATTATTATTATTCCCATATTAGGAATTGCTGAATTACTCTTTTAGTGATTACTAAATATTACTAGATTATCACCTGAAATACCTATAATTTCTCTAGTGCATTGTAGCATATTTCATGTATATGAGGATGCTGTATTAGTGTTGTGTGTGTGTGTGTGAGTAATTAAAAAATTAAAAAGGAATGACATTTAGGAGGATAGAGCACTTGAGAAATCTGGTTATGGAATTGGTCTGTGGATATTCGTCTATTGAGACGTGTGTGTGCCCACGCATAACGTTTCGGTTCCTTTTTCTGTTTTCTATCAATCCATTTCTCATACGGCATTTTGAGCGTTTATACTCCATTAGGTCGGATTTGTCACTCATTCATTCCGTCTAGAAGGTCTGCATTCATCATATTGCCTCCTCTCTATGAGCTCAAAAAAGCGGATTTTTTCCCTCGAACCTCTGCGGGGAGGTATTTTCCCATACGATTTGTCATTTATTACGCAATTCGCTCGCTTCACGGCATGAGAAGAGGGTGAAAAGATAGGATGGGGATGATAGAATACGAAAACTCGGCATTCATCATCTGTACGGTTCATCGCTCATCTACATTTGATTCATTAAGTGAGTTCCTCATTAATTCGGGCAGGTGATTTAGACGAGATGGTCTTCCTGTGAATTCAACCGGATGTATTGATCATTTCGCATTGGAAGCATCGGAAAATTATAGTAATACGCTTCACTACATGATAATTCCTTTCACCAATGTGTTGATTTCGGTAATGTTTTCGCTGTTCATGGATTAATCATTACCCGTAATAGATATTTAACCACGATTTTTGATGGTACAATAGTGGCGAGGGATGGTTTTAGTAATGATTACTATCCTTAAAGTAAATAAGAGTAGTATCTATATAATGCCAATCATAGAGTAGGTCAGAAATAATTCGCGTTACAGAAGAATCGAATCGTAAAATTCGAGTCAAATAGAATGAATGACAACACGATGGAATTTCTTCTCCGCTATGAAGAAAATTCTCCTTCTAGACTGAACAGTTTAGGAGGTTATAAAGAAAATATGGGAAAGAAAAGTAATTTAATCAGTAATTTCATGTAATTTTAAAATCCGGATGTTGGCAAGTGGAGCTGTAAAACGATCTAAAAAAGAATCTCGACCATAACATGAAATATTCTCCTCCTGCTTAGTCCTAGATAAAGGCGATCGAGCTTAAATGTATGCAAATGAAACGGAAATGGTAATGTATTCTTAAAAGTTTGCATTCTCCCCGATTATCAGTCCGCGCTGGAAATAATTACGAAAGGAGCGTAACACTTTTCTCCCTCCATCTCTCTTTCTCTCTCTCTCTCCATGTTAAATCACATGAGGGCAGAATAGAAGCAGATAAGCGTGCACTATAGATACCGCTAGTGTTATAGAGAGAGAATGATAATTTCCGCCGGGGAGATCACGGCATAATCGTGCTAGTTAGAACAGAATAAAGAGCTATATAGATATAAAAAATCCAAAAAATAATCTCTGTTCCCCGCTCCTTGTAATCTGTCAGATAAAATATCTTGCGTGTTTTATTTTTTCCACCTTCAATTTCTCTCCATTTCGTGTTAAGATAGTTATCGCCCACACTGCGTATCGTTCCAGAGAGCGATATGTGAAAAATAATATTCGATTCCCGGTTGGTGCGTGCGTGGGTGTACCGAGAGAAAAAAATAAAGAAGAGGGGTTAGTTTATTTAACAGTCTAAAACCGATTAGATGGACGGGTAGGAAGATCGGGGTGGCGCTGCCGATAAAACTCAAGTCAATCAGAGCGCCGTGGTTTTATTCATTTGTTTTGAAAAAATCCGAAGAGTGACACGCCGGATGCAGGTTCGCTCGTGTTGGACTCGTTGCCGACTCTACGAAGGGTCTGCGATTTGAAAGGCCTCTTTCATGTATTACCCGTATCAAACTGTAGAATCTCATCCGCGCCCACTGCAGTAGCTCGAGCCCGGAGATGTGGCCTTGCATGAGACTAAAGAAAAAGGGATAGAGAGAGAAAGGGGAGAAATAGAGGGGGAGAGAGAATGAGACAAGGGGCGACCTATGGCCTCAGCTGTGCCCAGCCTCACACGCTCTCACATTGGGTGCCACGAGACGAGCGGAATCAGGAAGCGGCGTCAGCGGTTGCTTAGCGACAAGCTGGGTGTTTACTTCTCTCGGAACATGATTGGCGGACTGCTGCCGTAAAATTAAAGATGTCTTTTTTTCCTCACTCCGAGTCTGGTAGACATTTTTTTTTGCTTTTCGGGCAGCCTTCCGAGTGTGGCGTGACTTATCCAAGAGATGAGAAGATTCTAGAGAAATCAACGCCTCCGGGCGTGATGTCGGACGAGGCAGTGTCGGCCTTAACGAAACATTTCACTTGGGATAGAAAGGAATTTTTTTCACGCGTATCGCGAGACCTGACTCCCCCCTTCCACCTCCTCCCACCTCCACCCACATCCCCCGCTTCCTCCCACCTCCTCCCACCTCCCACCTCCTCGCACCTCCACCCACATCCCCCGCCTCCTCCCACATCCCCCACCACCTCCACCTACTCTCACATCCCCCACCTCCTACCACCTCCTCCCACATCCCCCACCTCCCCCCGCCGGGATCGCTTTCGAATCCAAAAGAGAATAGTTTTAAGGATCGGGAAATGACAAGAGAATTCCCCGCGCCACGGGTGAGATTGTAAACGTATGCATCAAGGTCAACACCCAGTCACACCACTCTTAATCTCGCGCTTTTAATCTTTACGATTAAAGGCGCGAGAATGTTTTCGTTTTAACCCCGCTAAAATAAACATCCGTGTAGTAAAATCATTAGCATCGAACACGGGTCGGGGGATTCAGTACAGATAAGATATTTTCATTTAAATGGATGGCGGTGTTGAAAATTAAGTTTATGGAAGTGGCGCGTCTTAAATTGAATTTCCGAGCAGTTTGCGGACTGCGAGAAAATTCATTTCTCCCTGAAAGGGATACAAGTTACTTAAGCTGTATTTTTACTATTTAAATTCTATACTGAGGCATCCTTAATCACGCATATTTTATTTTCACTGTATTCTCTAGGCCTAAAAAATGGAACATTTTCCAATATTTTTAAAAATGTCATGATTTGGCTTGAAATAGATATTTGTAATTGAATTCCAACAGTTTAGAAGATACATTAATTCACAATCTTCAATTAATTCTCCGTCGATATGAATATTTAATAAATTAAGAACCGCGACATTGATTAAATAATCGAAAATATAAATATTATATATATATATAAATTTTAATAATCTTTAAATATTTGCAAGAGTTAATTTCATATCCTTATGTCTTTTCATTTTGCGTGTAATCCGGGATTATTGCTGTACTTAGCATTTCATGAGAGATTTTCTTGTTGCATGCATGTTAATCCTTATTGCTCGAGCGGGAGCTTAACAACTCGAAAAAAAAAAATTCACATTCACCCTCGTGTAAAATTTTCCCGTGAAACTTAATGGCTCATTTCAAGCGAGTCGTTCAATGTTTCTGCTGCGTTGGTAAGAAAACTGCACACATGCAATAATCGTTGGGGAAAAAGAAACTCCGCCATTCACTCTAACAAGATTCTGCCAATTATTTTGTCATTTATGAATCTCCGCGATGCCTTCAAACTTACATATAGGTCTTGACACGTGCCAATTACGGCTAAATAGCTAGTGGCGATCGAGGAGTAATTTTTATAGTTGGTCTTATGAAAATGATTGGATATTTCGAGCGATTTAATCAAATTCATATTTTTTCGCAAAGTGTATCGCCTTCGTAACGGACTCCGATGAACATTGTCGAGGGAATCACTTGATTTCTTCCACTATTTTACGTAAAAGAATTTGAAGTGCTATCGGGAGCAAAAATTATACAGTTATCAATATTATTAGGAATGAACACTAAGTTGTAAGAGAGGAAGTCGTCATTATCGTGACACGTTAGAATTTTCTTCGTAAAGTAGCACCCATATTCACTTACGTCAAAACAATGAGATATCTCAATTATTTTTCCGTAGACAGACGCATTTAGTTCAACAGATATTGCACGAGGTTTTCTATCATAATTAGAGTGCAATCGTAAAGTCTCGGAAATATTTTTTTAAATTATATGTTTCGGTAGTACATGATGCCTATGTGATCAAATACGAGTAATTTCCTGGATTTTTGTAACTTTCCCCGAAACATAAAAAGATAAATTGATGCTGCTTCTAACTTTCATTTACACACATAATCATCTGTTTAAGCTGGTAAGAATTGGAATGCTGATAATTACATAAATATGTACATGCATATATAATATACTGTCTTTACCCGACTATAAGACAACCTCGAGTATAAGACGGACCCATTCATAGAAGCTAATTTGTGGGGAAAATGCTTTAAAGGCATCCTGAAGCAAATGAACTAAACAATATTATTGAAATTATTTTTTATTTAAATCATTAAAATATGTTATCAGGATGTACAGGTCAAAGACAAATATAATGTGAATCATGCTAGTCAATCAGTGTCACAATTTTTTATTTATTCATTTCTTTGTTTGCGAATATAAGACGACTCCCTAAATTTGATTTAAAAAACGGAAAAAATACGCGCGATCTAATAAGGTGATAAATTAATAAGTTACTGAAAGTCCTTTAAACAAAGTGGAACGTCAATAATTGTGAATATATCCAGACAAAACAAATGATGATATTATTTAAAAACAGTTTAGGGATCATCAATAAAACAGGAGATCTTAAAAATGGTGACCTAAAACCGCATTGTAATGGTTTTTATTTCTCACGCTTTATCTAAGACTATTTTTAAAACTTATATTCAAAGCGAGAAGCTATTTCAAAGATATAAATCTTCTTCGCTTCGAATAATATCGAATATTTAGTAAATGACCAAAAGGAAGCTATCTGATATTACACTAATAAAGCGAAATAAAAAACGACATCAAAGATCACGCACCGTCGTTTGCCAGTCATCCGTTTTTTCCCCTATATCGAATTTTTTTCCTCCGACATCCCGCACGTCTTTAGTTCCCGAGAATTTCGATATATGGAAAGACACGGGGGAAATCTATTGCGGAGATTATCCTTTCGTTCGTGTTTCAAAGTCGTTGTATTGCCGAGCGACGCTACACTTAGAACGTAATTCTTCGAACCCCGCATTGGGATCGAAAAAAAAACGTTTTTCTAAGATCCGAGTCTTCCATTTTAGTGACGTCCCGTCGCGGAAGCTATTTCTTCGTTCTGTAGAATTTTGAATAATCGAAGGACGACGGGAAATCTATGACGGAGCTCATACTTTAGCACATGTTTGGAAGTCCCGATGGCGTTCCGGATCCGGGAGTGACACGCTCCGAGCGTGTGGCTACGTGTGTCCGTTTATGTGGAGCGTGTGTGTGTGCACGCGCGGTCGTGTGCGTGTGGGAGGGACGGAGAGAGAGAGCCTTGGTGCTAAGCCTCGTGGGTTTCCTTTTCCGACCAACCCATTCATCATCTCCTTCCCGGCTTTCCCAATGTCAATCCCCTTTCCTTACAGCCCACCTATCTTACTCTAATCTCAATGGAGACGGATTTATCACATTCCGGCATATGCGATGCTAGAGCGTATCACTGACAATACTGCGAGAAGTAGAGGGAATATGTGCGCATGCGCGTCTCGTCCGTTTTGTGCGGTAGGCAGGTGTTATGCGCACGCTGCTCGCTCACGAGCCGAACGCATGGCTAGCTTTCTCTAATCTTAATCCCGAACGTTTCTCGTTGTTGCGAAGTTGAGGGTTTATCTATGCAAATGAAAATACGCGAGCGAAGAACGTCGGGATAAAGAAGTGGTCGGGAAGTTTATTCTCCTTATTCCTTTAGCCTCGATGCAGTTTTTAGCTAGACAGCGTAGGAATGTATCTGCGTTTTGACTTAGGCTGCTCTAGAGACGTTCCGATACGAGTGATACAAAGCGAGTCACCATTTTTATACTGAGAAATTAAACATATACATATATATATATATATATATATATATATATATATATATATATATATATATATATATATATATATATATATATAATGCTCCAAACAGGAGGCAGAAACATTTTATAAAACTTATTATTTAAAACTTGACTTAGTTTTGAAATTTAAAATCTCTTTCATTCTCAACGTACATGTAACAGATGATATCACATTGCATATTTAAGTTGTAGTTTGCCAAATATAATGGCTGACAGGTCCACAAACGCATAAATAAAAATTGTTCGTATTTATTTATATATTTAGTAAAATTAATGCTTGGATTATAATGTCTATAATCCCTTATTCAATCTTAAAGACGGTTGTATTTAGCATAATATTTCAACACAAATATTGTACTCTTGTGTATTTGATGCTTGATGTAAAAATAATTAATACCGAATGAAAAGGGTTAACATTGGTGATCGTTCTACAATTAAAATACTGTTAACGATCTCAAAGCATTTTGAAATGGCGGTTATATACAAGTTTAACAGCGAATCGGAATATCATTAAAAGATTTATTTATTAACTGATTTTTTTGAGAAATATATTTTCAAGTATTTTTTCAAATACTACTTGCACTACTTTTATCATCTTCAGTACTGCCCTCGGTATTTTCATCATAAATGTAACTTGAGAGAATATAATTCTCGGATGCGAACGGAGACCATCAGATAAAATTTCGATCTATTTGACAGAGTGACGACACGGAGACATTTTCGTCGTTATCTTTTGTTAAGGAGTAGTAGCGAACTATTTATGGCATCTAAATAAGCGTCAGAAGCAATCGGCACACACCGTACATGTTTCAGGACAAGAAAACATCTACGAAATAAAGACGAACCATTAACGAGACAGTGATAAATTGCTCGAGCGACACGTATTTTTTTCGAAAGAATGTACATTAAAAACGGAACGTTGGGACGGCTTTCAGACCTAGCGAATCTTCGGAAAGTCTTTAAAGGGACAGCACTCGATTTCGCGTTGAATTAACGCTAATTAGATGTGATTTATGTCCGTTGACTCGATGCTAACGCAACGTGGTTTGGAGGTGATTTAGAAGCCCCGACCGAAGGGATTCAACCACCTCCGGGAATAAAAGCGATGTCGTCTCTTTTTCTTTATTTTCCTCGTCGTTACTCTTCCGACGAGTGTCGGATTATCTCCGAAGCTGTTGACGAGTTTTCCACAACGAATAATGACGAATGCGCTCATACCTCGCGATATCACGTCGCCGAAACGGAGTTTAGCATTGTAGAGATGGAGTTCTCTCAATGCATGTACGGGGAAAACGAGAGGACGAATGCGATGGCGAGACTAATGACATTGTTATCGATAATTCACCGTTCATTTTGCGGTCGCAAATCACTCGCTACGAAGGCATAAGAGGCGAAAGACGTCAAGAATTCTCTCCTTCGCGTACGATTGTTCGGATGGAATTCGTGGTTGACCTTGGTGATCAACAGGATAACGGGTCTACCCCGCAAACACGAGGTCGCTGGTTCAAATTACAGCCTTGGGCAAGGACGACCGAGTTTGTTCATAATTTTATATTATTAAAGGTTTCGTTTTTTTTTACGACGTGGGATATTTTGGAGG
Organism: Tanypteryx hageni; assembly: GCA_028673005.1. Lineage (NCBI taxonomy): Eukaryota > Metazoa > Arthropoda > Insecta > Odonata > Petaluridae > Tanypteryx > Tanypteryx hageni. The sequence goes on from CM054120.1 coordinate 160,154,997, forward strand.
ACATTTTTTACGTTCGACTATCTTTCATAAAACTTCCGTTGCATATTTTTCAACTTCGACCGTAAATAACTCCTAAGTTGTTGTGTGTCGATTCCTAAAAGCTTGATAGTTAAAATAATTCGAGATAAGACATATGTAATCTTCTAAGTTAAGAGAATTGTCGCTTTAATTATTCAAAAAGACAGAAGAATACGTGGTATTCATATTATGTGCGGACTTGTGAACATTCGTTTTTATTAAACGATAACTGGCCCCATAATTTCTACATTATTTATTTATTAATTGAGGGAGATAACCATATCATTTACACACATCAGAGATATACGAGGGCAAATATTCCTGTTTGTGGATCTGCTATTCCATAACTTAGCTGGGCGATTTGGTTTTTTATTTGCCGTTTCAGTGAGATTCTGTAATACATGAAAAACTTGCTTATCAGCAAAATTTGAACTCAAACGGGGAATATTTAAGTCAGCTGAAGTGACATTGCTTTAAATACGAGAAAGGAAGCGTTTACATCTTAATTATTATTTCGAATAACTGAATTAAAAAATTTATGTTTCTTTTTTCCAAGGTAATCATCATCAGATCTACTTAACGATACTTGTACGGAAATATGGTATATTGCAGATTTATTATAAATTTATGCTGACGTGTAACTATGACACGGCATCGTATGTTTTATGACAATTTATACAGACGTAATTAGTGCAGATATTTTTCCAATACTTGAAGAACAATATTGTCTGTGGTTTGAAGTAAATTTACTAATAATTAACAATAAATGTAAGCTCGTGTAAATTACAGTAATTTGTTTAAATTATAGCAGGATTTGACTTCCGAGTATAAGCGTAGGTACCCTTTTAGCGAAATACTTGGAAGAATATAACTTTTAATAACCTGTCGCACCTTAAACTCGACAAATTAATTTAACTAAATAAACCATTTTGAGGAAGTCTACAATGAGAAGCACGAAGAAAATAACTATAATTCCTTATTATTGCACATTGAGTTTAGCAAAGAGGAATTACTGCCGAGTTATTTTCTCTATTACTTCTCGTATTTTACCGCTTAACTTAAGATCTTAAAAATATTTGGCCTTTGGCAAAGAGCTATCCTTCGAGAATGGAAGTATTTCCGAAATTCTAATGTGAGATTTATTAATACTGTTACGCGTAATTTGAAAAATACTCATGGAGTATATTCTCAAAGAAGACGCGGTTTTAAAAATTTTGACGCCTATCCTCGAAATACACACTCAAAACTGTCCTACACCTATCAAATTTGTTGTGACAAAAATGTACTCACCATAACAGCAAACATTTCTTCTTGCTACGAGTCAATTTGTGTAGGATGATGCCTTCAGGGCGTATGTCTTGGGTTCTCATCCTGGTCAGTATGGCGAGCCCCAGGTTGTTTCCTAGAAAAGAAGGTATGATTATAAATAAAATCAAATCAATGTCGAAGTAATTATTAATATTATCAAACACTTTTAAAAAGAAAGCAACCGAAAAATTAATTTATTGGTGCTAATAAACACGATTCCATGAATCCCAGGAGAGCACAGTCAAGCTGCCGAAGAACACTAGGTTGCGTATATTCTCACAACTTGCGCCGTAAACCTTTTATACTGATATCCACATTCTTCAAGACCGTAAAGCGAAATTTAATTAATTCTCAAAATCATTACCGTTTTGACACTAAATCTTACTCTTTGACTGAACGGATACACAATAAAACCAGATCAGAATGCCGTGAAGGAGACCATGGAGCATAAAAGGGTTTACAATAGACATACAATAGGAATTCATCACGTCTATGGCGACTGAATTCGTCGAGACACAAGTAACCGGCTACCTCCGACATTTTTTACGGTTTTCAAGTCCCGCATGGGTCATCGACAGCTACAGGAGGTCTTCGTCATTAAATTGTCTCCTGATGCTATCGAACGACAGGCTTGATTAGACCGTAGCTGTCACGGGAGCAGATATGCAAAAACGGAAAATTTATAAAGAGGATTCTTCCTTCTTTTCAAATAAGGAATTCGCGGCCCGTGTGCGGATTGAAAATTGAACCATAAATGGGTAAAGGAAGTAAAAAATAAACGCTCAATTCCAGATGGCGCGATTTTTCATCGAAAGCGAAGAGCATAATGATTCACTTTTTATCACTCCAAAGATGCATTCAAGTTGTGTATTCTTGAAAGCTAGGCCAAAATATCCAGGTGGATATCATTGTTTTGTTTTAATATCGGATAATGTTCTATTTTTTAATATGAATTATGTTTGCGCATATCGATATGAAAGAGTCTCTTGGCCAATTTGACTGGTTGGATGATTTACCTCTCTTCCTTTAGCTTTTGGTCGAAGGAATAACATTCTTAAAACATTAACCAAGCCGTCGCTAGCAGATAAACCACGATTTCATCTCAGGATATTTATATGCTTGTTAATTTGTGAAATAATCACGATAGTTACCTCTTTATTACTGATACCAAGGCAGGAAGTAATGTCATATTTTTCTATAAGACTTAGTGAAAGTCATCATTATATATAGACGTTCCTTACAGAGGAGGATATAACATATAGGAGGATACTAATGTTTAGGCACTTCCAGATAAGCTGTAGATTCGAAATTTCTTTCTTAGGTAGGATTTTATGCAAAACCGACTAAAAAAAAAACGAAAATCTTGAAAAAGTGCAACAATGCGGCCGCTAAAAATTCGCAATTGTTTAAAAAAAATTTCAAGGTTTATGTATTTTCGAATGTGTTACCGAGCTGAAATTTTTTTTAGAGGTAGAATTTGTAAAAAATCGAAATTGGGATTATAGAAATTTTGATATTTTAATTTGTGTTGCCGTTAAAAATTCTTAAAATTTAAAGAAATAGATAACTGTTTCGGTACTACGGGATGAGCTAGGTAGCTGAAATTTTAAAGTTATTTACAAAGTAGTGCATTTGCACAAATAAACATTTGAATCTATCCACAAATATATTGCGGCGGCCGTAAGGATGTTTAAAGTTTAAACAATTAGAAAAATATTATTTCACTTCTAGAAGTTCTTTAAAATTTGGCAGAAATGTATAGCATTAGTCAGTGGCGGATCAAAGGGAGGGGCGATCGCTCTCCCCTTGGAGGACCCCATTGCCCTCCACTAGGTGCATTCTTAAATTCATTCTGCGCAACATCCATTGTTTCTACACCGAAGATTAAGTCTGTATGACAAGGGAAAGAAAGATTCTGATGGGGGTAGGGATTTTTAAAATGTATGGTTGTCGGCAGAGGAGGAATCAAGACGGTGGAGAGGTAATTGGGGCGATCGCCCCCTCCTTGGGAAGGTTCTGGATCCGCCCCTGGCATTAGTACCCCATAATGGAGAAAGTATAAAATTCTTAAAATTGCAAAGTTTGGGGGTTGTTTTAATCTATTATTTTTACATAAGGGAAAAACGAAAATCTCTTCGGAGGTGAAATCTTTAGAATTAAAAAAATATTTGTAATGATGAAATATCTGTCTGAAAAATGAATGTTTTTTCAAAGTGAGATGATATGCTTGCAGAATGCAAGAAGCACCTTCTAGTACTAAATAGCAGTAGATAAGTGAAAAAATGGTATTTCTGAGAAAGAAATAAGAAACTACTATTTTGGCCCATGAGAATATTTGAACACTTTAGTTTGTTCCCTTTTCTGTGCTTTTAAGGAGAAAAAGAATTCTCAGTTTTCCTGCAAAAGGGATATCACATATTTCTGCACGATCCTTCATTTATGCAAAGCCAATTTTTCTAAAATGCAAAATTAATATTGTCGACCATTACCTAACGACAATTGCCATTACATGAATAGTCTTAGGAATCTGGAGAACATGTCACGATGGATTTCAATGCCTTTGATTACAGCAAAGGTTTTCAACTAGGATGATTTATAAGGGCAAGTCATCTACTCCATTCATCGAATATTTTTTTCGAATATAAGAGCACCTTTAGGAGACGCACGTGTTTGGCCTCGCAGAGACGTCTGGGATTTCTATCTCATCTAACCCCTTGAGCAGAAGCGGTTAATGGCGGTAACACACACGCACGCACGCACACACACACACACTCACACGCACACATACTCACACACATACACACACGCGCGCGCGCGCGCTCTTTCTCTCTCAATCGTCACAAGCACACTTTCATCTCTACACCCACGTGGACGTGCAAAGATGTCAAAGGGGGCGTTACCTGGTGAAGACACCGAGCCATAAAAAAATGACTTATGCCTCTCGCTCCCGACACCCATCTTGCCTACTCCGAGGCCTTGAGATCAAGCATGCTTAACTCACGTCTTCACCTAAATGCAAAGCCTTATCTCCCATATCATTCTTCGTAGCGCGGAGCTGTTAGACGGCTCCAAATGGGTTGGGTCAGTATTTTATTTTTTTGCGCAACCAAGGGAGGTTTTTCGCTCGTGCCGCGATTGCGAAGGACCGTTTAGATTGAAACCCTCCCGCGGAGATGGACGTATTATCGCAATACGGCGAGACTCGTTCTCTTAAAAAAGTCTCGGTTAAGAGAGAGCGATCGAAAATCATCTATTCAGGGAGGGATCTTATCCGCTCCCGACCGCGGTTGAGACTTTTTTACTGGAGTTTCGAGCGATAAATATCCTTCTGAGTATATAAGCGACAACTTTTCAAATTCAAGACTGTTTATCTAACTGAGAAATGCTTGCATCACCATTGGCGTGCAATTTCGCAACCGCTACGAAAGGTTAAATAAGTTATTGATCAAGCGGCGTTAAACTCGGACACGTAGGAGAGGAAGGAGGGTTCTTCGTGGTCCGTGACACACCTTAATAGCGCCTCTTGGCGAGATTATAAGCCCTCAACACATTTGCGAATATTTGATGATACGGATCCTAAGTGTTACATGGTCCTGGGGTACAACCTACTGGGAAATATGATCTATGCTGAAGAGGGGGTTTCAAGAACAAGACATGCAGTAATTTGTAAGGAGAGACAAATATAGAGATTCCTTAGAGATACTGAATATAATATAGAAGCGGACAGAAATTTAGTAGTTTTATTTATGTGGAACGGACAAGTGTTTAGGTATATGGCGCAATCATGTCAATTAACGTATCCCGAATACTCTCTATTTGGAATGATTCCTTCTGAGAGCTATAAAATAGTTCATAGATCTCAGGATGTACACTTATTAGGCTGTTTAAAACAAAATATAAACAAGTAGGAGTCACATATTAATTTTTAATAATTTCGTAGGTTTTTACTTTTTCCATATACGAAGTATAGAGAAAGTATTGTTTTCATGAAAAAATCGAATTCGAGATTTCAACGTAAATACATGTTTAAAGGTCCCCTGAACACGTTTTGACAATTTTCTCGATGATGTCTGTGTGTCTGTCTGTCAGTCTGTCTGTCTGTATGTGATAGATTTTTGTGGGCGCTCTTACTCAAACACTATTAATCAGGTCATCGCAAAATTTAAAATTTAACATCTTTATAAAGGTTAAAAGCGTTGATTAGTTTTTGATAAAAATCGGTCGTCCGGAAGTGGGGGTTTACTCTTGTCACTCTTATCCGTTATTTTAAAATATTTGCTTTAATATTTGATAAATGTAAAAATGTATCTGAATAAAAGTTATAGGAAACTTAATTTTCTACAACCTTTGTTTGATACAATTTTCCATGAAATGCATTGTTTAAGTGATATCTTATATTTTTAGCTGCCACCACCACGCCACCTACCGAAGACAATTGTTAGCAATTTAAGTTTAGTTACGTCTAAGTAACGCTACTTTTTCTTTTCTTAATTGTCAACCGGAAGTAAATATTGACAACGATCCCAGAGCTAACAACATGTAATTTGTCGTATAAATATGGAGAAAGTCATGTCATTTTATTTTAATATTGAAGGCCAGAGACTTTTGACCGCCACAAGCCTATTTTTACGGCACTTATTCTTACTTTTACTTTTCAAATATTATTTATTGAAATATATTTAATTTATCTTATGTTCTAGAAAGAAAGGTTTAGAGATTCATTTAAGATAATCTCTGCTAACCAATCTCGCCTACTCGTGTTACTCTCGAAGCTCCAGCTACCGAGTCATCTTAGTGCAACCATCTCGAAGGCTAAGGGAATATGACATCGTGTGATAGCGATTCCATGCGCTGCGAAGCGAAGGAATTCAATGGCTGGGGAAACCGCATTTTGGCTTGCGACCAAAGTTTAAGAGTTTGCATCCGACAAAAGTCTCGAAAGAATTTTACATTTGCCTTGGCACTAAAATGAATTCATTAATAATATATATGTACAAGGAAAACAATCCTGATCGTTAGAATTCTTAGATTAGATGAATTAAAGAAATAGAGCCGTTGCAAATGACACGTATATTTTTTGTTAATAACAATTAAAGACCTGCGACGATTAGTTAATAAAAATTAATATTAATATAAATGATAAAAATTTTCGACAAGAAAATTATAATCATAGAAACTCACCTTTAGAATGGAATAATTCATTAGGTTGTTGTATCATGCGTGATCCTTTGACCTAAGAATATTTAGATTAACATTTATAATTCATTTTTGAATATGCGGCAGGCATTCATGTGCATATAAATATAAATATTGGCATAAATGGAATGCTTACATGCAATAAATCACCAAATTTCGTTCAACGCGCTACTATGCAATTAAAATTCTCCCATTTAATCGGATGCATCGAAGTAAAGAATATAATTACCAGATTAGATCGTTACTTTTATAGAGGTCCGAATGACAGATGAATAATCAGATGCGTGAATGTTTTACAATAGAAGCAAAGAGAAATCAACATGTTCATGTGGAAAAGAATTAAATATCATGCAAGAACAATAAGAAGCAACTGACAATAAATTGAAAGATTCCATGATGATGATGATATCTATTTATCTATGATATCTAGAAAAGGTGGCAGGAAACGGAATCCTTAAGATGCTGTCTACCACAGACTCCAAACACGATAATAATATATATGACTAGTCACATATTCCACCATAGGTCTCATTTGTAATATTTTCATCATTTTGCTAAGATTCAAGAGGCAAAACTCTCTGTAAAATGATGCAATAGTCACTGGGTAACTGATGGCACAAGTGCTGAGAACGTTTCACTTAAAAGCACAAAATAAAACCAGATAATCCTAACGAAACTTAAAATGCCTACGTTCCACATAATAATTTTAAATAAAATGTGGTGCGGCATTTACTTTTATTGGTTTTAACAGCTTTGATGAAAATCACCGCGGATTGCGTTCCCAAATTTCATTATTTAGCGTTATAAAATATTAAAAATACATTCGAATGGAAAACTAAATTCATTACGCGTATTTGTGTGACAAAAATAACGAGTGTATCTATAATGCTAGACTACACCGAATCCAAGTCCAACAATAGTCATTGCAATGGCAATACTCTCGTGATTAGTGATAAAAACTGCAAAAACGCCAGTATTTACGCAAAATTAGAAGAAATACGATCGATAAGCAAAATTCTACTATAAAAATTATAATCACCATTTCTTTTCTTAGAGAAGAGTACAAATTCTGCTCCGATATTATAATTTTAAGATATTTTAATGTGCAAGAGAAAATTGCCCTGCACGATGGATTTCAGATTTCCCATGTAAATCAAAGGGGAAGGATAATTCCTGGAGTCGAACCCGGGACTTTCAATCAACAAAAACTATCCTTGGGAACTCGGCCCCACTAGCAAGAGATTTCCACCAAGTGCCATGAAAATCGGTCTATTGGGAGGGACAGACAGGCAGACAGACGGACAGACAGATACAACGACAAAACTATAAGCCTATTTCCATTCTGGAAAGTAGGCTAAAAACGCGGAATACAATAGGTGGTCTCCACGTCGTGCGTAGTAATAGTAACTATGCTGACTGTCAGATAAGGTACTTCGTTAACCGTAGATAACTTAATAAATCCAGCAATTTATAATCTCTTGCAATATTTTAAATAAATATAAATGAACTTTTTTTGCTAACTCAAATGATTTACTACGTTATCTGTAGTACTATGGAGCACGTGAATGGCATACCTTCATTTACTTCCGAGTCCACAAGAAGTGAGATTTCGAACGAGACCACATTAAGAGAATAGCAATTGTACAATAAGAAAATAAAATTTACGCAGTTGACAAGGGCAGTATAATATAGAATGGAATATATTTTTTAATTTTTGTTGTGTTTGTAAGCGTTAAAAATGTCATTTCTGTAATAGTGAACCAGAAAAAAGCACGAATTTGCAATGCAGAAAGCTTCTCTATCATGGATGATAAAATATTGTACTGAAACACATCAAACTCATAGCAGTACAAATGAATTTTTCGTGAAAACTTAAAAAAACCCTACGTCATAACTGTGAGCAATACCCGAGATTGTAATGAGGAAAGACTAAATAATATTACCAGCAAAAATGTATAAAAGTTAGTAGTTCAACCATAAGGGGTCCTAGAAGTCGGACATTTGAAACAATCATTCAGGGTAAAATACATATGGTTAGAAAATCAACGATGGCGATTTGTTATATTAAGCACAGCGGGTAATAAAACGCATCAAACAATAAAATCAGCGTATATTACCTTCGTAAAACATTCTTTGCATATAAACAGTCAAACAAAAATCTCGGTCACGATTCCAGTCACACCCGTTAACGGTGTAATTTATACCCTATCAATACGGAGTTAAAATCAACAGGCGTGAGGGATCAACCAATCGAGAGGAGGCGATTATAGCGACACCTATTTGCCACTTCCCCTTCACTTCAACGCAGCACTTAGAGATATACAAGCAGTAATCGCCGTTACCAGAGACTCTAATAATGTAAAATTAGTATTCGTAACACGTATCTACATTGCGTAAACGTAATTTCATGAATACTGTAAATCTGGCAGGATCTTCAAAGACATCAATGACTTTTATTAGGTTTACTGATGCCAAGTGATTCTTCCTCCGTTTTTATAACATTTATAGTATTTACGACTCTGGTTTAAAGTTAAAGGAAATAAAAAACAAATAAAGCAAGGAGTAGATTAATATATTTTTTATATTCAATATTATTGATATGACATGATGAAATTAATAAAAACGCATCGCCCTCATCAATAACGTTCCATAATCTTTCTTAAGTTATAAAGAATCTGTTGAAAATGCCGCGTTTAGTTTATACGATACGTTAGATAGGAACTGTTCTGCTTAGTCGAAACCGGTCGTCTGTTTTGTGTGAGTTATTAAAGTGGATTCTTTACCAAACATTTTATTCATTTTCCTAGTATTTTTATATTTTTTGTGTAAGAAAATGTGTGGAAGAAACGGTAAAGCACCGAGAGAAGGAATGGATTAGATAGCAGAACGCGTGTTTGAGCCGAAGGCAGCAAACTATTCATTTGAGCGAAGTGCCTGTAATTTTCTTGTGTATATAAGTGCAGGGTGCCGAATAAGTCAAGAACCGATTTTATTCATAGCAACAAAAAAACGCGTTTTCAGACAATGTCAAGTACAGGCAAAATTAGCTACTCCAGGATATTTTATTTTAGACTACATCTGGCAAATAATGCCATTTAAATCTCAACCACCACTCGCGAAAAATTTTGAGCTCCTAGACCATTGGTGAGCAACCTATGGCCCGCGTGCCGCATGCGGCCCTCGAGAGCGTTTTATGCGGCCCGCGAAGCTATGAATAAAGAGAGATTTAACACAAATTCATATCATATACATTCAAATTACGACAATGAAATACTTGATATTGAAATGCTTATCCTAAAAACCTAATTTAGATGTGATTTTCACTGAAATGATACCGCAGACTCTCCAGCTCACGTCCGATTTATAGTCATATCTGGCACGCCGTAGCATTGCCGAGACGCAATGCGGCCCGCCGAGGAATTCGCAACCGCCAATGCAGCCCGTCACGTAGAAAAGGTTGCCCTCCACTGTCTTAGACGAACACCGTCCACTACGTTTCTCAAATTTATAACTTCTGGACTAACTGAAGCGATTGAAATCAATGTTCAGAACAATTCTCAAGAACCTTTTTAAAGACCGTCCGATTTCTTTGCTCTCTTCAGCACATTTTCGCACATTTTTTCAATGTTTCTCGATCTTGACAGAGCGTGATTTGTTTTGAATCAGCAACTGCACTACCTTATCGGAATGTGGGCATGCATCTTCTTTCGTCGCTAACTTAAACTTATCTCAGAAAGCCGGGGAGCGATTTTGAAAGTAGAACTCCACAATAGCAGAGTGTTACTGAATTGCTAATTTATTTATGGTTTAAAAACTCCAAAATCTCCATTAATATATGGAACAATGGAAACAACGCTATCTGTAATATTTCCAAAATAATCAAAAATAAAAAGGGTCTATTTTGAGCAAGCGTAGCTGCTTCGCACATTAGCGAAACATCCCAGCCGTTTGTATTATTTTATATTTTGAGTAACTTCACATTGTCAAACGTAGATTTTATTTAATATCAGAATCGCAAATTAAATGAATGTTTTCAAAACTAAATACGTTACGCTATGTATTGCGCATAGCATAATTTTCTAAAGGAAAGAGGATGCTTGACCACTTTTTAGTACATAATATGTAGTACTAGATATGTGATTTTAAATAAATATCGTTAGATTTTAAAAAATGTTTTTGGATTTATCTGCCAGAACTAAAGTTAAAAATGAAGTAGTTTAGATATTTACAAAATGGCCTGTATTATTGCCAAATTTAGGTACATGTGCTTTTAATTTCTGAAATGTAATAGGTAAGTATGTATAAAATAATTCGAGCATTAATTTCTTTTGATAACAATAAGAACTTTGATTTTGATTTAAAGTAAGGGAAAATTAAGTCCCTTGTTTTATAACAATTATAATTTGAATTATCATATGAATTACATTAATTGAATGCTTAACTGTAATTATTATCCAATGATACATAATCTTGCAGCCACTCTATGCATAAATACTTTCTCTGCATTATTTTATAACCTGCCTAAAGAGTTGAACCTATAAAATCAAGGTGAGCTCATTTGTGAATTTCTTTTTCCTGGATGATAAAAATTTTGTTGCTACAAAAAGATAACTGCAATTCTTTTAGGGAAATCCATGTAGGAGAGACACTTCCTTCACGCTTCATCATCTTTAGCATTTTTTTGAGAAATTACAAATCTGGCACCATTTGATTGTCTTATCTCTTTCCTTCAACAGATGTATCTAGGTGGTTCGTTAAAAATTATTTATTGCTTCATAATTGTGCTTTAACGCAAAATTTCCGAGGAAATAAATTACATAACTTCACGGGATTCATGAATGGCCTATTTCCTGGTTCTAATTTTTCTGATTACTTTAATATAAAATTAGTGATTATGATTATTTCCACGTTTGCCAGTAATTATTACACGATCACTGATGAAGAAGAAATCTAGGGAGAAAATCCATCACCCTTTCATCCCTTCCGCCTTTGGATGCCCTAACCGCTCCAACCATTCCATGAGCTCTTAAACCCATTCCGTACGCAGACGCTAGATTTGGTGCCACAAGATGGGTTCTTAAAACAATAGCAAATAATATGCTGACAGCGATAAGAACATTATTCGAAATCCATCCTGTGCAAGTGCAATAAATTGCAGAGATTTTGGAATTGTCGATAAAATACATTTGTAACATTTCGAAGTTTAAAAATAATTTCGTGATATGTTTATATTAGAAAGAAGACGTTAGATCGGGCCGCATCATAGTACAAAGTAATTATGCTGTCCGCATAAATGTTCGACGTGCAGTGTGAGTTTATAATGCTTGCTACAGGAGGATAAATGATTTTTTTAAAATATGTTATTTTGCATTACTAAGATATTTCACCATTTGGCACATTTTCCTGAGAATAGGAAGAATATTTATCCCTATAAATGCACTGGACAAGTCAAGAGCCGTCTTACACTCGAGCAATATTACATAACTCGACATAGAAAAAGGTCTTTACGTCAAAACGCTGCACCACGACAATTTTGCATTAACGAAGCGAAGTTTCAATATTGAAAAAATTGAAGGAAATGCGGAAGTGAGCATTTTATGCGGAGAAAATTTTTCGTAGTCAAAGTCACTATTAGTTCTCTTTTAAATGTTTTTGTCGTTAAGTGGAAAGTTTAATGCAGGGATAATATTTTTTGGTGGTCTTACGTACATCTTAATTTGTTATTCAAAGCGGGAATTTGAAAAACTGTAAAATTATTTTAGCTCTACGTTTCTCCACAGAAATTTGATGCTTTTTGAATTGCTGAAACCATTTCGTTCTAGGGATTATTGAAATTAAACTTGGCATTTTAATGGCGCCGCTTTTCTAATTTGCGTAGCTCTTCGCTAGAAATGGGCACACCATCTGGAGATCGGGCGTCCCATTACCGACATTTGGACGCATTAATTGATGCTTTTAGCACAGCTTATAATCTTTATTACTGGAAAGACCTAAACTCGGAATTTACGAGGCTCTAATCCAAAATGCCATAAACCGCTCCCACAAAGCTCCCAGTCAAACGCGTGGCAGAACACAGACAAAACATACATCATTCCTATTTTTCATCGGGTAGAGCAGGAAGAAAGAGATTCCGTAATAATTTTGCGAGCAGCATCGAGCCGAGACCGGCTGCATGATTTTCCATTCGAACGGAGTAATTTCTTCCATTTAAATCGCGTTATTCATAAAACGGAAGTAAATCTCGACACTTAAATAGAGGAAAGAGAGAGAGATACGGCCTTTGGAAATCTGGAACTGTTCCTGAGAATTGCTTCTGTGACTTAAAAGCCGCTCTCTTTCCCTTTGACTGAGTGGAAAGGCGGGGAGGGTTCTCGTGGAAGTCAACCGCCATTGGTATTCAGGAGCTGTTTACCGCTCCGTGCTTCCGACTAGCCGATCCCGCGTTACACAGCGCCGAGACTTGGATATATTAATTTGTTAGCTGGAGGCGTCCTCCATCATGCTGTCTCGTTCCATGAGCCTTTACCTCTTCACCGCTCCGTCGTCTTTTAGCTCAGGAAAGGAGGAAATTCTCTGCCCCATCAGCAAACGACCGGCGAGCGAGGAATCTGGACTGATCGCTACTTTCCTCACACTCCACTCATCCCATTTCTAAGCGTATTTTTTTCTACCCAGAGACCGGATTGGGAAACGGAATAACGATCGGTCCTCCAATAAAAGCAATTTTGATCGCTCTTCCGGCCATCTTGCTTCGGATTGGCGATGCATGGAAAGCATTTACGGTTTGGGGTTGCGAAATTTTTGGATTCTTTCGGGTTGGGGGGGGTGGGAGGAGGGGGGTACATGAATTGCGGTTTTCCGGAGAATCTTAATGGTCCACCGCGGTGCGAGTAGGTACATAATCATTTCTTTTACTGGCCCGGGAGCTATGTGGAGATGGTTGGTCGACGGGTGGTGAGTTTGTGTTGAGGTAACGTTCGAGTCGACATGAGAAGGGGATAAAAGTTTATCTCCAGGAGTTACGGAATGTGAGGAAATCGTCGCTATTAAAAAAATTCCAACTCCGTTACTGCAATTTATGAGTTAAATATCCACGTCCTGTGCGGTATATCATCTGTGGACTCTCTGTTTTATACTCTATATCCCTACCCTCGAGCATATAATCAACGTGGTAGCAGCTACTAACAATCGAAACGGGCTCCTTTTATTGTTTATCATCGGTTTGGTGACCGTAACTCGAACCGTTACTGTCGTACCGGTTAAAATTAACATAAAATGATATTGTGCTGGGCACTGGATGTAGTAAATAATAAAGTTATGCAGGCAAGTAATGGCGACGGCTTCATTTTATACTCCGTTGCTTAGGAGATAACAAGGTTTTTTTCTCGCGCCGAGCAATTATGCAACACGTTTTCATCAGTGCTAACCTCAACGATAACAATGATTCTGTTATGGAGCGTTCTTGTCCATATCTCTTCATTAGAATTCTCAAGCTCATCGATACTTTCGAGTTGTAATAGGACGCAGAAATTTTTTTCGTTTCAATTAATAGTTCTACACTCTGAATATAGGATATCGCATTACTAATGGAATCATATATTATGCCATACATATGCCTTCGCTCCAATTTAAAGTGAATATTATAATTAAATTACTCCTCAGTAATATTTATCAATCATTATTAATGTTTCTCTGAATTTATTTTGTTCGGAGGAATTGCTTATCAGCTGCTTATAAATGAGGTGGTCGATATATTTTGAAAAGTTTTTGATTAAATGCCGATGCACCTTCAATCAGAATACTAAATAAAAAATAAAAAATAATATAAAAGAAATTTAAATTTTTACTAATTCATTCGCATTTTTATTATTTCGATTCTTCCCCATTAAAATTTTGAGAACATATTCACAAATAATTGAAATTCATTAAATACGTGATCATATTACATAAGGTTTAGGGCGCCGGTTACTGGTAATCTTGATTTAAAGAAAATGGATTTAAAAATACCGATGCTGATTTAGATTCTGATAGTTTATTTATTTATGATCGACTAACATTAATATGGTGGTGATTTCCGGGAATCTGCCGTGTTGATCCATTTCCTGGACAATATTTCGCCGACGTTCCAGTCGGCTTCTTCAGGTCCGAAGTGTCAGTGCAGATAAAGACGACCAAAAATCTGCACCGACACTTCGGACCTGAAGAAGCCGACTGGAACGTCGGCGAAATATTGTCCAGGAAATGGATCAACACGGCAGATTCCCGGAAATCACCACCATATCAACAGCACGCCGTGGAAGCCTTCGTACTAATTGACTAACATTAATGTTTAACTATCCCGGAAATATTAGCCGGAGCGAGAAGAAAAGAATATTCTAAGATTTTTTTAAACTGTTTCTTTATTGAATGTAAATTTGGTAGAAATGTAGCGAAATAATTGTTCCCCAAGTACTTAAAGGCCATATCTGTGAATAGCTTTACCATCAAAGGAAATTCGTTCCGGTTCATGAACCTTACTACTGTTCTGATTTCGAGTTTTACGGCCACTTCGGTTAAAACTTCGCTTCTCGTAAATCCATTCATGCACTTGCCTCCGAAATAATTTTTTACGTAGTTATTCAAACATTTTGCTTATCCCTATGTTGCTAGTCTGTTTAAGTTTGTTAATGCCAGAGATTTGGTGGTTCAACTGCATAGGGTGAAAGGCATGAAATTATGACATTTCATCGTTTGAATACTTGGTATTTACACAGGTATATAATCCAGTATTCCTTCTCTTATTAATCCTAGATTACTAACCATTCATCTGACAGGCGACGACCAAAGCAAATATACTCCTACTCGATATTTTTGAGTTCTAGGTTTAGTTTTTTATAGTCTCATTTAAGCTTGTGTTCTTATAGTATGACTGTTTACACAATGGATTATTTGCTTTGATTTTGTGCTACGCAACTGAGGTTGCCTCACAGACGAATGGTTAGCCTTAACGTTACTTGATGATCCTAAAATTAAGTCGCACTCTTAAGTCGACGATTGCTAATGTTCTGCAAGTAGAGCTGCCTCAGGAGAGCCAGAATAAGGGAGAACTGATTAAATGGTCGATGTCTATTTTGTCCTTCTAAGAAGAGGAGAATAACAAGATTTCACTGCAGTGCATGTTCACGTGCTACTTGTGGAGAACATAGTGAAAAAATGTGTTTGGAATATTGTGATAAAATTTAATACGGTATTGTATGTAAAAATGTACCAGAGAGTATTGAAGTATTGTTAAGTATTTAAAAAAAATGTGTATCTCTATTTTCTTTTATTAAAAAATATAAGTATGAGGTAGTCTGTTAGACGAATGGTTAGTAATCCCGTTTGTCAAACTAAGATTAGTAATCTAGGGTTAAGCGAGTAACTTGGTATACATACTATCTCCGCATGAATCACATATATTTGTACAGTCCAAAGGCTTGAGTAAGGATACAATTCATTAATCAAGCAAATTTATATATTTGCGAGTGAAATTAATGAGTCAAATATGGTAATTTTTGCACAATGAAAGTGCGGTATGCATGGCATAAACTTTCTCATATCCGCACGATTCTAGTCCTTAAAATAATGCCATGCTTACATTACACGTATACATATACGCGCAGTTTGGCTCGCAGCAGGAATATTGCTGCTGGTGGGGAGATCTTTGCGGTAGACAAGCGTCAAGCTCGATGCGTTATGTCACAGAACGCTATATGCTTACATTTGAGAAATATAGCTTTATATATTAACGTTTATAATGAAGAGCTCTATAACTGGAGAAATTTTAATCAAATCTTTCTGAGTAAGGCGACATTCTGTGAAAAATCGACGTGGTTAAATTTCTTTTTGCGCGATATTGTTCATTCCAATAAGGCTTCTACTCCGGGTGATATAATATACAAATACGATATTCGATCAGATTCTGTTGTACCGCTTAGCCCCAAGAGCCGCGTACAGAGTAGTGAAAGGCAGAATAAAAAACAACTTATTCAGGGAAATGTAGAACGCATTTTCATCGAATTTGATTGTTTTCACGATCGCAATACTATACCCAATATACTTCGTATATGAGACAGTAAAAATAATCGTTTTCCCGTCACGATCAATTGATCTTATGGAAGTTCCATATAAAAAACTCCAATATACATGTCAAATATGTATGCATGCCTTTCAATATAATTCAAGCGTATCTAAGATGCAAAGCGACTTGGTCTGACATTCGTAGAGTTATGATTAGACACAGTATAAGATGAGAGTACGCAACACAGCTTTAAGTCACGTTTATACGGTGCTGCCTGGACTGACGCCTACAATCGAAGCATTGATCGCGGAGACTGATAGTTAGCTGTATATATCAAAAGTTATGTTATATTTTAGCAAGCGAGTAAATATTGAGAACACTTCAAATTTCCCAAATTTCTTTCACATTAAGTTTAAATCTTTTTATCAATCTATTACCGATAGAGTTACTTGCTGATATACGAAGCTTATAGCTTAAAATGCTCGCATTATTTAATTTTCCATTTGAAAATATCGATCTTGGTTCGGAATGTTATTTTCCGTTAAGATATCGCCGGATAGAGGCCTCTTTGTGCGAGCCAAGACTCCAATATCCGAGCGCCGGAGAAACCAATTTCCAAGTCGCGCATATATCATACATTTCGGTGGAATTTAATAAACGTCAAGAAGGTTCAAGGTCGGGGCAGTATCTTTATTTTCGAAACTCGCCGGCCGAAGTTCTCAATGGTTCAGATAAGTTTAGTTCACGAGGACAATGGATATTCGACGCTGCAAGAGGGACGTTGTCATGTGGGTCTATCAGAGAAGAAAGTCCTACACGCTCCGCGACTCAATCTGGCTCACAAAGGGAGCGAAAACCATGAGGACCTCAATTCCTCCGCCAATCACGGAACAATCATGAATGCGGTTAGGTGTCGTGCGGGAAATGGGTGGCTGAGGAGCGAGATTGTATCATTTCCAAAAGGATGGGCTCGCTTTTCTTTTGGGATTGACAAAGCGACAATCAAGATCCCAATTGGCCTACTCAAAAGAGCATAATAGAGTCGTTTGTGAGCCCCGGTTTTTAGAAGGGTGATTGCTTTGGCGTTCCTTTCCTATGAATGCCTTCTCGAATTTGATGGAGACATTCGAAGAAACCTTATTAATAATGTTTACTTGATGAATACACGTATCAAATTTCTGATGAGATCAACTGTAAACATACGAGTTCGTAAGACTGCACGTAAAACCTTCTTATGCTTTAAAGCAGTTGTTCCCAAACTGGATGCCGCGACATGCCGAGGTGCCGCGGCTGATTTTTGAGGGTGCCGCAAAAAACCTAGTTCAGTAAACGAATCAACGATTTGGGTGTGTTGATGGGTAACTGGGATGCTAATTTCTTCGCAAATAAATTGATTAAGGTGTAGTGCCAACAAATGGTGGCTTTCAAACGTAACACACGTATGTAAAACATACGGGCGCCGCGAAATTCTATTTATCCTTGAAAAATGGCTGCAAACGTTTGGGAAGCACTGCTTTAAATTTTAGTGTTAGTAGCAACGGTTATGCTAAAGGAATTTAACTTTTGCCAAATTTAAAAAAATGTGCGTCTGCGTATATATTTTGCTTTGTTTGCTTTTCTATCTTTTTATCGCTGGTGTTAATTTGGCCTTAATATGTTGTATATTTCCAAAAATTCTTTTAATGCTATATACGTCTCATTAAATTCTTCGTTGGAATTTTTCGAATATAAAATTTTTTACCGGAAGAGACGAAGACTTTTTACGAATTAAAAACTTGGGAGATATATCTTTTTCACGTGATTAAGGGGTTCTAAGAATCAAGGACGTAAAAGTGTACAAGCTGCGGGGAGGCTTGTGCTTCTTTCTCCCAAGAAGCGGAGAGAACGTCATATTTTCTAGTCTTAGATGTTTCTTGGCGATGAATAAATGTAGAAATGCTGTTGGTATCGGAAAGTTAATAGCTTTCAGAAAACACGGTATGTTATCTTGTCTCAGCGAAGCTTATTTCGCTAGCAATTTATTTTTTGGTTAGAATGATGGATAGAATTTTTTAAAATTAATATGAGAGAATATAGGGAATAAATTCCAAAGGTTATAATAACGATATACAGCTCATACATGAAAATTTTGATTTTCGAAAATGAAAAATAAATTTTAGATCTTATTTATGAGATGTTCTCTGCAAAAGAGCACGTTGCTCTTTTACTAAAAAAGGAATTTTGGAAGAATGATTGGATGATTAATTTTATATCAAAAATTCTGCAGTTAATCCACACGTAATTGTGTCTTAGTTGTGTGCCATCATAATCATCTAAATATTTAAAATTGATAAAAGTATATAATGATATTCTGAGAGCAGTTAAATATTTTAGTTTTAGTACTGGAGATCTCATGCTACCATTAATCGGATTTTAATATACGATTTTAGATGAAATAAGCGGAGAATATTAGAGTAAAATGCATTCTAATAAATATCAAAGCCAACATCATTTAATGAGAAAGTTCACAAATACCGCTTACTTATAGAGTGATGTGCATTGCTACATTTTCAGACCAACGTTAAGAAAATGCTTTAAATGACTGATAATCTATCGAGAAAGGTTAATTACTAAATTATAAATGGACAACCCAGCACTTTGTAATATTGTTCATTTTCGGAAAAAAACTTTATTTTTACTTTGTGCCCTGTAAACTATTATGAGGGAATAAATCAAAATTTAGCTAATAAAAAATACTATTGAAATGACGGAAATTTGAGGCGTTTCAACTACAGAAACTTCTATGTGTGATTTTATCCTGAAACCGTCAAGGGTCTGGGAACAGGGAAATAGAGTTTAACTCCTTATCCAAAAATTTAAGAATTACAAATGCTTTCCGTAAACTTTTGGTTTCACAAAACTTAAGTGCATTGATATACGACCCATTTTACGTAATTTACGATAGAATCTGTATTTATCGTATAATGAGTGGTAAAAATGCTTAAATTCTAAAGGCTCCAGAAACTGAAATATTTTATGGTCAACAACGAGCAATTGAAATTGAAATGTGTTCAATTGAAACTCGCGTGGAGAAATAGAAACAATTATATTCCACTAATTTTAGCAACATATTCTTCAGGAAGTTTAATTAGCCAAGCGAGAATAGGTTACCTCATTTATAAATAAACGAAATCATTCCCTGTAAGTTATACGAACGCGGTTTCTCTTGCCATGCATTTTCGAAAGAGTTTCTAGGGGGCGCTGATCTCGCTGGTTATTATTCAAAGCATATAAGGCAGTACCCGTGTTCATCGTGATGAAGGAAGCGATGTTTCTCGCGCATTAATGTTTCTTATGGCGCTCGTAAAAATGTTGCAGCGTATTATATAAAACGAACGGAACAATGGGCCACGCTTTGCTAGAGAGCAAAAGCCGGTGAACGTTGAAAACATAAATATGTTGAAACCATGTCAAAGGTTTACGTTCACAAGGAAATAGGAGTGATGGGGAGAACTGGAAGAATAAGGAAGAGACAAGGAGAGAAAAAGATTGAACAAGGGAAAGATTAAATTGGCCTGGATGAGGGAAAAAGGAGAGGGAGATGTGACGTGAATGAAATATGAAGGGTAAGGAGATGGGAAGGGAGATGGAGAGGAGGGGAAAACAGGATTAAGGAGGAGACGGTTGATGGAAAGTGGAGGAGAGCACGAGATTTAATTAGGGGATATACATATGAGTGTTGGAGTTGAGTTTGGAACACTGGGAAAGAGGGATAGAGGAAGGAAAGGACAAGAGGGGGGATAATAGATAGATAACCGTCTTTATTTGGGCAAGATTGTGACTAGGCAGTCTCTTCTTCCATAAAACCCATTTTCAATTATAAACGAGAAGAAAGTAGCTAAGAATAAAACAAAATTACACAAAATTATGTAGGTACTACGTAAGTACAATGCAACGTTAGCAATATTGGAAATGAAAAATGATGGAGATTTGTTATGTTTGTGGGGAAAAACTACTACTACGTAAAGTAATATACCCTAGGAAAAACCCCACTTTAGTAAAAAACCCAAACAAGAAGGGGAATGTGAAAAACCTGCGATATCTACTGATAGCAATATTTAAAGTTTCACAAGAGATAAGTACACAATATGAAACACAAATAAACACATTTATAAATAAAAACTAAAAAACATACATATACCCATTAACACGTACATGAGAGGGCGACGGGAGGAAAGAAAAGATAAATATATGGAGGAAATGAGAAGAAAAAGATGGAAAAGAGGTCTGGGTGGTGGAGATTAGATGAGGGGTGGGGAAGGGTATGCAGATGGGAGAGGGAAGACGTAGGAAGGTCAGAGGTAGTGAGGAATGCAAGGAGGTGGTAGAGAGGAGATGGAGAGAATGGAGGACGAGATAAGAGGGAGAAATAAGATGGGTTACAAGGGAGGTGGCGGAGGAAATAAGAGTGGCGCGTTTAGCGAGGAGAATTGTGGGTAGGGAGGCGGGAGAGAGGGGATAGGAAAAATGAGGGAATGCCATGTTTGGTTTAATAATTTGGTAAGGGGGGGGGGAGACGTGGTACGGAATATTTTTGGTGCGGGGAAATATCTCTCACCTCTTCGCTCCTACATTGTGGCGATAAAGGACTGAATTAAGGTTTGTACAGTGCAAATTCTGTGAGTAATGCTTTCCAAAGATGTAAATAGCTAGATAATTTTACGTCTGTGACTGCATTAATTAGATTCAGTTACTTTTGTAGTTATGGTGAATTTTTGCTAGGATTTTATCTATTCAATCAGATCATCAATTAAGTACTACTTTACGGATTTATCAAATATTTATTTTATAACTGGCTTTATTAAATTTTTGGTCTCTGATAATTGTTAAATCAAAAAAATACCTGTAACCTGCTTGTGAAGTTGCATCAATTTCGATTACTTTAAAAATCTACATAAAGGCTCATTGTTTCGACGAAGTAATATGATGAAATTTAAAATTATGGATGTGATTCTGAAATGGATGATATTTAAATTTATATGTAGAGATAGAAAAATATGGGAAACAATCAGCAACTTATAACTATAAACCAAATATAAACTATACTTGCTGGCATAAAAGCTAGACTTTTTCAAATTTTGCGTCTCCATCTGGAAGATTCGACTAATATGCGAAGAAAAAATCGGTTGTCCAAAATTGTTTAATAATCGTTAAAATTCACAATGACTTCACTAATTGGCTCTCATGATTTAATATGCAGTATGTGGCATACAAAATCATCTCAATTGCAAAGAGAGGGAAAGAAATATTATTACTATTGTTAATCTAGTTTAAAATGTCAGTTTATGCCGGCGATTAGAACGGAACTCAACAGAGCTCGCGAAAAATATGCCGAGATCTGTCGAATGTCGAGGTGTCGTCACAGTTTGGTCTCATAATTCGATAATTCTATGGGGAGATACATTTAGATGGTGTCGCCTTCGGTGTGGAAGTCGTTTTGATTCTTTGTCGTTTCCCGCGAGCAAAGTCTTTGGCTGAAAATCTGCGCATCCCGCGATTTTAGCCTATCGATCTCATTCGACGGTACCCTGCGATATGAATACAGGTGACCACCGCACTAACGCGGCATCACCGTGCGCGGATTTGCACTAACGCGGTTGAAGTACGTAGGGCATGGATCGCGCCGTACGCGCCCAAGGTTCGCCGTAGCGCGGTATATCTGACTCAGTAGTGTTATCTTAACAAGTTGATGAAATTTTTTCTTCAAAGAGGTTTACTCGGTCCTTTTAGCAAGCTGTCATTTCCCTCCGACAACAGTAGATGAAAACTGAATTTAAGAAGCAAGGGAATATCAGAGATTCTAAAAGCAGCTGAATTTCTCAAAGAAAAGATTATGCGGGAAGATCCTTACTTTCAAAGAGATATGAAAATTAAAAGAAGCTGGCGATAATGTCACTTTTTATGTTGACATAAGAAAGAGTATGGCATAACCGAGACAAACCAAAATGACAGATTTTGTCGGTAAATCGACTTCAGCACTTGAAGAAGTTCTCTCCTCTGCTAGCAGTTCCATCAATTAAACATTTCTTCATAAATGTTTTGGTAAGTCCTTGTCATTTAAAATTCTTGCTTCATTGTTCTGTTTTTATTAGCATGCAGTTTTATTGTAAATTTAGGTAGGAACGCATCTAGATTCCTTAATCGACGCGCGTTCCTAACTAACTTTCGATTTTTTCGATATTTTAGGTTTCCTATTTTGTTTCTTTACGTGTTTTAATAAAGGGGAGTCAATCCTTTTACATCTAGGGGCGCGAACTCGCTGTCACTTTGGTGGATCTTAATGGGACGTGTGAATGCTTCTAAGATGAGAGATTACGTGGGAAGTTAGCCTTTCCATTTATTTTTTAAAAGAGCCCATTCTAGCAAAAACTATCAGAGAAACAAAAATTATTTCCACGTATTTTATGCAGTATTTTGGTATGGATATGTTTAAAAATATGACAGGAAATTGTTAATCTTTTTGAAAAATTAACTACAATTTATATAAGGGACTTTGGTTTAAATGTCTACCATAAAAGTTTTTGGAACCTAACCCCATTTTACCATAACAACAGTATCCCGCCGAACGCGGAATCGCCGTGCGCAGCCATTGGTTGGAACGTAACCCCCGCGCTTGGCGGGAGTCACCTGTATATTGCTGATACGTTACGGATAATTCACCGAAATATTATAATTCATTATAATAAATAACAATAATATTATAAATATTTATCCCTAGCTAATGGTACGCATTAGTGACTTTTAGTTTGCAAGCATGTTTTAGGCATAATCAAGACTTTCGTGGTACGGCTTATATTCGATAAACATTCCCCCTATGCTCAATCGAAAACACATGGGTGTGGCTTATATGCAGGAGCGGTTTATATGCAAATACGGTATATAATATTTATCACGATGAATAAATTGCATATTTATTAGAGTCACATTTTGATGAATATTCCTCAGTTATTTTTGAAAAGCTTGACATCAAATATCTTACCAAGATGTGTGGACTTTTTTTTAACATAATACATGATGCTACTGAAGATCCGATCTTAAGTTAAATATTAATAAGGAAAAGGAGACTGACGTAATTGGTGAATGAGTAAAAGTCCCTTGATCCTTTTTAACCTAGGAGAGAATTGGTAAATTAATATTTAGTACATGCTCCACAATACTTCTTATCTAACAAATGTTTGCTATTAATTAATTGATACTAAAAAAGAAAATTTATCGATTCATTCACGTAGAAGTTTGAGCTAACGTTTTCATATAAATATAAATTCTATTAATGGAACGAAAGTTATGCAGAGAGCCGTTTTTGTGTGTTATTTTTTCATAAATAGAGTTTGGAAACTTTCACTGCCAAAGGCTAAATTATGGGAGCTTGGACGCCCAAAGAGATAAAATTCCATCTATTTATTATTTTTTCTTCACTTGAAAAATAAAATAATTACTAGTTTGCCCAGTAGCATTAATCGAAGCGGAACATCGACCAAACAATAATTTAAAGATAAAGGATATTTTATCTTTTGCGTTTTTGGTCTTTATACACAAGGCCGCATATTTGTCCATTTTATTCGTTAAAAGTAGCAACCCAATCTAAATAATAGAACAAACTTCCGTCATTTTGGTATTTCTACAATCTAACGGGCTCTTAATTAACTTTACGAAAGTCCTTTCTCGCATTTTGTAATCTTAGGGCGCGAAAACCAATTGCATAGCATAGAATATATTTCGCCGATGGCACCATTGAAGCATCAAACTAATTATTAGCCACAGAAGCGTAAGATAAGAGTCGAGCCTATCACATTTACACCTTCATAAATTTAATGCAAAAACAAAGAAGAAAATTTATGTCTAATTCCGAGGATAAATTTAAAGCTACAGTGTATTTTTTTCATACTTCGCGAGATCATTACGATTTCTTCAAAGGATTTAAAAATTAATATTTAACAGCGCGCTATCTGATGACGTGTCCTGTTATTTAATGTGTGCGCCACACGCTCTTCGGAACAGGTTTCCACTCGAAGCCGCCTCACAAAACCTAGATTAGATCAAGAATCGGCGAATAACTTGCCCAATTCCTTCGCCCAATTTTTTCTCCCCAAAAGAATCTCTTCCAAGGAAGGTAAAATGCAATTTATATACCTATTAGCGTCTCGGAATTACTCCTTATCCCCTTAATTTTTATCTCTGTTGGGAGAAGACTTTAGCGTTCACGTCCTCCTTTTTTCGAGAGCGAGGCGTTTTCCTCAATTCTCGATAAATTCAACCTAAAGAGTGCGAGAGAGTCTTACAACCCAATCTCTCGTCGGTGGAATCTGTGAATCTACTTACTCCCGAATACAGAGGTAGGCCGTCGCTTCTTTTTTTCTCCTCAAATGGCCGGCAAAACCCGATTGGATTAATTCGAAAGAGCACTTCTTAAATCGGTCGACGGCAGTCATTTATTTCGCCACGGCGAGAAAGAATATGTTTTCGAGAGTTCATTTTCGCCCCCGACTTGCATTTCGTTGCCGGCTGCCGGTTGCTCGTAAAACCTCCTCCCTCCTCTCCCGCGCTTCGTCCCTCCTCCCTCCCTCCCTACTCCCATCCTCCGGCTTCCTACATCTTTCTCGTCGTTTCTAGAACTCCATCGTCTCTCGCGCACCCTTCTCTCCCTCCCCTTCTCTCCTCTCTCCCCCTCTCTCCTGTCCCTCTCTCCTTCCCCCTCACACCTCTCCTCTCTCGCTATCCACTCCCTCTCTCCATTCCCCAGTACTCTCCCTCCCCTTCCATTCTTCCCCCTCTCTCCCTCTCTGCCCCCCCTTCTTTCCTTCCTCCCCTTCTTTCCTTCCTCCCCTTCTCTTATCCCCTCCCTCTCTTTCTCTACTTCCCTTTCTCTCCTTCATTCCCCTTCTCCCTCCCCATCTCTATCTCCTCTCCGTCTGGGGGTGCCGATGGTGTAGCGGTTAGGACGCTGTCTGCTACTCGCCTGATGCTCGAAAAGGGCAGCGAGTACGAATCCTACGAAAGTTGGATTTTTTTACGGTCGCCCGGCTCCCTGTTTGTGTGGTTTGAGGATACCGAGGAAAGTTAGCGTTCTGTCCTTCGGAATGGGCGTTAAGCCGTTGGCCCCCTTGGTGCTCTTCGTTAAGTGTAGGCTAATGCCGGCACCAGGTTTCCCTCCTCCCTTGTCTGAGTGTATGCGTTGTGGAAGGAATTATTGGTATAATAATCCAAGAGGTTGATTAGCCAAAAATACACACACACACACCTCTCCCTCCCTCTCATTTTCCTTTCTCTCTACACATCACTTATCCTATACTCTTCTCTCTATTTCTTCGTACATCTTCCGTCTCTCTCCCCTTCTCTCCCCAATTACTCAATCTCCTCTTTCTCTCTCACTCTCATATTTTCTGGTTTCTATCACTCTCTACCTCCTTTCTTCCGCCCTCATTTCTCTCCTATCTCTTTATCTCTTTCTTCCCTGATTTTATTCCCTCTCTCCCTCTGCCATTCATCCCCACGTCTTTTGTCCTCTATTCTTGTATCTATGAGATCCTTAAGTGTGGTAAATGGGAAGCTTCAGCCAGGCCACTAGAAACTCATTCTGGTGATGAAAAATAGGTGTAAGATATCTCGCCTAAATTTTATCAAATCCGAACGCATATAGTCACAAAATCTTTTAACTAGATTACTGTCCTTCTATCGCCAGCACAAATTCACCGATTCAATTATATGTGGTATTTACGAAATCTGCAATTGTGTATCGAGTTAAATTATTGCGTACGAAATGTTATCGTTACATTAATACGTGTATATGTACGTGCGGCAAATATTTTCCCAAAACATTTTCACGAAGTGTTGCCGCCAAAAACGTGCATACCCATTAAAATATTGAAGTTTTTCACTATCATAATAAATTCTCATATATGAAATAGTAAAAATATTTTGGCGCGGCCCTGGCAGCTCTCTGTCATCAAACCCAAACATGTTATGACCACTGAAGAGAAATAGTCTTAAAAATTTGATTTGAGCAGTAAGGCGAGTCGG
Organism: Tanypteryx hageni; assembly: GCA_028673005.1. NCBI lineage: Eukaryota > Metazoa > Arthropoda > Insecta > Odonata > Petaluridae > Tanypteryx > Tanypteryx hageni. Next base: position 160,181,614 of record CM054120.1, read on the forward strand.
ATAATTCGATTCTCAATGAGAACCATTGCTCTAACCAAAGGCTGAAAAACGTCCTCATTTTCTCGGACATATCCTCATTTCTGGAAATCCTAAAATTGCCCGGAAGATATTTCTAAAAAAAATATTAGTTTGTCCGGAATTTTAAGCATTTAATTATATTTACGATAATCATTTGGAAAACTTGACAAATCGTGGTATAATAACGTGCATCAAAAGTTTGTGCCTCAATGCCGGTTACTATACTGCCAGATAAAACACAAATCGAAATCTAGAATTAGGATTACTTTTAAATCACGTCCAGGAGTGTTGTTTTTGTGATAATTGAAATAAATCAGATGGCAAATAAAGAGAAAACAGTAGACTGGGACGAGATATTGTGTACATAGCGCGTTTTTTACATTATTGAGTCGCCGTGTCCATGGAAAAAATTCATTACCCTTTTCTATAGAAATCCTAATTTTTACAATCGGGAATATGGTATCCATCCTCTAACCCCACTCTACTATTTATTTTCCATTCTCTTTCACTTACTTTCTCCTTTCCTTCCTTTCTACTTTTTCCTCCCACTCTTACCCTCTCACGCTCCCTCCTCATCTCAACTTGATCGAGTCCGGAATCTTGCCCTGCCACGCGTCTATTCCTCCGACAGCAATCTCTCACGCCTCTCTCGAAGATATAATTACAGACGAACAATTTCACGCGGCTTTATAATGGCGACTCGAATCATAAACTTTTCGCGAAATTATTATTCCCTCGGAATTCTCGCCGTGGACTCTCTCTCTAGTCCGTCGCTTCTCGCTCACGCTAGGGAGAGAAAAAAATGTCGTGTTATTTACGCTATGAGTCACGTACGCCGTTCCGCGCGTGTTAAGACGCATCCTTGAAAGAGTGGCAAACGCGGCATATGCCTGCCAGTCCGTTCTTAGCTGTAGCTACTATCCCGCCTTCGAACAAACGATATGAGAAATAATGATAGTTATTAACTTCTTATTTGACCTGAAACTCTTCAGTTGTTCATCCGTTTTAATTTTAACTTTTATTTTAGATTCACAAACTACAGATGTTTTTGTGATATTTTCTAGCGCTGTGTAAATAAATAAATACGGGAGGAGCCTTCGTCTATTTGTGGAAGAGGGGGGCTGCTCGTACTTTTCATGAAACTATATCAGAAAAATTCCAAATACCACATACATATATACACAAGCGTATAAATAAATACGACGTACACTAGAACCCCGGCAAATTGGACAAAAATAAAAATTTTTATATGCAGTAAAGGCGGTACATTGAATTTGAAGATTTATTCTAAAATACATATTATGAGTGAATTAGTCAACAAGAATACATATTATAAGAAATCAAGAAAAATATATTAAATGAATTCAGTTATAAGAGAATGTACAGTCTTAATCTCACCCTAATAAAGACGTATATCTACATATCTATCTATGTATTCAATAAAAATGCCTGTGAATGAGCATGAGTCAATGTGTTTATCTCATATTGTCGAATTTGACACCATATATTCTACCAACTTTTTGCCAGATTCATATTTCTTTAATTTGTTCACAATACCTATATTATCAATCTACGAAAGAACCCCTCTTTTACGTTAGGAAGGCATTTTAACCCCATTAAAGTGCAACTTTTTAGTTAAAAAATGAAAACACGATTTTAATTTTCAAGGTAACCCAAGGCAGCACAGTACTCAATTCAAAATAAGACGCCTAGTTCTCGTACCCGATTTTTCCATCGCAAAATTATGTACAAAACGTGCGAGGATAATGTCAACAAATACTGTATAAATCAGCTGCTTTGGCAGCAACTATTACTTTGATATTACTGTTAAAACTGCACGTAATTCGAGTTGAAAATTTCATTTCCAAAAACTCAGCGTGAAATACCAGGATTTATACGCTTCTTCATCTATAATAATAATTATTCGTTTAGTCCAAACATTCTTAAAATGTTTCCGTTCGATAAACTTGTCTCAACGTTAATGAAAGATGTACAACGCGGTTTCTCCAGTGATGCATCACTTCGAAAGGTTTTATAATCACTGGAAAAAGCAGAAAAAACTCCACAACTTTTATGAAATTTTGAGGATATCACGCATAACGAATGTGCGAGAATCACGGTATTTATAAACGCGAGACAATTTATCGGAGCGGATTAAATCATCGGTCGAAATCGAGGAGCAGATTTGCAGCCGGAGCTCGGGGCGAAGCCTACGTCCTAAGTCCCTCCGTCCTCATTCACGTGGCAGGTGGATGCGTTCAAGATATTTGAAAATTTCCATTCATGGTGGGGAGAAAATTATGGGATCGCGATAAATTAACAGTCGTTCACCGAGAGGAAGATCTCATTCTGACGATAAAACGCCCTTTCCCACTCCCCTCCCCTCTACCTTTTTAATATTTCAAGTCTTAAAAGATTCGATTTCGATCTCCGAGAAACTAGTTTAAATGGCCGTCGCAATCATTTTTCGCGCGCATGTTAGATCCTTTTCTTTTTTCGAAACCTTATTTCGCCGCTCTCTTGTTCTCTCCGATGCTCCAAGCACTCGGGCGAGAGTCGCTTATTTATTCCTATTATTTATGAATTTCTCATCCTCGCAGCGGGCGATTTTTACGCTAAGCCTTGACGCGGAAGTTATGCATTCCTCCCTCCCCCTTACTCAACTCTCGACGCCCCCCCCTGACCCTTCCACCCCCCCCAGAGACCTCGGGAATGCACCTCGGAGATCATAGTCCCGCTTTGTATACCCTCGACTTCATCACGCTCGAAATTTTTCATAACCGGTATGAAGGATTATCTTTCGCGACTCATGTTTTTTTATATTTTTAACCGATGTAAAGATCAAATGGGCTTAGCGGCCGCGATGTTTTTTCGGCATGCTTTGTGAGGGGACCTTTTTTTCCTTTTCCTACTCACGAAACCGCTCACTCCATTTCTCTCTTTCTTCTCGCCTCAACCTTCTTACCTCTCCCTTACTCCGCTCAGCCCTCATCCCTCCTTCGTCCTTTTTCTACTTTCTCCCGTTCTCTCCTTCTTGCCAACACAATGCCGTTTCCTTGTGCAACTCTTCAACACCATTCCGTTTCTCTGATTTATTTTATAGAAAATATTTTTTCAGGTTAACATCGGTATTCATAGTTTAAAATACATCATGCTGTGGAAATATAAAATATAACGATGACGGATGAAGGGTTTCATTTGAGAGAGTAGTTCGAAAAATACCTCTCCTTTCTTAACTATTTCTTTGTGTGTACTGGAGTGGATCAATAAGTAACCCCTATTTAGCTATATATTCCAAATGTATTGTTGGACATGAAAAAAACTAGCGCATTGACATGGGTATGTTATTTTTCAGCATTGCCACCGAGTTTGTTCAAGCAATTGTCCGAGCGCAATGTAAGATTGTCTATGCCTTCGCAACAGAAGATTGTGCGATGTTAACCGGCCTGTGACGGTGGTAAGAATGTCCTCGTCACAACGTTGCCCTCCGAGAGGTATTTTTAGTGGTTCGAACAGGAAAGAGCACAAACAGCAGACGCTTTTAACAATTCGTTGTTTCGGCTATTGTCTAATTTGAAATTATATGAACGAAATTATGGATATTTGTTCATCCTCGGATTTTTTTGAGTTCAAAGATACAGGCTTCATAAAGTTCGTAATAATTGCCAATAAGTATTATACATTCATTGTTCTGCAGCAAAACATAGCATTTATCATTTATTTACCTGCCAATAATAAGATTCGATAATGATATTTTATTGATTAATTTTGAATGAATATTTCTAATAAAGAAAAATTGTTATTAGAAAACTTCAGTTTGGCACACACCAGAAATTTTTTAGATTAATTTAATTAATATTGAAATTATGTAGCTCCGAGTTACAATTAATTAATTTCAAATTGACAATAGAAAATATTCCTTTGCTACTGTTTTCTTAATCGATGATTGTAGAGCGAGAGAGAAAGGGAGAGATTGACAAGAAAGGTGGTCATTCTCTTGGATCCGGCTTGAGAAACGATGCTTACCTTTATTTGAAAAATTTTAATCATCAAAAATAATAGTTCCTAGCGATGGTATTTCTCTAAAATTCTACTTCAATTAACATATACATTTTCGTTAATTTATAGACACATGCACATATTCATCCAAGCGTAATTTACATTTCCCAAATGTATCATAACTGAGAATGAACAAATGTATGCTTTCCAACTGCGGCAATAAAAAACCTCGGGGATTTTTTACTTACAAATTGGCCTTATCTTATCATCATAAGGAACCAACTACATAATTGAACGTCATCCCTTGCAGAAAATATGTTAATTTATTTAAATGATAGGAAACTTATGTCGAAGCTTACATTTTAAAAAGAATTTTTATCTTATATAAGGGACTATAATTATTATTCCCGTCAACTAAACCTGTTAATTAATTAATCTGTCTCGTGCTTTCATTAAGGGAGACTTGAAATATGGTGAATTAGGAGCGACTTTGAGGACTCAATTGGTATAGAAGAGGGTTGAACATGTTTCATTTTCGGAGAGCGATCTTCGTGGCAATGAGATCCATCGTTAGATCATTTCATCGATGAGAAATTGTTCCATTAATTAGCAAAACAATCCATCTTGCTGATACATCTCTTACTATAATCGAGGGAGGCTTCTGTCAGCTAAAAGCTTTTCCTGTATCTTTTTGTCGAAATCTCCTTTTAAACTTTTTACAAATCCACTTTATTCTTTATCCTTTTGCCATCATGGAATATACTTCTTTCGGTAACACTCTTTCAAAAATTTCCTCATCCTCAAAATTACTCCCTACAATTTCCTTCCTTTGATCGAAAGCCCTTTTCTCTGTTTTTATTTAAAACTACCTCATTTGTTTCCTTCCCTTTTCATCTGTTTTCTATACTCTTCGCCGTACTCGCATCTCGAAAACATATCGCGATGGGCGCCCACAGGCACTTTTCCGCGACGGAGGGGTGAGACTATAGCCAGACTCCGTTTGAGGCATGCGCAGTGGTGCGACCTAGAATCGAATTAAAAACTCGCGGCTTCGTAATGAATAAAATCATAAAAATTTCACTTTGTTTAGAATTTTACATTTGATAATTTTGTTAATGGTGGATATTCAGGAGTTTCGCCAGACATTCCTGAGAGGGCGACTGCTTCCCTCTCTTCCCCCTATCTCGCCCATTCTCTCTGCGGACTCCAGAGCGTATCTCATGGATCAAGTCATAAACTCGTGCGATGCTGCGTAAAATATGGAAAGTTCTCTTGGAATGAAACTTTCCGCTGCTGCACTACGCTGCCTGAGCGTGAGTATGCTTATCTCTTATGAACATTAAAAGTTACCAAAATTATGTCCTGAAAGTAATAAACTATGTATGATGATTAGTTTTTAAACACGCTTGAGTTAATAACCTAACTGCATCAGATTTGGTATTAAAATGCTTTTTACTTTAGAAATCAAAGTTATAGACAGGATTTTCGGGCGCGCACGACCCTTAAGTTAAAAATTAGGGGCGACTCAAACTGCAACGGTCAATTTTCATTTACGCAACTTCGATGTTAACAATAATTTTAGCTGCAACGTGAGGATTCATAATTGATGTTATGCCTCGTCATGAAAGCTAGTATTCGTTCGCCATCTCATGGGACTTGATACCTCATGCGCAACAATTTCTTGATCCCAGCGTTGCAATCCAGTTATGCCTTCTCCTCCTACCCGCATAGATATTCTCCTTGTAACTATTACTGCCTTTTGCTCACCCCTCTTCGACTCAACGCTTCGCCAATAATATTTTTAAATGACTAACTTTAACGTCAGAGATTAACGTTGTAATGATATGATGATTTTGGTCATTTAAATTGTACCTATAAACCTTCTCTGCGCTGCACATCATGTATAAGTCACATGAAATACATCATATTATAAATACAATAAGAGAAATCAACAAAATCGTCATAATGATCTTAAGAAAGGAAAAGGTTAAGCGCTGTGATCACTTTATTTAAAAAAAACACCCACAGTATAACTGATATTGCCGTGAATAAATCATAAATATTGGGAATATAAAAGGATGGATGAATTGCAACAAATTTAACGGAGATGTAGCCGAGGTTATGATGGTGAAAATGAGCAGCATATAAATAGCGCTGGAAGTCTTTATGTAGGGTTTGATGTTGCCATACGGGTGCCTTTCACGTAACAAGTTCCTCTCCCCCCCTCCTAACCTTCTTTATCCTCCCTCCCTCCTCCCCTTGCCTCTTCTCCTTTCCCCTCTCCCTTCTACCTCCTCCATTATCCCTCTGGTTTTCATACTTCGAACTTAGATTCTCGATTCTTCTACCTCTTACCGTTCTCCAATCTCCGACAGAGCCGTTATCCTTCCTTCATCGCTGTTTTTTCCTTTTTCATCAGCCTTTCGTTCTCCTTCCTTCCTCACTGGTTCGCCTCTTCTTCGTCAGCCATTCGCCGTTTCTTTCTTCATCGCTATTCCGTCTCTTTTCATTCAACCTTTCGTCTTCCTCCTACCTTTATCATCGTTTCATCTTATTCATCAGCCCTTCGTCTTTCCTCTTTCCAATATCACCGCTTCTTCATCAGCTATTCGTCCTCCTAGCCTCCCCCTTCTCCTCTTCTCTCCTTCACCTAACCTTCGTCGATAATTTATGCCTCTTTCACCATCAGTCTCGTTCTTCATCAGTCGTTATTTCTTGCTCCGTTAGGGCTTCGTTTTCCGCCGCCTATTTCCTCCTACCGTTCTTGACTCCTCCTCCATCAGCATTTCCTCTCTTCTCACTTCCCCGTCGTGTCTCCGTAATGTTTCCGTCGCTCCTTCGCTCCCGCTCAATCCCTCCTTCCATCCTTCGTCGTATGCCTCTCTTCTCCGTTTTTTGTTTTTTTTTAATTTTCGCTCACCCTTCCAAGTGATTTTTCCCGTTGCGGTCCCCATCTCCCTCTCCCACTCGCTCCCCTCAATCGCTTCACTCTATACTTTTCTCTCCCCGCCCCAATCTCTTCTCCAGAGGAAGAAACCTCCGACTGACCTTCATCCTTATCAGCCGTCCGTCCTTGCCCTCACCTGCCTGCCATTCCACTTCGCAAACTGGTGGAGGATTCGAATCGCAAAATAAAAAAATCTGACGTGGCCACCACATGACTCTCCATACTTGTAATATTTCTAAAAAATTCCAAATAGCTTAAATAATAAATAAATAATAAATATTTTAAGGGACAGCGAGAAAAATTTGAAGACTTCACAAAGAACAGAAATAAACTCAAACCGTGTATATATATATATATATATATATATATATATATATATATATATTATATGTGAAAATGTTTTTAACAAAGGTTGTAGAACATTAAAGTTTCTACAACTTTTATTCCAGCACGTTTTTACATGTATCAAATATTAAAGCAAATATTTCAAAAAACGAATAAATGGCAAGAGTAAACACCCACTTCCGGTTGACCGATCTTTACCATAAACTAATCAGCACTTTTTCTTTAACAAAAATGTCAGATATAAAATTTCGCGTTGTCCTGATTAATAGTTTTTGAGTTAGAGCACCCACAAAATTCCTGCCACAGACACACAGAAATCATTGAGAAAATAGTTCAAATGTGTTCAGCGGACCTTAAAACATGTATTTCCGTTGAAATCTCGAATTCGATGTTTTCATGAAAACAATACATATGTGGAGAAAATAAAAATATATATATGTACATAACTCGAGAAACCGTTATTGGGGCGTCTTCGGACGTTGGTGTCGGATTGGGGGTGAGTAGACGGCAGATCTCGTGTGATCCGCACCGCACTCCAGCACCCTCTGTCACGGAGAAGCTGGTTTCGCCCCCCGGCACCACTTCTCTTTCCTTTTCTTCTTCTTGCACTCGACTGTCGGATGGCGATCTTCATCCGAAGAGAATCTGAGTCAAGGCCAAAATTCACCACATTCAGCTCCCGAATAAGAATTTTTCACGACTGGCGATGTTTCGAAACGACGGACCTGTTCTGCTTGAACGTGCATGGTCGGTGAAGTGTGTAAAAAGCAATTTCTTTTCCCGCTTATCTGTGCTCTCTCTCTCTCTCTTTTGCTTTCTAGCTTTCGCCCACTCGCTTTTTCTTTATGTCTCTGATTTTAAGTACTCTCTTCCGTTTTGGAGTCGGGCCAAGAAGAACTTTCACAATGCACGTGTCCAAAATATATGGTTCCCGTCGGTTGCGGTTTATTTTTGTGTGCAAGATGAGTTTGAACAGTGATGAGAAATCGTCTCGTCAAGGAAATCGTTAATTTTTTCCTCCTAATACGCATTGACGAATTATATTCTCATATAATGACTACCAAGGTGTGTATAGTTATACATTTGGAACTTTAGAACTCAGAACTCTTTAACTCGAATCTTCGGCAGTTCGAATATATGCTTCCATCATTAGTACTCTTCTACCATAACTGTAAATTCCAAAATTCAAACTTTTAAATAATCTCATGGGCTTCATTTGGCAAGCGGCTCTTCTGTGCTTTTAATTATCAAAAGAATTTTCAGAATCGGAGAAATTTAGAGCTGAATTATGGCCCAAGACGACCAAGCATTTATTGAATAAAACCCGGGGTGTCATTTTATTTGCTTGTCTGCCTTATGTCGCCTATAAAGTTCATACCTATAAAAAGACAAGGTTTCAAGTAAAAACGATTCATTTTTCAGCAGTTGAAGTATAAGATGGTGAAAATTCTTATACGGCATGAATTACAAAAGCTTCCCGCTAGGGCAGATATAAGAAACTCATGACCTGATTCTTGCTAAGTGATCTCAAAATCAACTCGTTAACTGATCTCGTAGCTCAAAAGTTTTCGAAGGACGCCAAATAAAAAATAAGCGGTACCTTATTACTCCTTTCTCTTCATCTCATCGTGGTATTTCGCCTCGTGACGGTGCAATCAATGGCCGTCGACCGGTATTATATCGTCTTTTCTTTCTGCAAAACTTAGATATGGTTATTGGAGAACATTTAGGATTTTCATTGAATTTATTAGAAGAAAGTGGGTAGAAAAATTTCTGGAAGTGACTTTTAAGTAAAACTACATTTCCACTGTTAAATAAAAAGTTTTCAAAACAACGTTTGTCCATAATTTTGTGAATCTTGGTCTTGGTAGAGGGGTGGTTAGCATGTCTGGATCCCAATGCTTCGAGGGTTAGAATCCTGCCGACGGCATGGTCGTATGTGTTCGTCTTTGTTATCGTAATGGCGTTCATTGTAAAAGGCCACTAGCGGCTATTTATGAGCTAGTTAAAAAATAAACAAATATAATAAAAATAAAAAATCCTGATCACATTAAGAGATTGCCCATAAAGTTTCATTCTTTGTTACGTTCAAAGATATCTACGTAGTTGTGATTAAATAAAAATCATAAAACTCATACAGATAAATAAAACTTCTCCAATCGAATAACAAAAATAGAAATTAAAGATGAAATTATATAAAAATCTCGCGCGAACGAATGAGTGTAAATCGCAAGTACAGCATCGGGTAAATAACTGTAAATCACTTTATCGTTAATGAGTAATCGTTCGCCCGATAGCGGCATCTCTTCAATCTTTCAATAATTTATTTTTACGTAGGAGTACGGCATCCAAGGACGCCATCACACGATGAGCAGGTGATTAAGGATTTTGATTTAGTGTAATACACGCCTATGCCTTGAGCGGGATCCGAAAGCCCGGCCGCGCTCCAATTAACTCGAGGTCGTCAAATGGTTCGTTCAAACCTACAGCTATGGTTCATTATGGGTTTTTTACTATTATAGCAATAATTAATTTAACCCTAGAATGGTAACATGAGTCACTCTGACTCACACATTTCCAAAAGATGCATTTAACGCTGTTCGTGTTCAAACATGATCCCCCCTCTCTTAGCAGTGCTTCCTCTAGTTAGTTGTCTATGCGCTGTCAAAGAGACTACACGTTATTTTTCTCCAGTCACTGTTACCCCTTCATATTAAGGTAAGCTACTGCGTCAATTTGACGTAGCCAATGGCAAAAAAGCAGACTCAGTTTGATAAACTTAAGTAATGATCTGAAATCTATGATTTGCATAGCCTTAGGAGAGGGAAGAAAGGTTTCTAAAACACATTAAGCGAAAAAGCGACAAATATAAAGAAAGTACTGTCATTGTGCCGTTATGCCAAGAGAAGGAAAGCCTCCACTTTCTGCATAACTTGCAAGAAGCCTAACTGAAGAAGCGCAATTTCATCCAGTTTCTACGAAACATCCAAACATTTAACAATTGATCCAAAATAATATTTCATTTTGAATCAAAATTACGAATCAGAGCCATGGTAGCGTCATTGGTTCAGTTAATTGTAATATATTTCTACCCTTACATACGGCAGCATTGGTGGAATAATAAATGTTCAGTTCGTAAAATATTAACTATATCAGATATAGTCGAGTCTCCATTGCTCTAAACTTAGGGGAAGACAAAAACGTTTTCGAGCTGGAAATATCGAACGATAGAAAGTCGATTTATCGAATGAGAAAGGCAATGATAAAAAATTCTTCTATCGAAAACCCGATTTATAGACGCTCGAACTGAATCGTTTCAAAAGTATATCTCGAAGGCGACTATATTTGCGTGATATTTTGTGCAACAAAACAAGGCCGACGTCATCAATCTCCTTTGATAGAAACATCATTATTTAACAGCGAGCGCTGCGGTTTACATTAAACCGCAGAATTTATTTTTAGCGCTTTAGACTAGTTGATGGGCCTGTCACTGTCGAGTCACGCGTCTGGGCTGCATAGCCTTAGTTCCTCTCATAATTGTGGTCAAGACATTGCGCGGCGTTATTTATCAGTGACACGAGAAGTAAGAGGAGTCGGAATGCTTTTAGTTTTAGAAAGGCATTTAAAACCTCACATACGAAGCGGAAAAAAATACGAGCGTGCATTGTCTCTCGATGTGAGCTAGGCAAATGGAATGTAATTACCCTTTTGTGGTGGCTTAAATGTCAAGATGAGAGTAGAATTTCATAAAAATACTTGGAATAGTGGACAATTTTCATTTCTCATGACCTAATTATATTTATGCGCGCGTGCGCGCGCACGTATGTGGACATTTTTCTAAAGACGAGTAAATGGATAACTTTTTAGATAATTATTTGCGTTTATATGTGCACCATTAAAATAGTTTAATAAAGTTAATGCTATGATGTGCTGCGTTACTTTTTCCTATGTTTTCGATTATTTGAGCAAAAAGTGCGTTAATGCTAATTTTCATCTCTAAATGCCCTATGCTAAAGAATATACCATTTGTGGGCTTAAATCGTTTTATTGTCCATAAATTAGATAAAGCCTTGCCACCTTTTACTTATGAATTTATTTTAAAGCTTACATATGAAAGTTACCTGTCATTAACAGATTTGCAATTATTACGACGTATTGCTGCAAAATATGAAACTTTCTCGAAAATAGGGATAATGCCTTAACTAGGTAATAATTATGTCCGAATTAAAATAAGTACCAATTTGAGCACACTGCTTCCTAAATATACAATCGGCAAAATTTTTTATATATGTACTAATAGAAACGAGGAAATATAATCTTATTTATTCCTTTTTATTATTTACATAAGTAAAATTCTGATTGATCCTCCTTCAGAGGGAATGAGTGCAGATGAGCGTTTAAGTTCACGCATCTTTTGAAAAAGTACCGCATTCTTAAAGTAATCGCTTTATCTAAAAAATAAGATGATAGAATTCCTCCGGCGCGTGAATTACACGCTAGTGTCACTTGGCAAGACATCGTGGAGTAAGAGTTTGAGTGAAAGCTTCCCTTTTAAAGCCATTTTATGGCGAAGAAAATCACGGGCACTTTCAACTGATATATGTCAATCATGACCCCAGGGGGCGTCTTCCGCATCGAAGAAGTGTTCCGTGCGAGTTGTAAATTGGTTCGCGAAGACGTCTTGAGGTTGCGCAGAAATAACTCCGTTGTATTTCATTCGATCGCGCGTGGAGATTTTAACGAACTGTAACTACGGAGACTGAAGATGAGAAAATTCTCAGAATATAACGACCGCAGAAATCAACGTGATTTATTTTAATGACAACGATTTTATCATTCTTATTTACCTATTTATTTAATATATCGCTTTTAGCGTTACTTTGTGAAACTAGGATGCTATATAGCACAAATAGATACTGTAGTTCCAACAAATAATGTCTCATAAAAATACAATATATTACGCAACTTCTTTCAACGTAAATGAAAATTTAGACCCAACCAAATGTTCGCTGTATTTTTAACATTGACGGTGTAGAGTCAAATCTAATTATGACTTTTCCACAGGGGCGGCCCGAGGAATTTTGGCGCCCCGGGCGAGGTAGCACTCCCGCGCCTCCGTTGGTTAAGGTTTATTGAGGTAATTATAAAGTACATGTTACTTTATTCATCACTCTGTAAGATGACTCAAAGAAAAAAATAAGCGGAGTGCCATTTGCATTCCAGTCTGGTATGCGTTTCCTATCAAATATTTTTCCACTTGCAACCGATGCTAGATAACTGGTCGGGATAGCGCATCCAAGACTTTGGCGCCCCGGTCACCCGCCCGTGGCTCGGGCCGGCCCTGCTTTTCTACCAGCTTTGTATAATTATTTTTATGCTGTTTTTACTTCTACATTTATATGCATTTCAAATGAATTATCGTTACTGTTTGGAGCCGACTGACTCGAAAGAAGAGCTAATGTTATAAATTTTGATAGGCTATAACGAAACATAAATTAGCGGTATTCTTCACCCGATTAAAATATCCATCGAGGATATTGATAAATTTGTTTGCAGTTTTACAAATGTAGCAAGTCTAGAGATGAAAATTGGTCGGGAACTCGTTTACCGATTAAGTGTTAACCCATTAAGATGTTACTTTTCCGACGTTAAAATAGCAACCTTCTCTGAATTATATTTCATAGACAAAGCGCTGAAACTAAAGGGAATCCATCTTTCGTCCTTTTTTAACCCCGGTTCATACGTAAGGGTTTTTTATGAAGCGCACAGTTGAAGTTAACTTGAATCTTTTTCACGTTTTTTGCGTGGTATAAGAATGTCAGGATAAGACTAGTCTCCTATGAGCGGTATTATTTACTTATCACGTGATTCAATCCGCACCGCTTGAATCCTCCACATATGGTTTTTACTTGCCTTTCTCATATAATATCCTTAATTGCTCTTCTGACGCAGAGCGCATGTTGTTTATTCCTGGTGTTAAATCAAGCGCCATCTAGAGGGAACTGCGAGCGGTTTCCTCATGTTTTACGTGAATATACGAGACGGCTTTGCTCGCAAAGAAAAGAAACAGGCTTATATTGAAGCACACTGATAACATGAACCGCCAATAACTCGCCACGTCTCTAGCCGTGCAAAAAAGAATCACAAAGAGGTCAACATACACCTTTGTTCAATATTTTAGCTATACCTTTTCGAATGTAACGGAGTAAATAGATCAGGAAAACACAGCTGCACACTGAAACCGTGGGGGATGACCACAAATTTCATAAAAATTTAGAGATATAAAGATTGATATGATTACAAAAAGAATAATTCAAATGTTTGAGCGTTACCTCCAAATATTATGGAATAAGTGCACAAATTTAAAAATTTATCATTCAATTGGAAGACTTACAGTCGTGGCTATGCGCGTAGAACGAGAATGAGCAACCTTTGTTCATGGCGGGCCGCATTAGTAGTTACGAGTGCTTCAATGGATATCAATGTAATTTTTCAGTTGGCTAACAAGAAATTGACATAGGAAGTTAATTTATGGCTTATGTGATACCAAAAATTAAAAATCAAGTATAAACATTTTTGATCGTAATATCTTCACCTGGCAAGGATAAAAGACCATAAATTTAATTATATATATATATATATATATATATATATATATATATATATATATATATATATATATATATATATATATATATATATATATATATATATATATATATATATATATATATGGATGTCAACAAGGTGTTGGGATGAGGATGGGATGATCAGTTCTCTCTCTGTAGCTGAAGAAGGAGTAGTTCCGAAAGCTTTACGTTTGTGATGTTTCTGTGTTTTTGTGTTATTTTACGTGTGTCGCTTCGACATCCCCGGGGCCTCGCCAACCTGAAGTCGTCTGATTGGTGAGTGCTCACTGGGTTTCCTCATCCCAACACCTTGTTGACATCCATATATTCATTTTACCTTTCCTTTTCCGTAAGTTGTTATATATATATATATATATATATATATATATATATATATATATATATAACACAAGTATATAAATATATGTAAAGTTATATATAAAATTGTGTGTCCCATTTCATGGTTTTCCGGTACGCGTAAAATGCTTAGGGCTCAGCAAGGGACCCAAGGGTCGCAGGGTCCCCACCCCATTCGTAGGACCTGGGGGCAAAATAAGAATTTTTTCGTCCGGCAAGCTTACGGAAATCAGATCACCATGCATGCTTTCGCATAATGTTGGAGAATATTATATAATATTTTTTCCTTTCTTTGTACTGATATCATCTGTTGTAACAATAAACAACTAATAGTATTAAGCATCCTATTGTTTCTTAAAGAAAATATGCACAAGTTTTATTAAAAAATTAAATGCTAAGATCATAAAAAAATGTTACTACAAAAGATTATCAATCCATGGCACATGTATAACCGATTTGTCACATGCGAAGATTAGGGAAATTATTACTCAAAATTCCCTTAGGAGTTTCTTAATAGTAAAGGAAGTAAATGTTTTAGAAGAATATAAAAATATAGGCATCGAATCGCTGAAATTGTAACTCATAGATCTAACTAAAGGTAAAATACTCGATGAAGAATTTTAAAGCATGTTATATACTAACTTATACTACGCTATATAATGCTATAAATTAGAAGTTAAGGCCACGTGGAAACCATAATTGATTATATATATTCAAAGCTTTGAAAACGATTTTTTCCAAAATACTGTCTATTTAAGCCAATAAAATGTTAGCAGATGAAGTTTTAAATGTCACGGCTATGATTGCTTGGTATATTATCTCTCCTTACTATCTCTTCAAATTCATATGTGTCATAAGTAATTTTACCTCCCATTTAAATAAATGCATCGTAAACGAGTGATTTCAGCTTTCCTTCTTAAACAATTGCCTACGTAATTAATATGAAACATTAATGATGGTATCTACTCGCAATCTAAAGCTGTCATATTATTTATGCAACTGGGCCAGATATTTTAAAAAGAAGCCTAGAACTGAGTATTTATTTACCAATGGGGTGATCATTTTGTCAAACAGTTTATATGGCTTTCGAAATAGATCATTTGTCAAATATATCTCAATAATATCGATATCACTAAGCGTTCAAATGGCATTATATAGAATGTTTGATTATTTCGGTGACGCTGAACGTTCATTTCTTGATGGCTAGTTTATTAACGACCCTATAAATTCTCGAATACCGTCCATAATGGGGAGTGTTTAAATGATATATATAGACGGTATTCGAACTGGAAATTAGTTCTAGATCCATTGTCGTAGTTACTTGGCTATATTGATTAATCACTTCTAAAGCAAATGACTAATTATAGATCACGACACGGATATTTAAACGAAAGTACTCTAGATGTTGGTTTATTTTTTCTTCGTATAGAAAAAACTGCGCCTGCAGCTAACATACAATATGTTGCTATTTTGTTAATTTTGAACAATTTACATAATGTTGTTTTAGTTTTTTACAGTAAGGGTGTTTTTATCAAGCTAAACTAATATCTTAGCGATTTACTTGAGGATCAGACGCTAGCTTCTCATTATTCCATTCAAATACGATTGCTAATGATAAGTTACTGTGATGATGAAGAAAAGCTGCAATTTGATCTTCAAATAATGTATGTCTTGAGGATGTGGCAAACAGATTTGTCAATACGGTAGTTAATTCAAGAGGATTTCAGGGTAAAATATAATGAGCAAGTACTTTTTCATACGATATAACAATTAACAAATGACATCGAGGCCATCATAATTCAGTGACATCAGCCATAACAGAATGGACCAAGTTGTTAAGATTGACCGTTTTTGCTTCTTTATTATGTGGTCGCGGGTTCGAATCCTGCCCGGGGCGCAGTCGTCGGAGGCTCGTATAACCATTCATCATCGCTGAAAAACACATTCTCATCGTCATAGAGTGTCGGTGGCCAAGTTGTTAGTGAGACTATTCCTCGACCTTAAGGTCACTGGTTCCAAACCCGCCTCAGGCATTAGCAATATATCATTTCTCCCATAATCACCACCTCATCGCGCTGATCAGATTAGTGACCATGAAGGGATTGGTAAGCCCACAAAAAATGACATTAACTACCTCGGACTAGAAATCATCATAAATCATAGAGTACGAACATTATTAACAGAGAAAAGTTTGTTTGCGACTGTAAAATTTTGCGTAACTAATTCATGAAAAGGGCACTACAACCGGGACAAAGTAAACAGTACTTCAACAAAGAATCAGTGTTGGGATCCTTACTGTCGTTCTTTAAAAGGTAAAAAAAAACAAGAGAATTATTCGAAGTAACAATGTAATTTCTTGAAAGGGTCCATTTGATTTTTATTAGCATTTCATTTTATTTCCTCTCCCTTTTAGGAATATTGGTAATCGCCCAACTGTAGAGATATTTTTCATTTGCATCAACAGGCTATCTGCAGAAAAGATGTTCATCAGATCAGCTTCTGTTCCATGTAACTTATTGGTAAATTCGTCTTATCCATATAATTCACATTTGATCACCCATTAAACGTAAACTTGGCTAAAATGGAGGGGTTTATCGTGAATTTAAATGGAAACCTCTAGGGGTATCTGTAAAAAGAAAGACGCTAGAACCATAATTTATTTAATTGAGGAAGAAATTTATCTCATATGGTGTGAAATGTGGGTATATTCTCCCCATAAGAGAAAAATGTTCATTATGACCTCTGGTTCTAGTCATTACTCCTAAAATGCATAGAGACTACCCTCACCTTTTGTTTGGACTCTTCTTGTGTATGAACGCTTGCTCTTTCACGTTGAAATGTATTGGCGAGACTAAAGGTTGCGAGCAATAACTCGTCCTGTCACTGGAATAGAGAACTTCCCTCACTCCATGTCGTAAAATCATCATTTGTTTACTTTTTAATTAGTTCATATGCGGCACTAAGCGGCCTTACACAATGAGAATAGCAGAATAATAAATGCAAGCATATACGATTATGCCCGTGGCAGGAATCAATCCCCGGCTCGAGCATTGGAGGGCATACACGCTACCCTCCTCTCTACCAAGGCATTTTCACATGCCACGCAAGGTTAGTTATGCATTCAACTCGGATATAGTTGTTTTATAGTTTATGAAGTAATAAAACTAATAAAAATCTCCTGGCTATCTTATATGTTGCGTGATATTCGAATTCGTCTCGCGTGCCAATTTGGACACGCGTCCCATATGCATTATTCTACAATTCTATATTCCTCCTAACTATTCGCCATCCTTTTCCTAAGAGTTCGCCAACGCTATTATAAGATGATTAAGACATACATTCCAAATTATGTCATTGAAATTTCGATAAGAAGTAAAATACCTTCAGGATACTGACCTGAATCAACTCCACGGAAAATCCTGAAATCTACGAAATAGGGAGTTTTTTTCTTAAAATATTATATTATTTCTTTATTCTTCTATCTGCCTGCGCGCAAGAGGCATACGAGTACATCACAACTGCAGCATAATCATATGTATATGATATAAATTGAATTTGTGCATGTGGAGGCCTTCGGTAAATCAAATAACCCATTATTTTTCTTGTCAGGGATTACATAGTATTTGCAAAGATGTAATCAATTGGCATAGATAGGTAATTGGTTGAATTTCTTTATAAAATACGAGTTTTCGTCATTTTCAATGACATAATACACATTAGCACTGCTTAACAGTTTCCGTAACGTTCTGTTAAATTTGTGAAAATGGAGACTAGACAAAATTTCCCGTCGGCTCTTAAGGCAATGAAAAAGACTATCTTTATCATCTCCAATATTAGACAAGGCGTAATTCGAATTTTCAGTTGCACGAACAAAAAATATATTTTTCGCATTCCAAAACGTTTTATTACAACCAGTGCTGGCAAATGAAAAAAAAAGTTTCATTACTTTTTTCGTTACAGGCAAAAAACTGATTCCGTTTTTCGTTACGTTTTTTGTTATCTACATTTCTTTTTCCGTTACGTTTAACGTTATAACGAAATAATTCGGTAAAGAATAATAAAGTGTAGTTACTCTTTTATTTTTTTGTTTAGAGGTTACGTATCCTCCTTAGATACGTTATTCTCCTTTAGAATATTAATTTATAGGTGTTTCTACATATATGCTGCAGATCAGGAACGTTTTTAAGATTTCAAAGTATTCGGCACATTTTTCGTTTTTGATGATCATGTATGAAAATTCTGATTTTCAAATTAAAAAATTTATATTCAAGTTAATAAACTTAACACATATTTAAGACTAAAATTTTAGTGTTGTAGCAGTTATGCCCTATATTAGAATTTTTATAGGTAACACAAAAAGTACACTGGGAACCCAGGGACCCGTAATTAAAGATAATAAACGGAACCCGTCGGTCGGTTGCACAGATTATAACTCGGAGAACGTGCTCATGCTACAGACCTGAAATGTGGTAGAAGGATCGGTCATCAGATAAAACTAAAGAGAATTATCTATAATCCACTATTTCTCCTCTTTAAGAATCATTTTTGATGCCGTTCTTTCTTTTCATATCCACCATAAGAAATACATGTAAATCAGCATGGGTTTACAATATTACATTTCAAGGTTAGTTAGATTTGAGATACTAACTCGTGAATAGCTTTATTTTGTACATGAAGCAATATAGTAAATTATTTGTAAGACGAAATTTGAAACCACTCTAAATTACTATGAATGAAGGTAATTTTTCGGAAAAAATAGAAAAAATTGGAATCTTTAACAATGCGGGTATTCAATTGCTGTCGTGAAGAAAATTATACTATTAAATTTTAATTAATAGCAAAATTAATGTGAAATCTTTAATTTAATGCTTCTAGTGTGATCTACCTACGTCCATATGAATTTTTTAGCTTGTAGTCTATTTCCAACGCAGTTGATAAAAATGAAGAACCAATTTAAAAAATTCTTTAATTTCAGTTGATTAGAGGGTTTATCATTTTGATAAGACTTATGCTCAATAGTTATAAATAAAAATTTATAGGGTCGGAAAATACATAATATTTAATAAAATGAGGAAAAAGCATATTGTAGCATACCGCCGCAACCTCACCGTAAATCGTGAATCCCAACGCGATCTCTCTTCGCTTTCACCAGCGCGCTCGTGATCTCTTGATCACTCACCGCGTTTAAGCAACGGGACTGTCTCTCTCGCTCCCACTATAACTAAAAGACGTTTAATAATGTCGCGAACGCCATATCTAAACGTCACGTGTAATATGGAAAACAATCAGAAGCGTAAAAGTTGAGACATTGTGTGAGGTTTCATAAAATAGAATTAAATTAAAAAATCTATTAAATTTATGGGCACTAGCTGGCAAATAAGGGATAAGAAAATAAAATAACATTCCATTTGGTGCTGCTGAGTTTATCTTAATTCATTATAAAATCAGATACTCCCTTCCTTGGCAGATGGTGGGCATTGCTGTCTTCAGAATCAGACCCAGTACCCAATGGTATATAAAATGGAACTTTTTAATATAATGGCGAAGAAAGCCGCCACACCAAACTACTTTAATTTTTTTAATACTAAACAAAATATAAACTGGAAATATGTATGAAAATGGGACTTACTTTTTCAACACTGAATGAACTTCGTTTATCTTACGGCTGGCAAAAAGTCTCCCTGTGACCGTCTTCGGTAATTTGAAATAAACTGAAATTGTATTAAGCTCTGATTAGTCTTCATTTCCAGGGAACAATAACTACCAACTGTTACTATGAACGTCTCATAATAATAATAGATATAAAGCTGTATTAATCTCTAACGAACGATGACAACACGTTTGAATTGTAGATTCACTTCGACCTTTCTCAAATACATACCTTGTTTGGTTAAAAGTAGATAGACGGGGACCTCGCGGCGGCCAGTCCCTTGGTCCGGCATCAGGAGATCCTACATGTTTTCGGCTCTGCGAACCCTTATTCGACTACTGAGTTCACCCTTTCCAGCGGGATATCCCCTGACCGCAGGGATGATCAAGCACTAATTAATCAAAACGTTTTAAATGCATTTCTGATGAGAATGCATTTCTGCTTAACTCTGTTTCCCGACTTTGCACGTCTTTTAAACCGCTTTCTACGACAAATATGAAGAAAGTTGATATAATTTGCTCAGAGATACCAATCCAGTGGTTTGTTTCCCACGTATCCTACTGAATTTAAACGTCCGTGATTAACATACCGAAGTACAATTCAAAACCACCTAAAGGATTCACAGGCGGCTCTGTAAAGAAACTTTTCGGAGCAAAATTTAAACGGACTATAAACAAATAACATCTACTGACTTTTAAGGAGTCTTTTCAAGCAAAAAAATTCTACAAAATCATTTCAGGTATACTTCATTCGGGTAGAAACACTTATAGCGTCAAAACAAACAAACAAAGAATAGCCCTACCTTCGTAGCATGCTTGCTTCTCCGCATGTATTCTATGAGATGTCTCCAAAGAATCTGGTGACATCTTTCCTACCCTTCTTATATTTCTTTATCACCGACCAGTAATATTCGATATTTTGAGCATGAGTGCTGGTGTCTTCTGGATTAAAAAAATTCTCGTCTATCGCAAGTTGAAATTTTCTATTGTGATCTCGTATTGTCCTCGGAAAGAACGAGCCTAGCTAACGCTCCATCCTACAATCGATCTCACGTATCTTATTGTCACGGTCGTTTCTACCTATATACTCGTACGTTGGTGCTTCAATTATTCCTACAACCTCGTCTTTAAGGCATTCCGATCTATATTTCTCCAGAAGCCGAAACATTGAGTTCAATCTACGAACTTCCAGTGGTACCCAGTTCAAATCCTTCAATAATGAGGTGACGCTTTCCTTATGTTCGTACTTTTGTTTTACGAATCTGGCTGCTCTGCGCTCACTCTTTCTAATTGAATTATATGTCTCTTCTCGTACGGATCCCATATGCATGGGGCGTATTCCTCTTGTGGTCTAAACGGTGATAAGTTACAGGTTTCATGTACTTTTTCTGTAGTTTTCTGTACTATTCTACCTATAAAAGCAAGTTTCTGGTTGGCCGCGCCTATAACTCGACGAATGTACATGTCCCACGAAAGATCTCGACAAATGGCAACTCCTAAGTATTTTACATACTCGGCTGCTTGAATATTTATTCCATCTATTTTATACTCGAAACCTACTTCTATGTTCTTACTTTCCCAGAACCTAACTGCGGCATATTTAGTGTAATTAATTTCAATTTGCCATTCTTGGCACCACGCCTAAATAGCACTTAAGTCTTCACGCAGCAACTGATTGTCCTCCTGGTTTTTTATTTCTTTATACAGAACGGTACCATCGGCAAAAAGTCTAATTTTACTACAAACTACCGAGCAGATATCATTCACATAAATTAAGAAAAGTAGAGGGCCCAATACACTTCTCTGAGGAACACCCGACGCAACTTTATCGGGGGACGAGTATTTCCCATCGATGACAACTATCTGTTCTCTATTCGAGAGGAAATCTCTCACCAAACTGATAATTTTTGGCTTGATATCATATTGTCCTAACTTCGCAATTAATTTCTTATGAGATATTATCAAACGCCTTTTCGAAGTCAATGAATATGGCATCGACCTGAGTATTTTTCTCTCCGCATCGCAACAAATCATCCACGAACAGGCCGAGCTGCGCTTCGCATGATCTACCTCTCCGAAATCCGTGCTGGCATCCGTTAAGCAATGAGTGACTATCTAAATAGCGCATTACAGAACTAAAGATTTTGTGCTCAAGTGTCTAGCACGATAATAAAGTTAAGGAAATTGGCCTACAATTTTCGGGGTTCTTTATGTCGCCGCACAGTGTTAAACAGAGATGCAATCTATCAGAAAAGCATTTAAAAAGTTTTGATTAATTCTTTTTTAATCATCACCGAGGTCAGAAGATACCCCCCTGGAAAGGGTGTGCTCGCACAGCCGAGGACTTGAGGTATCTTGTGGGCTAATGAAGGTCCAAGGGATTGACAGCCGGGAGTTCCTCGTCTATCTACTTTTAACCCTTTATTTAGTTAGACTGACGAGCAATGGACAGAATTCGAGATTGGAGAGGATGATGGGATTGGAATTTGCAGAGCATCGACCTTTAAAAGGCTGGTTCACACTGGAGGGACGGTTAAATGACGGTCGCGTTGAGGGCCTTATTAGGGATAGGACTATTTTTGCGGAGACCATTCACACTTGTAGGTTGCGGGACGGTCGCATCCAAATCTCCACATACAGCGTGACGTAGTTTATGGATGCCGTCATTTATGGACGACCCCTCAGTGCAGTAAGGTAACGCGTTCAACGAACGTTTGTTGAACGAATCCTCGCTTTAACGAATGAATTTAATTTTATGACTTTACTTTTAGTCGAAAATTTTGTTTACTTTAACGAACTAAATAACATGTATCCAACTCAAATCGAAGAAACTCGGATGTTTACGAATGCTCTTGGGGTCACAAGGACCGTCTTGTTTACCCATGAATTTTTCGTTTGCCCACTTTATCACGCATTTTTCCTAACGCCTACATTTCTTGAGAGGTGTCACCGAACGTGTTGTTTGTTACTAATAATATATATACAAATTAAAGAGGAAATGCACTACGCAGTGTTTCCCACAACCATTCTATACTTCAAACTACAGTCTGTGACTTGGATTGACTACGTTCGGTCGCATTCGTTTCCTCGCGATTGATACATAATCGTTACATCACGAAGATTTTTTTTCAAGCCATTGCCGTGGCCACATTTATCGTACTTGCTCGTACTTTTCTCATGAATGTTCTACTTTTTGTTAATTATTTTTCTGGAGATGTTTTAAACCACGAGGAGTTCTTAATTCTTTATTGACAGTGTTGGAAGGTGCTGTACTATGGAGCTAGGAAAGCGGAGGACGAGCGGGCTGTGGCGGTTTTTTACTGAAATAGATTCCAAAACAGGCCTGGCCAAGTGTGATTTGTGCAAAGCAAAGTTAAGCTTGAAGTCTTCTGTCACTAATTTGCGGAAACATCTTAGCAGAAAACACCCAACTGTGAAAATAGAAACAAAGGTAAGATTTTCTCATTAAAATTACCTTCAACATTTTGTAATGTTTAGTTAACCCCTCAAGCACGGCGACATTTTAATCAGACCCATCTGGGAGACCGGGAGATATTTAAATAAATTGACTATTCTGGAGCGAAGTTATTTAAAAATACATAACTTTTCACCTTTTTAATGGATTTACCTGAAATTTTCTGGAGATTCCCACAAAACTATGTGTATTTATACAACTTATTTTAAACATAACTATTTTATTTATTCTTTTTGCGTGAAACAGCGATGAATTATTAGACGTTCTTTGCCAGCGAAGCGATAATAGCGGAACGCCTTATGGGCACGTCTGGTCCGTCCATCCGTCCGTCGTAACTTTCATCTCCTAAACCGCAGGATGAGTTTTAATTTAATTATATATGAGTGATCTTTAATAAAACTTATCGCCCAATTGTGGTTTTCAACTGAATTCGTCAATTAGAACTTCCACTTTACACAATTACTTTAATAATCTTATACTAGTATCTCGTTAAATGGCATCCGTCAAACAACAATGAAATAGCAAACTTTTATCTCTCTAGCTCTTATATGATCTGTAAGGTATAGATTAAAAAGATTATTCGAATAGAGAACAACATTTACTACAAGAAGGTCCGTGAGGCTACATAATTACGAGTTATGGTTTCGTAGAAAAAAATTCGAGAAAATCCAGAGAAAAACATCGCATATGTTGTTTACATCGATCTCTAAGACGGTTCTCTCGGCAAACAACAATTAAAAATCTATATATTTCTCCCCCATTCTCTTATATTATCCGTGAGGTATAGATTAAAAATGTCTTGAACACCCCACATATTTCCATGTGTAAAGCAAGGCTCAGGCATAAAAATATCAACTTTGGCTAAGGTTTGGCCTTGCGAGTTATTTACTGTATTGCTATAAGAGTTTGATTACGAATTGTCTGGGATGCATGTTATAAGGAATTGCTGGATCATTTGAGGTTTCAATTTTATGCGTGGGAGAAAATGAATGATTCCAGCCATAGAACCAGTATTGACTTCAAATAATTAATTTAATTATTTATCACATTTAATTAATCAATCATTCACCATTCTCTCCCATATTTTCCAATCATAAAATGCACTATGTGACTCTTATTGAAATTAAATAATCGTACATTCAGTTATCAAGTTAAATCATTACGTTCTATTTCAGATTCAATGAACTTCATTGCATTGTAACTTTAATTGCAAATATGAAAGTTTATTTACTAACATTACTAACTGTATATTGTTGTTAGTAACCATACAAACTCTGTAAATAAAACATTTCTCTTGGTGTAATATAATAGAGATAATTATTATCTGAAATATACCTAATGTTCTACTATTTAATTATTTTAATTTTCTTGCTCACTACTTCACTAGTCACCGATATAATATATACTACCTACCACCAGGCTACCAAGTAAGTACTCGTTATCGGCCGATACTTGGTTTTATGGCGTTACCACTGTCACCAACTCCACCAGCACAAGGTCAATACAATGAAAAAGTCACCGGTGACTCAAGTAACAGGTATGAGTCACAAGTATTTTTTTGTCACAGGAACAGTTTGTCACTGTGACAGGAAAAAAGTCACAGTCCCCAACTCTAGATGCTACTAACTAATAGAAAGACTAGGACTCGAAGAGACTTGGGACAAATGTTGCCTCCTCGAGCGACCCAAGTGGTTCGCACCGAGTGCTGGCCGCGTCCTCCCCTACAAGTGTGAAAGCCTTTGAGACTTCTCCATAGAAACCCCATTGAAAATAGGAGTTTTTTATTTGGTCTAAAATGTCCCAACCGCGACCGTTCATCCAGTGTGAACCAGTCTTAAAAGAGGAATAACCCACTCCGGTGTAATATCTTAAAGAAGGCACTGTGGGGGAGGATAGGGAATGGTAGAAGTCCTTAACTACAAGCGGCACATTTATTGAAGCTTCCTTCCTCATCCTCCACGCTCCTTATCTCGTACCTCCTGGAGAAGGATTGACATCAGGGAACCATTCCTTTCACAAATGGATAGAAAACTCAAAGGAAAATCGGTAGTGGTCAGAATAGCATTTATTTCGCGACAAGGTGGCAAAACTGACAAATCAGAGAACAAGCAAGACCGGGAAAAGTGATTTTAGGCCTCTTTCCCTTGCTCAAGACACGCCGCCTAGGACGAATGGCACTAGAACATAACCTTTTACCGTCTGTTAACGAAATAACGAGATTTATTTTTTCGTTTTTGTTACGTTTTCCGTTACAGCTATTTGAAAAATTTCGTTAACGTTGTTCGTTACGTTAATCCAAAATATTTCCGTTATTTTGTTATTTCATTACGTTACGCGTAACATTTTCCAGCACTGATGTCAACTTTCCAATTTAATTCACGGTTTCACTTTTTCTACAAAGTTACGCCAAACTCAAGTTTTATATTTATATTTCCCACGGGATGTTATTTTAGACGTTTGAAAGTGATACCAAGGATATCGTTATGCTAAATTGCCGAACCTGATTCCAAATTTATTTTTCGAACTTTTTTTTGCCCGCTTCAGCAAACGGGAGCCCCGGTAGTGATAACGCGGGGTGATATTTCATGCCGGCATTCCTTTGTGTAAGAAGGGCGTTTGATGTTGGCGCTCGCAGAGAGTTTGTCGTAAAAAGAACAGGTTTTTCCCTCAGAATATTTCTGGTAAATCAATTCCCACGCTTCGGTTAGATATGCTCCTTCTCTCTATTATTTATATCCTCACATAACAAGTATCTTCAAAACCCATTAATACCTTCGCAAAACCATTCATACTTTCAACGTTGGAATGCCGGAATCACCTAATAAGGAAGTATTCTAGCACAGTTAATAACGTAATTTCAATGGTATTCTCATTAGAAAACTACGTAAAATCCACTCCTTGATATTTACGCGGGAAATCAATTATTTTTCTACTTATTATGCACTCGAACACAACCTTTCGCAGTAAATATTGCGCATGTTTATCGCCAAAGTCGTAAATCTTTCTCCATCCATTGGAGTACAAAAGGCTTCTCCAGGTTTTTGCAAGTTTCAAGTCTATGAGGTTTCTTTCTCCCAAGCCGAAATGATAAATAAATCGGTCATAGCATTCGTAGCTATTCTCCCTTACCTTACTGCCTTAAATTATGGTCGCTGACAACGTTCCGCCTCCAGAACTTCTGTGTCTCCATCACCTCTAATCTTCATTGATTTAATTTCAATCAGAGTTAGCGATCAGAAATTTACGAATAATTTTTAATATAATACTTATTAAGTGCTTTTATTTTTCGATTGATTTGATTTACTTATATTTTTATACTAGCCAACTACACGGGCTTTGCACCGGGTTTACAGTTTCAAATTTTTCTTGCTAATTTCACTCGCTAATATTTTCTTTCAAAGTTAAAGTCGGTACTTTCCAGATTTTCAGATCTACGACAATACGTAGGTAATGACATCTTAAATATGGTTTTCAGTATTTTTTTTTCAATCATGAGCAAATTAAATATGAATTCAAATTTGATATTTTGTTGAGAATAATCAAAATAAATTGTGTAATTTTACAAAAATTAACACTGGTCTCTAGTCAGCGTACTAATTGCATGGCATCCCCTCACCCCCTCCACGAAATGAAAATTATGGCCCTGAGTTGCACATCCTCAAGATCTCTTTAGTATATGCATGTACCAAGTTTTAAGTCTCTAAGTTTCTTGGTTTTCCAGAAATGCTGTCCACACACACAGACAAACACACACAGCCTTACTTTAGGTCTGCACTAATACGTTATTTCCTTTTCACTTATTATCTGCATATTCAATATTAACTGTTATTCATAAACATGAATACTTGAAAATTGTCTCACTATTTATTTGCGAGTGATAATAGCAATTTTTGGATCCTCTTATAACCAAAGCATTGAAGAGTTAGATTAATCTGTTTCGTGTTTTGTTTATATTATCAATCACTCCGTTGTTATATTTTGCTGGAAAGATGCTTGAAGTCATTTATCAGCAGCATAGGCTTTATTTGCGTAAAAACATACTTTGAAAGGAATTACTTCAACCTGTGCTATTCAGCCACATACGTCACTCATTTATCGTTTAAATTATCTAATTTTGTGCTGAGCTTTTTTTAAACAAGTTATTATTTATAAAAAATATTATTATTTAAAATTTTTAATTTAATCTGCAAATATTGATTAAATTTACGTTTATTTGACATCGTTGCCCGCTAATAATTGCTGGTTTTATGCGTGATTTAATAGAAAAATAATCTAAACTAAAAAAACATTGACATTCAATGCGGAAATTAAAGAGTCCTAATTTTTATTCTTCTTAGCGCTCAAAACAACCGCTGTGCTGGCGGTTGTTGCGATTACATTTCTAGGCTATCAATTGAGTTTCAATCAATAACCTCTCTGCTTACGCCAATGAATCAATTTCGAATCGCTATATACCACCGCAATCATCCTCCTCTTATACCATCACGCAATTATTCACTTTCTAAGAGTACCGTTCTTGGTCTTTCACTCGTTCTCTCGCTCATCTATTCAATGTTCTTTAGTCCTACTCTTTCTCTCCACTCTCCTTCCATGTCTCTTTCATTCTTCAGCTTTTCTCTCACTTTTTCCATCTCTTTAGTCTCTCTCACATCCTACCTCCACTCCTTTCACTATACTATCCATCATATTCTCCAGTTTTTCCTCCGTATATCTCAAACCTCTTTGTTCACTCATTCCGTGCCTCTTTCTACCACCCTCTCCATTCACCCGTTCACATCTCCACTCATTCCTTACCTCTGTTTTCTTTAGGAGGAAAGAGAAAGATAGACCCGCGTTTTCAACAGAGGCGGCCCGAGGAATTTTGGTGCCCCGGGCGAGTTATCACTCCAGCGTCCCCCTCCTTAAACGTTTGTTGAGATACTTTCCAAGGACAGGAAATCTCCGTCTTACGAACTTCTTTACATACGAACGATGCCTCATAAGCTAATAAATTATGTCCATAAGAGTCAAGGTTACTTTCAAAATCTCCAGTCTGAGCACCAATACGATACAAAAGGCAAAGATAAGTCTAATCTGCTAAAGCACAATTTAAAACTTATGGATAACAGTCCATATTATATTGGTATTAAGGTATATAATAAGCTACCCATAAAATTTAGGGAATAATGTTGTAATAATGTATTTCATTTCCGTGAGAAAGTGAAAGACTTTTTGTTAAAAAAAAGGCATTATTCGGTAAGAGAAAATATGGAGGATAGTTATTTGGCTTTAATTTAGTGGATAAGATCTTATAATTTTAATTATATGCTTGTATGTAACTTTATGTGGGTAAATATTTAATAATAAAGCTTTTATAATAATGTATGCCTGATGTATATGTAACAATTAATTAAAGCTTTTGCCGAGGCACCTATTTACTGACAGACTTGTACAGCATCCATGTAAATATAATATGTCAATAAATTATATTCCACAAGGAATCAATATTTTTATAAATCAGGCATACGAACACCATCACGCACGTATGAATCAGTAGTGACCCTCGGGAACGACTCTCGGCCGCGGAGCGTAGCGTTCAGCCTCCGGGGGATGTCCTACGACACAGTGGTCCGTTAAACTATTATTATCGAGACGATAATCAAAGGAAATGCTAAAATTTACAATTTATACTGTTTTTTATCGCAAATGTACAACATTTCAGCTGAATTGCCAGTTAAATAGGCTTTCGTGGTCTAACTTGGGAACCTAATCACTATTTATCACACATAGTCTAAGGATCCGAGTTCCGAAAAAATGATTTAAGAACAAACTTTCCAGAGTTGTGCGTTTGTCATTAGGGGTGAATCGTGTCGAACACATTCTGGCTAGAGCGTTTGAGGACAAAAGAAGCAGCTGATTCGGCCACATATTCGTCACATAGTGACTATTTATTCAGAGTCCGCTCTCGAGGAAAATATGTTTGAGGATAGAATATTGAGCGATAGGAGGATGACATACACATTTTAGGTAAGAGATACATTTAGAAATGTGGCAAATATTTAAGATAGCTCTCTTCGTTTCTAACTTTCTCTTTAAAAACAACGAAATGCTGTAGCATTATCGATGATGTAAAAGTATATTCTTATTTCTGAAACGCTTCGTTCGCAAGGACTAGCTCATCCTGCTTTCCCTTGGCGCTTCGCGAGACTAATTCTGATCTTTACAAGTCTACCATTTCTTTGATAAGAATCAAACAACAAACAACGTTGTGGTGGTTCAGAGTTTCAAGAACCCGTCTTATAGGAGGGTCAGTTTTAACAAACATATACATTATATTTCAAACATTAATTAAATTCATGTTAAATTAGCTTGAGAACAATAGGTGAGCAAAGCAAACCATCTAACAACCTTGGGCGTCGTAAGGGACGAGCGGCAGAGCACATGTTATGCATACATAATAGCAGTAAATTCAATATACTTCATGTATGACAAGCTCCTTAGCTCTTAAACGATCTTTGAAGTATCGATTAAAAAATTAGTTAGGAGAATGAGTGAAATTTGCCACAAAAAAGTCAGCATGGGCACATAACTGCATCATGTTTTCTACGAAGAATGTATGTAATTTTTAAAATAAAGGCAACAATAAAATGCACTTATTCCCATGCTATTCTAATGGAAAAAAGAAAAGCTCCTGGAATCAAACTTGCCACCTTGGAATTCAATGCAAATGTATCTTTCGATCTTCTCCTGCATGAAAGTAGATTCCATGCATAATTTGGTTTCGCTGGCTTTCGCAGAGTTCGAATACATAGAGGACAGACAGACGTGCATTCTTCTGTATATATTAGATATTAGACCACTAGGCGTTCCGCTACTATCGATTAATTTTTTTTTTCGGAGAGTGGACAAACATTTCCACAAAAAAGTGCGCAAGATCACATAATTACGATTTCTAGTTTTGGAGACAAAAATACCATCCATAACATCGCATATTTGGTTTCCATCGGTCGATACGACCATTCTATCGTCAAACTACAATTAAAAACCCATATTTTCTCTCTCAAGCTCTTATTCGATCTGTGAGGTTAAGATTAAATAATTAATTCGGATTGAGTATAATATTTGTAACAAAAAGTCCACGAGAGCACATAACTACGACTTATAGTTTGGAGATATAAATGCAAATGGAAAATGTATCTGAGTTTGTTTTTATAAGGATAATTAATTATCCGGTATAAATAAATACCTACCTTTTCATCAAACGTATAAATTAAAAGGGGCAAGTAAAAAATTAAGGGGCGTCAAATTAAAAATTGCCTCAGGCGGCAAAATGTCTGGGAATGGCCATGCATGCATGTATATGTAGCGTTTCATAATTAAAAAGATTAGTAACAAGAAAATAATTCAGAATTTAATGAAATTTCATAAATTATGTTCACAATTGAATAAAAATCCAATTTCAATTTAGTACATTTTTTCGCATTTTAGAATGGCACGACCACAAGACCACACTATGAGAAAACATTTCACCTATAATACAATAAGTAATTAAAAATATGTAATGCCAAGTAATGTCATCGTAGTATTGAAGGCAATCATGCTGGAAATACATATGTTAAAACATGCAAATTAATCATATTGAAGAGTACAATATGATTGCAATTAATCAAAACTTAAAATATACGGATGTTTTGGACCCTTACCAGGAGAATGACGAACTTGTAGCAAAATCAAAGCAATGTCTTTAAACAATTTCATAAAAATTAAATCTGACTTTGTTCGAGTAAATATTTTCGGTGATGTGGTTATAAATGCATGCATCGAAATGGTTACTGTCAATTGGAGACTTTTAACTTTCGTCGAAGACAATGGATTTAGGAAAATTCTCGATCCAGTCCTAAAAATATTAATTTTAATTCAGCCTCTACCGATACAAAGTTAACGATAAATCGAAAAAATATTAAAATTTTTATTAATGAAGAAGCAGCTGCAATCAAAACGAAAATTCTATAAGAAGCAAAAGGTAAACTGTAATCATTAAAACTGGATTGTGCCACAAGATTAAAACGCTCTATACTATAGTAGGAGTGGATATGCAGTTTGTTCAGGAGTCGAAGATTGTTGTTAACGATGATGGAATTAAGCAGAAAACATACTGGAAATCATTTATCTTGTAAAGTTATGGACATTCTCAAAATATTTGACATATACCTTCAAAATATTTATACGATAACAAGTGATAACGGCGTAAATATTTTACAAACAATTCATCTACTTCATGAAGCTGCAGATGTCGAACAACTTGACGAAGAATCTTCAGAGAATGAAGATGTTTCAAATGTTATCTACTCCTGAATTTTATGCAGATGATGAAATCGAAAATTATGATAAGTATGTTCCAATTCTAGGTGAGATTATTCAAAATATGAATTTATCGGTAGCTGAAAGGACGACCACCGAAATTAAGAATGAATCTAGTACAGTATATATGTTGGGTGTACGGTTTACACATCGACTAAAGTTCCTTTGAGGACTGCGTTAATTCTCCTTTAAAAGTATCCCGACTAGGTACATTTATTCTTTTTGGTGATTTTAACTTATCTGTTGTTTGGGAGTCACCTGACGCCGGTTCGCCAAGCACTGCACAGGACTCGTAGTTCATAGACCATTTTATAACTGCTCTCTCAATGTGCCAATTTAATCCACATGTCACTCGTGAATCATCCATTTTAGACTACTTGATCTCGAATCTTCCCCTCCCCGAAGTTTTTATAAGAAGAAACGCCTTTCAGTCAGACCACGAATCACTCGATGTAATCTTTACTTACAACCGACTACTTGGCAACAGTGTCTCCCTAACAGCTCGTGCTCCTTGCCTTGCACCCTCGCTCAGCGCTCCGACTTCTCGGAATCTGCCTCCCGTTAGAACCCTCAGAGCTTGGAAAAAGGCTGACTGGAAGAAAATAAACCATGTGTTCAACCTACTCACGCGGAATGTTCTAAGACTCGGTTCCGTTGATGAAGTGGTCGAATTCTTCTACGACCTAATAGTGAGTGCTGTTAACGACTTCGTTCCCTGCAAAAAATCGTCTCCGAACCGACCCCGGCGGATGTCCGACGAAGTTTTTCTCGCCCTAAAAAATAAGAAGGCTTGTTGGAAGCTAATGAAATCGTTTCCCAATCCGCACACTAAACGAACTTTCGCTTATCACCGACGGCACGTTAACTTTCTACTGAGGCGTGACTACAAAGACTACATTGATAGTGCGTGCTCAGAAATTAATTTCAACAGTAAATCATTCTGGAATATAATAAATTGTCGCAGAAAAGGTGGACGAATTCCTAGTTCAGTGTACTATAATGATTCCGTCTTTTTTGGTAGTGCTAGACCTGAAACTTTTAACGAGTTTTTCAGATCAAATTTTCACCTCCCTCCCCTACTCCTACCCCTCCCCCTTCTCTGAACCCTAATTGTTCCCATTGTCTATCCTCCATTGTCACTACTCCCGGCGAAGTGCACCAGCTCCTCTCTGCCCTCCCTTCCAAGAAAGTCAACGGACCCGATGGTATCGCAGCGGAATTTCTCAGGCAAACAGCTTCTCAGCTCTCGATACCTCTTTCTATGCTTCTCAACCGCTGCTTCTTCACGGGAGTCTTTCCCTAACAGTGAAAAATAGCCAACGTCATCCCTATTCACAAAAATGGCAGTAGATCTCAGGTGGAAAATTACAGACCCATATCCCTTCTTTCCAACCTATCAATCGTTTGCGAAAAAATTATTCATAATCGGCTCCTTGCTTTCACTCTTCACTATATTTCCACGCAACAACATGGTTTTCTTCCGGACTCCTCAACTCTAACCAACCTTTCCGTGCACGTGAATATTATCACGCACACATGAAAATTCTTCTCAACTGGACGTGTGCATCGATTTCGCCAAGGCTTTTGAAACAGTTGACCATTCTCTCCTCCTTCACAAAATCTCCTATCGCTTTAATGTCCATCATCTCTTTCTTTCCCTCATTTCTTCTTTTCTGTCAAGCAGAAGTCAGCGTGTAGTTATCGACGGCTACCTATCTTCTCTCGCTTCTGTCACTTCCGGTGTGCCTCAAGGTAGTGTCATAGGCCCTCTTCTCTGCATCCTTTTCATAGATGACTTAGTGGATATAAGTGCACTACCTTGCGGGTTACTACTCTTTGCAGATGACTGCAAATTATTCAAACAGATTAATTCCTCCGCCGATTCTGC
Organism: Tanypteryx hageni; assembly: GCA_028673005.1. Taxonomy (NCBI): domain Eukaryota; kingdom Metazoa; phylum Arthropoda; class Insecta; order Odonata; family Petaluridae; genus Tanypteryx; species Tanypteryx hageni. The sequence goes on from CM054120.1 coordinate 160,215,261, forward strand.
TATTCTCCAAGCTGCCCTAGGCCGCCTCTCAGACTGGACTAAAACCTGGCGTCTTATAATAAATCCCTCCAAATGCACCACTCTTACCTTCACCTTACGTAAGCAACCAATTATAAACCAATACTAAATTCTTGATATTACAATCCCCTTAGTTACAACACAAAAGGATCAGAAACTACTATTTGTTACCCATATTAGGAACGTCACTTCTCGTGCCATGTCTATGTTGGGCCTCATCTATCGTTTCGCCGGTATTACGGATGTTTTCTCTCTACGCACATTCTTTGTCAGTTGTGTTCTCCCAATTTTAGAATACTGCTCACCCATTTGGTCCTCAGCTTCATAATCTCAATCACCTAGAAAGGCCCCTAAATTTCTTCCATCACATTATCCGCCAGAGAGTTCCTTCTGTTCGTAATGCGTCCTCTTCCCACATTCTCCACACTCTAGGTTTACTACCTCTGACCGATCGTAGACTGGCAATCGACATAAAGTTTTTTCGTAACATTGTAAATGGAAAATATAGAACTCCCGAAATTCTCTCGTTACCCTCTCCGTATTCTCTCTAGAAGTACAAGATTATATGATTTATTCCACTGCCGCACCCCTCAGCTCTCAACCACTAAACGCTCCTTAATTTTCCGCCTCCCAAACTTTTATTATCAAATTCTGAAATAAGATCCTCATACTGATATATTACATTGAGTTCCTTACTGTTTTATTTGACTGTTTTTATATGCATTTATTATTTATTGGTTGTAATGTTCAATGTAATAGGCCTGAGTGCTGTTTATGAACTTATTAAATAAATAAATAAATAATACATTGCAATTGGCGGTTAATGGAAGCCTAAAAAGTCAGGAACGATGTTTGACTACAATAAGAGCGCTAGTTAAAAATCTAAGAAACCCAACAAACAGTAAATCTTTTAAATGAAAAATACTATTGATCCCACCACCAGATTTCCCAACAAGATGGTCATCCTCATATAATATGGTTGAAACACTGATAAAATTTAAAAATTCCTATCTGGATTTAGCAGCTGCCAACAATAACTTACATCGTCAATCCATCCATTGGGAGAAAACCGAAGAAATTGTAGAAGCGTTGGACCCAGCAGCTCAACCTACAAGAATAAAATTTGAACGAGGAAATTAAAAAATATATATATTTTCTTTTGGTCAGATTAAACAAGTCTTTTTTTATTAATGTAATTTAATTGAGTTTTTTGTTCTAGTCTTTTTGTAATTTTTTTAATGGTAGGTATATATATTTTTTGTTTTTGTTCTGCTATAGTATCATACAAAAGCATTTACATACATAAAAACTAAACATGGTTATGAACAAAGACTTAGGTCCTATCCCACACTCCCCCCTTTTTGAGTTACTCAGTTAACCGTTTCAACTCCTTTCACTTTTCCCTCCTCTCCCCAACGGTCACTCCTTGCATATGTACCTCCTTCTCCCTCCTACACCCCACACTACTGAAGATGGCAGCTTAGCTGTGGAAACATCGGTGTCTAGTTTAAATTTTTGGCAAGAGTTTACTGTGTGAGTGGATTTTGCATGTTTCTGCGTGTGCGTGTCTATTTTTGACTTAGGTCCTGCGATGGCGTTTACCAGCAACCTGCAGCATGATTGTGAGTATTCTCTTCCTTTTTACGGTGAATGAGTTTTTGTTTATTTACTCTTGTATTGTTTCACAGTGTCTTGCAACCCTCTCTTTTTTTGTCTTGCTAGTACGTATTAATGAGATTGACATATATTTTCTTTCCTTTTTGCCAAAGACGTACGACTCTATTATTTCGACTGCTTTAATTATATAAATGAATTAAAATAATTATAGCAATTATTTTGTGTTTTTATTTAATACGGTTATTGATGGAATGATATGATCTAAAGATCCTATGCAGATAGACAAGCTGTCATTTCATTTCAAAATTATTCCCTATTACAATTATATTTAAAAATTAAGATTAGGCTTTTGGCCAAAGTAAGCAAAGCAAATTTAAAAAATAACATTATAAAATGGTTTTATAAAATCACGTTATATAACGTTACATAAGTTACAATTAAATTACATAGCGTTATTTTTACGTTATATAACGAATACTAAACCTTTGTAACGTTCCAGTATAACGTAACGGTTTTAAACGTTATTCCATCCCTGCTTGCAAGTAATGCAAAGATAGATGATAGGGATAGTGCACTCAAGACTTTGGCGCCCCAAGCAGCTGAACGGCTCGCCCGTACCTCGGGCCGGCCCTGCGGGGTGCACAATGTGATCGTTAGATTTGCCGCGAAAAAAGCAATTAAACATATACGTCGACGACTTGGAGATGATGATAGGTGACTAGGACAATAATTTTTGTCTAATAAATTTACGGTAGTCCAGTGTCAACAGATAGATGCGTCCAAATGTTGTGATTCGCATATGCATAAATTTACAATCTTGTCTCAAAGTGTGGGTAATTTTGGAAACCACTGATCTAGACTCGTGTATAAATTTATGTCTGTTCAATCTCTTCCTTTCCTCCTGCCGCTCTTCATTCTTTCCGTTTTCCTTCTTTCTTTTTCCTAAGCTTTTTACCCTACTTCTTTCACCTTTTCCTTCCCTCACTACCTTTACGATTAATACCACTATCTACCTAAATTGAAATTCCTGTATAAGGAGAGTTTATAAAATGAGAAATTATCGTCATTTTGTCGAATCTATCGTGTTGTCAGAATGCTTTATTTTGCGTGATAAAATTTACGATAACACAATAAATTCACGTTGTAATAACAAACTGAGTATCTACAATAGCTATAAGAAACTTGGAAAAATTAGATGCACAATTATAAAGAAGTTAGGAAAGTGTAATGTAGGTGCGTGTAATAGGTGCGTTTCGTGAGATGGAGTATTTGTAAATAAATGATGTAATTTAAAAAACACACATCTTAAATAACTAAACACTACGAACTGATTATGTCTCTCGGCATACTAAAAATTTATAATAAACGTATTTGCGTAATTTTAATTACTAAATACTGCAAAACGATATGTCAGAAATTATGCCAGGGAAATAGTAAGTTCTTATATACTGATTTATTTTCAAAACAGTTGTAACTAGTAAAACAATCAAAATTTATTTCAAATTTAATACTTCACTTGAGTTAAGAAGTTATGTAGTTGTAATATTTACGTTAACGTTTCCTTCTTCGTCGTAGATAATCCACTTCCTTCCACTTCCAATATTTTTTAGGCACACGTAATGATATTAAATGTATTTTTGTAATAAGAGCAGATCTTATTTACTTCAACCACAAAGATTGTTTTCGTTGACAATAATTACGTATCCATGTATGAAGTTATCCAAGTTCAAAGCGATTTACGACTTTCCTGTTTGACTTTCTTGAAAACGGTATTCCTACGATAAAAATGCATTTGTCAAAAAATAATATTTGATTAATTTTCCATTTTTAAAAGTCGTTTTCGGTATAACTAATGTTTCATGAGATATGAGGGAAAGTTCGTTTTTGTTTCCAGTAAAGTGGCATCCCTGACATGGTTATGGAAACAATATATGTCATTTTCTTATTGTCATTGGCCGTAAGTCCTAAATAACAAATTTCATAACAAATCCGTTGGGTAAAAGCCGAGAATGAACATGACTACGGACGGGCAGACAGAACGGTGCTAATAGGCGCTTACGTTGGAAATGGAACGCTCCTAAAAAGAATTTACAAATGGTGAATCATCACTGATGACGGTATCATTTTATTCTAAATGGGAATCTGGTTCCCCAACCTTTTTATTTTTATTGATTGTTAATATTATTTTAACAATAAAAGTGATTTCTTAACATTATAAAGGGAATTAATTTTTTTAATGTCCATTATGCGGTCAATATGTGCATAACCGTTGACGAGATTAGCTTTTCTCGTGTAACATAGATTCGGATAAACTCAAAGGAGGGATACTACGGCCCTCGGGTAGGGTCCTACCCGCGAGAGGATTTTCTGCCGCCCGCCAGAGCGTATTAGGCGCCCGGCAAAGTGTTAACGAAAAAGTGACATGAGAAACTTAACGGCAAAAATTGAATATTTGTTACTTGAAATTTCCATTAAAATCGTAATCTGCCGAAGACTTTTTATGTCGACTTTCTTTAACGAGATATTTCCATACTATACTTCCAATGTGCACTTCTATACGACGCGGCGCGGCTAAACTTCTACGGAGTTACAAAATATTTACAACTAATAGAGACCCCCTCAACATCATTACTTCCTATTTTCTGTGATAAAGTAACATAAGACGCTAAAATAGGAGGTGATTAAGGTACGTATTCCGTACATGATGTATATTTCTTAATCATGATTTATCGATTTTTAATAAGCAAATATATTTATGAATTTATAATGTAACCTAACACGCATTTTCAGTGGCGTCCTTATTGAAGAAAAGAAAACGGGAAAAGGAATGCCGAGAGGTAAAAAGGAATGGAAAACCAACTTGCTTGATTTTACGCAACCGATGGCAATCGTGAAAGAATCTAACGTTCGGCGACAATATGAAACAAACCACTGCGAAAATGCAATACATATACTGAAAAGCTTAATGAAGACAAAGTGCTTAAATCAGAATAGTAATTTAGGAAGCAGCAATTGGTTTTTAGACATTCTAATCCAGTAAGTGAGGTTATGGTAAAAGCATTATACGAGACAACCTATGAAATAACAATCATCGAAAGAGTAATTTTTGAGAATGTACATAGGAAAAGCTGCAACGTTAATAGGCAATTTTTGCATGTTTGACCCTCCAAAGAAACATCGTCGCAGAGAAAATTATTGGCTTATTTGAGAACCCAAACTGTCCACTCTGAGAATAAAGTAAGTTCTTTTCTGTAATAACAGTTGAAATTCACATAATTACCCATGTGGATGAGGTGGCACGGCTTGCGGTTTTTATTTGTGGTGTTGATATATGCATGTTGACAGAAGAAGAATGAGTAAAATTTGTTCCGAGACACGGCAACTGCTGGTGACGTATTCGTTCGCTTGATCGTTGCTTTGACTTAAAAGATGTTGATTGGATGCGAGCAATGAATCTGGTACGCCATAAATATTGAATAGGTATTGCGATGCTGCAACAAAAGTTAAAGAAAGTTTGTTAGCCGTAAATCAAAGCCAAGACTTCTATCACTTCCATTGCATTTTACATAAAGTTACGCTGTGCAATAAAACTCGAAAGACGAAGAATGCGATAGATGCGGTTATTAAAACTCTCAATTTTATTCGATCTGTAAGGTTCAATATTAGACATATTTATTACTTTCTGGGTAAAAGTGGGATTCACAATAGTCTCCCCCAGAATAGTCGAAATTGTGTTGAATCGTTTCATAGAATCGCATCGTGAGATACAATTGCTTGTGGGTAATAAAAGAAGAATATATCTGAATTGCTTCAAGATTGATTGCTATTATGATGGTCATGGCACAAAACCAGAATTTTCTCAAAACAAAGATGCGAGGGAGTCAAAAATGGCTGAATTTTTATGGCAGCACTCGAGCTATCGCGACTAGGCTGCAACTTTGAAAAAAGCACCTTTATAAAAATAATAACTTGGCATATTTTCCCAAATGGAAATCTTTATCCGACACGGCTGAGTCTCACTTCAATAGTTACTGAAAAGTGCGGGAAAAATGATGGAACTACGGTAATTTAACGATGGTCCTCTGACTTTATAACACTAGAAAAAGAATTTGCAGTTATTCACAGTCCGTATTCTAGTAGTGAGCATGGTATTCCGGAGAAACTACAACTATAAATGTCGAACTTCAGTGCGATATACAGTTGATATGTAATTTTTTCATGTTGGTGTCCGCATATTTCATCAGTATCTAGGAGATAACTATACTAGGTAGAAACATTTTGTTTCCAAAATTCTTTCTATAACTGGCACGACTTCCGTTTTTGAACAACTGTCCTTGTAATATCAAAACTGCTCTCTCCGCCCACTGGCTTACATCTGATTACTAGAGGCGGCCCCAAGAATGTTGGCGACCCGCGCGACATAGCACTCCAGCTCCTCCCTCCGTTAATATTTGTTGACATATTTATGTAGTACACGCCCGTTTATTAATCGCTCCGTAAAAATTATTGATAATGAAAAATTAAAAGAAAAGATTATAGTCTGTTCCTCGATAAAAATTGATATCCAATATTTATTCATTTGCAAGTAATGCATAGATAAATGATCAGGATAGCGCTCCCAAAACTTTGGCGCCCCGGGCTGCCGCCGGGATCGCCCGTAGCTCGGGCCGGCCCTGCTGACCACTATGATCGCCGCAGCCCAATCGCCTTCAGTGGCCGAATTAAGTGGTTCCAAGCATCGGGAAGTAGCAGTGGAAAAAGTACCATCGAATGTATTTCATAAGAATGATTTATTTTTATTTTTGTTAGTCGTATTAGTGATGCTACTACTCATTTTGTTTATCCTAAAACTTAGCATAGAACTATGTTATCACATATTATTTGCAACAATTGATGATTTATGCATGGCCCGTATGAAGCACAGTGGTATCATATTCGATCCAATATAAATGAGTTAGACATCCCTTCTGTAGACTGTCAAAATCAGGATTCTTCGTTGAATCCGTAATCCTTTCGCGACATACCTACATCCGTTCGAAATTTAATTATACCTGTCTTTTTACACTACATAAAGAGTAGTCTAGGTGTGCTACGAGTAGTCGAATTTGTTGAACTGTTGACTGATATTATGACCCCATATAGCTTAAAGGCTATTATTTAAAAATTTCCTTGTACCTGAGTAACACTCTCAAGCTTTATAATCTACTTCGGAAAAAATCCATACCAGTACAATTCGATGATTCAGTTTAATAGTTCTCCTCGTAAGTTTTTCTTATACTTTTATGAATTTAGAGAATAAATTCGTTCGCAAAATAATTTTGTGTTATGATGCCATCGAAATTTACTGTCCTTAAAGGAAGACATTTGGAATGATTATAACAATTATTCATCCATTAATAAAATAGGAGATATTGCAATTATAAGTAGATCAAAACTGATATTCGTTAAATGAAAAATTGAATGAAAACTATCAATTATAAATATATCAATTTATTTTTTTAATGGTAACATTTGAATGAAAGTGCATTTAAATCATCGCGGCGCAAAGCATGACATGCTCGGAACTTCCTTTGCCTTTTGTTCCTATGAGAACTGTAATCGTTTTAATTTAATTGTTTCTTCATCCGTAGAAATAGAATCAGTCATCCGCAATGTCAAACAGGCAAGAGGATGATATCAATTATACAATGAATTTGAGAAAAATGCGTTATAGTGCACTACAATTCCAACAAACTCACTGCGAACTTTTATATCGGCTAGGTACACAAATGTTTCATAAGGCAATTCTTATCGCTCAGCAAGAGTTGACGAATAACCCCCTTTAGTCTTAATGGTTCACACTATCCTAAAATTTGTGCTAATTCTCTGCAAAATAATTAGAGATATATTATTACTTTCCCGTTTGATGCTATTATAGCTCTACAATAGTCCGATTTCATTAATCGTGTCCTATTTTTATTTATTTATTTGCTTAAAACGGCGAGGTTGAGGTTATATGCACCGTTCTTTCACCTAACCGTTTTAACACACAATATAATAAATTACATGTACATAATTCGATTCAAATCAAAACGGTGAAATGAAAATTATTTCCAGGTATACATAAATAAAAATAAAATTAAGAAAAGTATTAATTAGCAGCAAAACTTAAGCATCTCCTACAATTACAGTTGACCATCAATACGATAATCTATATTGTAGTCTCACATCTTTTTATCTTTGGTGCTCTTCAATGTGCACATACGAGATGGCTCTTGCGAAATCTGTTTAAAATTTAAAAAATTGCTGATTTGAGTAAAAAAGTTTGGTCAATGAACCAATCTTCTATATAGTTTGAAGCCTTTTCCTCGAATAACTGCCTGTTTACACGAAAAAACTTTGACCATATACACAAAAAGATTTAGGAAGCAACATTTTAGACTACTTAAATATGATGCTTTAAGTGAAAGGAAAACATGAAAACTTTGAAATATCATCAGAATATCAGGATTGATTGCATTAGCGTAAGCTTTAATCTGGTTGCAGACTATATTTACGAAAATGTAGTTATCCGCTGTTATAACGCTGTCCCTTAATAAGCGATTTCATATATGCCGGTCTTTCTTTCTTCCCCTTCATTCAATATTGGATATGAAAATATTTCATTCCACTGGCTATAATCTGATGTCAATAATTTTATTTTGTCATTTCCAGTAATTTAAAAATTAATATTAAGAATGAATATAAGCTGAAAATAAGTAGAATAAATAATAAATAAAATTAAACTGAATTTAAAAAATAAACTGAGTTTTTAAAATTAATGCATATGTGGTATGTATATGCGGCAAAATTTCAAAGGCCCACCATCGCCGGCTTTTCCGCAGGAGATCCTATACCTAACACGGGGTGGTGAGACCGCTACACCCACGGTATACTGCGGACCTTATAGAAACGGATTTAACAGAGCGCCTATTCCCAGACGCATTACCTTGCAAATGTAAGAATATCGTCAGAGTGATATGTGGGAAAGTATTGCAAGCAAAGTAAACATTTAATGATATTCAAGTTCGATGATGATTTCTGTTCATGATAGGAGTAAAGAGATGTTCACAACATCATAAACATTGGCATTGAACCTAAAATATTGTATAGTACAAAAACTCTCAAAGTGGGTGTCGCGGAGACCGAATGTTTTCGTTTATTATTACTTCCTCATTTAATTTAGGCATTAGAATATAACCTTATTTTTTGCGCAAATAAAAGTATCATAACATTTTGGAATTAATAACCAGTTTTATATTTATTGTTAGATGGATTGAGTTAAGGGGGTCGCGATAAGGTCTGCTGCCTTAAGAGAGGGTCGCAGATGCATTAAGTCTGGGAACAGCTATTATACCAATTAATGTAAAGCCTAAGTCAAACAGAAACTAAACATTCCACTATAAAGAAGTGTTTCTTTTGTGTCATTGAAAGCGAACTATTTCGGAAATATGCACAAAGGATTTCTCTGGATACAATATACACAAGTATAAGAAGAAAAATGACACTACTCATATATTCGATTATGGTTGAAAATAACTGTTAACTGTGTATCACAAAAAGAGAACGGTGGGACTTCCTTGACTGATAACAATGAAAACGGCATTGGGTAAACAGTGCATGAGTTATTATTAAATTGTAAATTTGTGGATTTCGAATTGTAATTATTGGCATATTCTATTATCACAAGAATAGAAGCAAAAGTGCGTCTACAGGGATTTAGGGATGGGGTTTTCATATGCGTAGGTGAGGTCATTCTTGTTTCACCTTTTCTCCCATAGCCAAAATCTGCAACTGTTATGGAAAATTTTACCAAATGCTCCTGGTATTTTATAAATTGATACCCCGAAATTTGAAATAAATCGGCTCAGTTGTACGAAGAAAAAACATTGAAGATACGCATAATTATTAAGTCTGTCCGGGATAAAGAACGGAAAATATGTGATTCGTGTTTTTGTATTACTGCGGAATATTTTAACTGTATCACTTGTTTCAGCCCTTGCAAGGAAATTAAAGGAAAATTTTCAAACAATGGTATAATTCATTGAAAGAACTTCAAAGAAAAAGAATCATCATCATCATCATGCTTCTGTCCGAAGACAGGTTATAACTGAATCGCTGCCTCCATTTCTCTCTCTCCCTAGAAGCCTCTTTTATACCTCTATAAGTATTATATCCCTGCTTTATATTATCTAATATTCCTATTCTTTTTCTCCCTCTTCCTCTTTTTCCACTAATTTTTCCTTCTAAGATCGTCCTTTGTAAACACTGTCTTCTCAATATGTGCCCTATCCAATTTGCTTTTCTTTTCCTGATTGTTTTTATTAGCATCCTATCATCTCCCACCATTTCTAATACTTCTTCGTTTCTCTTCCTCTCTGTCCATTTCACTTTCATCATTCTTCTCCATACCCACATCTCAAAACTTTCTAAATATTTTTCCTCCTTTCTCCTTACCGTCCACGTCTCTGCACCATAAAGAGCTATGCTCCATATGTAGCATTTTGCTAATTTCTTCCTTGTTTCTAGATTTATTTTCTTGCTTGTGAGAAGCTCCTTCTTCTCGTTAAATGCTGCTTTTGCCATTGCAATCCTACATCTGATGTCCTGTGTACTACTTCCATCCTGTGCTAAAATACTGCCGAGATATTTGAAACTACTTACTTGTTCCAATTTTTGGCCATTTACCATTATATTTAATTCTTTATGTTCCTTTGAAACCACCATGACTTTCGTTTTTTCTGTATTGATCTTCATTCCATATTGTTGGCCAACCTCAACTAGTCTGTCTGTCATCCTCTGAAGCTCTTTCTCGCCTTCTGCTATTAAGCCCTGATCATCTGCGTATTTAATGGTGGTAATACTTTCACCTCCTATCTTAAATCCTTTCTCTTCCATCAACGCTTCTTCTGTTATTGTTTCTGCATACATATTAAATATCGCTGGTGAAATAGGACAACCCTGCCTCACTCCCCTCCCTATTGAAGTACTTTCTGTTTCTTCTCCTTCAACCCTGACTCTAATCTTTTGATCAAAGTAAAGGTTTTTAAGCAGTCTTTTATCTTTCCAATCTATTCCTATTTTGTTTAAAATACCCAGCATCTTATCCCATTTCACTCGGTCAAAAGCTTTCTCCCAATCTACAAAACAAAAATACATATCTTTATTGACTTCTAGCGCTCTTTCTATCATCATCCTCATACATCCTATAGCATCTCTAGTCCCCCTTCCTCTTCTAAAACCAAACTGATTATCTTGCAGCTCCTTTTCTATTTTACATTCAATTCTTTTGGTTATTATTCTGGTTAGAACTTTAGCTGTATGAGAAATTAAACTAATAGTTCTGTAATCCTTACAACATTTTGCATTGTTCTTTTTCTCCAGTGGTACCATCACAACATCTAAAAATCTTCAGGCCATACGCCAGTCTCATATACTTGGTTAAAAAATTTTGTGAGTTGCTTAACTGCTTTAGACCCCAAAACCTTAAGAACGTACACGGGTATATCATCACTCCCAACTGCCTTTCTTCTTTTCATGTCATCAATTGCTCTTTTAACTTCAGACTCGAGAATACTTGGTCCTAGCTGATCTTCTTCCACATCCTCTTCTTCATTTAATTCAATATTTCTTGGCTTTCCTTCTTTGTCATACAGAACCTCAATGTATTCTTTCCAGACATTCTTTACATTGTCTGGCTCCGATACTATTTTACCACTTTTGTTCATGATTCCTTTACGTCCTATCTTTCTTGCTTTTTTCTTGAATAGTTCCCTTGCTTTGCTATACATGAGGTCTGTTCTACAAATTCTTTCACATTCGACAATCTCCTCGCATTTCTCATTTATCCACTGTTCTCTGGCTTTATCTGTTTCCCTTCTTAAAGCATTATTTAAATCCTTGTACTTTCTTTGGCCTTCTTCAGTGTTTATGTTCTTCCACTTTCTCCGCTCTTCCATTTTTTGCAGCATGGCTGCTGTGATCCAGGGTTTTTTGTTTCTTTCACCCGTTATCTTTGCTACCTTCTTTTCCATTACGTCTTTAATGTTGCTATGGATGTATCTCCACTCCTCATCTACATTTATAAAATCTCTCATTTGATTTTCTCAAAGTGCAATTTCAATTATAAATATCGCAAAGACGTTATTTTGTGATTTATTCAGTTTCCTGTAACTCTAAACGCATATTCACTTACTGTGTAATTTAGGTCAGAATGAATTCCAAAGGAATTCATCCATCGCAACAGAATTTGTATTTATGTTAAAAGTGCTACCTATTTATTAACTTTCGATTCATGGAATGATTTTTCATGAACAAGTGGTATACGTAAATAGAAATAAAATCGTTAACTTTTGATACATAGAGTTGTGATAGATATTTTTATTCGTAAAAGATGGAAGTAAAAAATATCATATCATGTAATTTTAACTGTATCACTTGTTTCAGCAGTTGAAAGGAAATTACAGGAAATTTTAAATCTACAGTATAAATAATTGACTGGAATTAAAAAAGTAGAATATTAATCTCAAATAAAGGATAAAGAAGAATAAGATGATGTAGAAAAAGGTGGATGACTAAATTATTGTCAACCAAAATTAGTGGATTTGGAGGTGTAATTTATAATATCTACCGTTTGATTTTTCCAAGCTGCATTTCAATAATTGAATACTACGCAAAACTGTAGCTTTGTGATTTATTCTTTGTCATTCTTAACGCATATTCACTTTATGTGTAATAAATATCAGAACGACCTACGACAGAATAATTCCATTGCAACAAAATTTGTATAATGTTAATGGTGCTACTTAATTACAAATTTTCGTAAAGTATAAACGATTTTTCAGGAACCAGCGTAGCTCGAAAATAAAAAAAATCGTTCCTTTTGATATGTAGGGTACTGATAATTATTATTATTAATAAATGATGAATGTAAAAGAATCAACACATATAAATTTTAATCGACGGCATAAGTTGAGCTAGCAATCGAGTGTTACAGTCTAAGTGTTAATTCTAAAGAACTTTTCTTATACTTTACGATTAAGTTTCATTGCTTGTGAAAATTAATGTTCATAGCTCGTTATTGCGAGTTTATTAAAAAATTTATCCACCTCATAAGAATCTTTAGAATTTTTGTTTTTTTTCCCGAGTAAGCAACTAGAATTTCAGGATAGCCAATGAGATTCATTCGGCATAAAAAAGAAAGAGATTTTTCCGCAAAAGGATTGGAATGGTTGGTCCATCGCGCATGCGCACAGATTTAGACCACCTCCCCTTTTAGAATTTCCCTGATTCACTAGTGCAAGGAGACGGTTGCAAAGCTCATTTGGGGGTGAAGTGTGCAACTGTTAAGATATCTGGAATCCTGAGGAGAGCATCCCCGAGGAGGCGCCGACGCTGATGGACCCTTGTGGACTTGTCGACGAAGAGGGTCCTCTTCCACGGACTGCGGTGCCTAAGGTAGGGTAGTGGATTTCTATGGATCGTCTTATTTCTTCAAATAATTGTTTGCAGCGATTTTTAATGCTTATGGTTCATTTTAAGATAACATGTATTTTTCTTTTTTATAAACTATACTGAAAAGTATAAAATATTTTTTTAATCTCAGAAAATTTCTGGAACTTAAGAAAAATTTCAGCAGATTCCATCATGAATAACGTTATCAAGGTGCTTAACTACATGGGACGTAGTGTTAATTTAGTGGACATGCATTTTTAAAAAGCTATTCTACATGAAATATAAAGAAATAGTTTATAATTTCCAGAAAAGTTGTTAGACTCAAAATTTTGTTTTCTACATTTCTGTGCGCTTTATGAAAAACCGATTCATAATAAATAATAATTTATATTTTAGTATGTTCTAATTTTTAGTTATAATTACGATAATATCAAAACTTTATTTGGTGATTTTTTGTTATAGCTTACTAACAAATATTGCTATTTTTATTGTAACTTAAAGTTTTATTGGGAAATCTGTCTGCCAAAGTCACATCTTCTTTGGTTTCCGAATTCACAATATCTGCACTTCACATTATGGTAATACTTTTGAGTCGATATGAGACAATATGATTTAGTTGTATTTCGATAAATTTATTTTATCCTTTATAAGTTAAACTTTTGTTGTAAGATTTTTAGTGTGTTTATTGTATTAATTTATCAATTTTGAATTGTTTTAATTTGGGTTTACCTCGCTTATCGTCCGTTTGTAAAACGCCGAGATTGATTTTCGCTCATGTGAAAAAACCATTTTTATATTTGTTCTTTTGTGTCATTTTTAGGAGAAATATCTTGCATTCTTTGAGCTTTTTTATAATCGTTTCAGCAGTTTTAAATTAACCATTTTTAAGAAATTCAATGCGTAAAGGGTTTAGACGAGGAACACCCAGATCCTCACTCTTGCATCCTCCTCTCCCGACATACCTACCCGATACAACTCGGATTATCCGGACGACGATATTTCTATGATCATTTATCCGAAATAAATTTTAAATTGCTACACTGCTGCACGTTTCATAAAAACTTACGCTTCGATATTTGGATTGGTCCCGTCGTCTTCTTTCACAATCTTGACGATTGGTCCAACCCGCCATACTTCTCATCGTTGTGCCAGACTCTTGTAAACATTCGCAGCATTCTGCCCCAATATAAATCTGGATCGGTTTTATATATTGATATCTTGGTCGACCTCGGGTATTTTTCTTCTATTTTCCCTTCTGGTATTTTTGTTTTTGAATTTTCCTGGAGTTTAAAATCCACTTATATCGTCTTTTCTTTTATATTTTGACGTCGTCTCTGTTCATTCATTATTTCCAAAACTTATGTAGAAATTCCTTTCTTCCACGAGATCCTCCACGACCTTCTCCATCACAACATTTCGAAAGCCACTGGACGCTTTTCCTCCGGTTTTGGAAACGTCCCTGTTTCTGGGCCTTACAGTCAGGGCTGGCCCGAGGTACCAGCGAGACGGGCGGCTGGCGGGACGCCCAAGCATCGGGGGCGCTAACCCGACCAGCTCTCTATGTGTTATTTGCAAGTGAATGAATATTGGATACTCATTTAAATCGCGGGGCAGGAGAGAATATTGCCGAAATTCGTCTTGATTTTTCGTTGTCAATTATTTTACGGAGCAGTATTTTAATTCAAATTTTTTAAATATCTTATTAAAATCTACGAATCTGAGTTTCTTGCCCGGGGCGCCAAAATATCTAGAGCTGACCCTGTTTACAGCGCTACCCTCCAGGTATAAATTTCAACAATTATGTTCCTTATATTTATAATTATGTTTTTGGCTGTATTATTCTATCCGTAGATTATTTATTCGACGGCGGATATTCAGCTAGCAACCGAGTGTTACAGTCTAAGTGTTTATTCTAAAGAACCTTTCTTATACTTGACGATTAAATTTCATTGCTTGTGAAATTTTTTTGCATAGCTCGTTATTGCGAGTTTATTAAAAATTTATCCACCGAATTAGAATCTATAGAATTTTTGTTTTTTTTTCCCGAGTGAGAAAATAGAATTTAAGGGGAGCCAATGAGATTCATCCGGCATAAAAAAGGAGAAAGATTTTTCCGCAAAGGGAATGGAATGGGTGGTCCATCGCGCATGCGCACAGAATTAGACTACCTCTCCTTTTAGAATTTCCATGATTCACTAGTGCAAGGAGACGGTTGCAAAGCTCATTTGCGGGTGAAGTGTGCAACTGTTAGGATATCTGGAATCCTGAGGAGAGCATCCCCGAGGAGGCGCCGACGCTGATGGACCCTTGTGGACTTGTCGACGAAGAGGGTCCTCTTCCACGGACTGCGGTGCCTAAGGTAGGGTAGTGGATTTCTATGGATCGTCTTATTTCTTCAAATAATTGTTTGCAGCGATTTTTAATGCTTATGGTTCATTTTAAGATAACATGTATTTTTCATTTTTATAAACTATACTGAAAAGTATAAAATAATTTTTTAATCTAAGAAAATTTCTGGAACTTAAGAAAAATTTCAGCAGATTCCATCATGAATAACGTTATCAAGGTGCTTAACTACATGGGACGTAGTGTTAATTTAGTGGACATGCATTTTTAAAAAGCTATTCTACATGAAATATAAAGAAATAGTTCATAATTTCCAGAAAAGTTGTTAGACTCAAAATTTTGTTTTCTACATTTCTGTGCGCTTTATGAAAAACAGATTTACAATAAATAATAATTTATATTTTAGTATGTTCTAATTTTTAGTTATAATTACGATAATATCAAAACTTTATTTGGTGATTTTTTGTTATAGCTTACTAACAAATATTGCTATTTTTATTGTAACTTAAAGTTTTATTGGGAAATCTGTCTGCCAAAGTCACATTTTCTTTGGTTTCCGAATTCACAATATCTGCACTTGACATTTTGTTAATACTTTTGAGTCGATATGAGACAATATGATTTAGTTGTATTTCGATAAATTTATTTTATCCTTTATAAGTTAAACTTTTGTTGTACGATTTTTAGTGTGTTTATTGTATAAATTTATCAATTTTGAATTGTTTTAATTTGGGTTTACCTCGCTTATCGTCCGTTTGTAAAACGCCGTGATTGATTTTCGCTCATGTGAAAAAACCATTTTTATATTTGTTCTTTTGTGTCATTTTTAGGAGAAATATCTTGCATTCTTTGAGCTTTTTTATAATCGTTTAAGCAGTTTTAAATTAACCATTTTTAAGAAATTCAATGCGTAAAGAGTTTAGACGAGGAACACCCAGATCCTCACTCTTGCATCCTCCTCTCCCGACATACCTACCCGATACAACTCGGATTATCCGGACGACGATCTTTCAATGATCATTTATCCGAAATAAATTTTAAATTGCTACATTGCTGCACGTTTCATAAAAACTTACGCTTCGATATTTGGATTGGTCCCGTCGTCTTCTTTCACAATCTTGACG
The DNA here is from genome assembly GCA_028673005.1 of Tanypteryx hageni. Lineage (NCBI taxonomy): Eukaryota > Metazoa > Arthropoda > Insecta > Odonata > Petaluridae > Tanypteryx > Tanypteryx hageni. Next base: position 160,231,838 of record CM054120.1, read on the forward strand.
ATTGGTCCAACCCGCCATACTTCTCATCGTTGTGCCAGACTCTTGTAAACATTCGCAGCATTCTGCCCCAATATAAATCTGGATCGGTTTTATATATTGATATCTTGGACGACCTCGGGTTTTTTTTCTTCTATTTTCCCTTCTGGTATTTTTGTTTTTGAATTTTCCTGGAGTTTAAAATCCACTTATATCGTCTTTTCTTTTATATTTTGACGTCGTCTCTGTTCATTCATTATTTCCAAAACTTATGTAGAAATTCCTTTCTTCCACGAGATCCTCCACGACCTTCTCCATCACAACATTTCCAAAGCCACTGGACGCTTTTCCTCCGGTTTTGGAAACGTCCCTGTTTCTGGGCCTTACAGTCAGGGCTGGCCCGAGGTACCAGCGAGACGGGAGGCTGGCGGGACGCCCAAGCATCGGGGGCGCTAACCCGACCAGCTCTCTATGTGTTATTTGCAAGTGAATGAATATTGGATACTCATTATATCGCGGGACAGGAGAGAATATTGCCGAAATTCGTCTTGATTTTTCGTTGTCAATTATTTTACGGAGCAGTATTTTAATTCAAATTTTTTAAATATCTTATTAAAATCTACGAATCTGAGTTTCTTGCCCGGGGCGCCAAAATATCTAGAGCTGACCCTGTTTACAGCGCTACCCTCCAGGTATAAATTTCAACAATTATGTTCCTTATATTTATAATTATGTTTTTGGCTGTATTATTCTATCCGTAGATTATTTATTCGACGGCGGATATTCAGCTAGCAACCGAGTGTTACAGTCTAAGTGTTTATTCTAAAGAACCTTTCTTATACTTGACGATTAAATTTCATTGCTTGTGAAATTTTTTTGCGTAGCTCGTTATTGCGAGTTTATTAAAAATTTATCCACCGAATTAGAATCTATAGAATTTTTGTTTTTTTTTTCCCGAGTGAGAAAATAGAATTTAAGGGGAGCCAATGAGATTCATCCGGCATAAAAAAAGGAGAGAGATTTTCCCGCAAAGGGAATGGAATGGGTGGTCCATCGCGCATGCGCACAGAATTAGACGACCTCTCCTTTTAGAATTTCCATGATTCACTAGTGCAAGGAGACGGTTGCAAAGCTCATTTGCGGGTGAAGTGTGCAACTGTTAGGATATCTGGAATCCTGAGGAGAGCATCCCCGAGGAGGCGCCGACGCTGATGGACCCTTGTGGACTTGTCGACGAAGAGGGTCCTCTTCCACGGACTGCGGTGCCTAAGGTAGGGTAGTGGATTTCTATGGATCGTCTTATTTCTTCAAATAATTGTTTGCAGCGATTTTTAATGCTTATGGTTCATTTTAAGATAACATGTATTTTTCTTTTTTATAAACTATACTGAAAAGTATAAAATAATTTTTTAATCTAAGAAAATTTCTGGAACTTAAGAAAAATTTCAGCAGATTCCATCATGAATAACGTTATCAAGGTGCTTAACTACATGGGACGTAGTGTTAATTTAGTGGACATGCATTTTTAAAAAGCTATTCTACATGAAATATAAAGAAATAGTTCATAATTTCCAGAAAAGTTCTTAGATTCAAAATTTTGTTTTCTACATTTCTGTGCGCTTTATGAAAATCAGATTTACAATAAATAATAATTTATATTTTAGTATGTTCTAATTTTTAGTTATAATTACGATAATATCAAAACTTTATTTGGTGATTTTTTGTTATAGCTTACTAACAAATATTGCTATTTTTATTGTAACTTAAAGTTTTATTGGGAAATCTGTCTGCCAAAGTCACATTTTCTTTGGTTTCCGAATTCACAATATCTGCACTTGACATTTTGTTAATACTTTTGAGTCGATATGAGACAATATGATTTAGTTGTATTTCGATAAATTTATTTTATCCTTTATAAGTTAAACTTTTGTTGTACGATTTTTAGTGTGTTTATTGTATAAATTTATCAATTTTGAATTGTTTTAATTTGCGTTTACCTCGCTTATCGTCCGTTTGTAAAACGCCGTGATTGATTTTCGCTCATGTGAAAAAACCATTTTTATATTTGTTCTTTTGTGTCATTTTTAGGAGAAATATCTTGCATTCTTTGAGCTTTTTTATAATCGTTTAAGCAGTTTTAAATTAACCATTTTTAAGAAATTCAATGCGTAAAGAGTTTAGACGAGGAACACCCAGATCCTCACTCTTGCATCCTCCTCTCCCGACATACCTACCCGATACAACTCGGATTATCCGGACGACGATCTTTCAATGATCATTTATCCGAAATAAATTTTAAATTGCTACATTGCTGCACGTTTCATAAAAACTTACGCTTCGATATTTGGATTGGTCCCGTCGTCTTCTTTCACAATCTTGACGATTGGTCCAACCCGCCATACTTCTCATCGTTGTGCCAGACTCTTGTAAACATTCGCAGCATTCTGCCCCAATATAAATCTGGATCGGTTTTATATATTGATATCTTGGTCGACCTCGGGTTTTTTTTCTTCTATTTTCCCTTCTGGTATTTTTGTTTTTGAATTTTCCTGGAGTTTAAAATCCACTTATATCGTCTTTTCTTTTATATTTTGACGTCGTCTCTGTTCATTCATTATTTCCAAAACTTATGTAGAAATTCCTTTCTTCCACGAGATCCTCCACGACCTTCTCTATCACAACATTTCGAAAGCCACTGGACGCTTTTCCTCCGGTTTTGGAAACGTCCCTGTTTCTGGGCCTTACAGTCAGGGCTGGCCCGAGGTACCAGCGAGACGGGAGGCTGGCGGGACGCCCAAGCATCGGGGGCGCTAACCCGACCAGCTCTCTATGTGTTATTTGCAAGTGAATGAATATTGGATACTCATTTAAATCGCGGGGCAGGAGAGAATATTGCCGAAATTCGTCTTGATTTTTCGTTGTCAATTATTTTACGGAGCAGTATTTTAATTCAAATATTTTAAATATCTTATTAAAATCTACGAATCTGAGTTTCTTGCCCGGGGCGCCAAAATATCTAGAGCTGACCCTGTTTACAGCGCTACCCTCCAGGTATAAATTTCAACAATTATGTTCCTTATATTTATAATTATGTTTTTGGCTGTATTATTCTATCCGTAGATTATTTATTCGACGGCGGATATTCAGCTAGCAACCGAGTGTTACAGTCTAAGTGTTTATTCTAAAGAACCTTTCTTATACTTGACGATTAAATTTCATTGCTTGTGAAATTTTTTTGCATAGCTCGTTATTGCGAGTTTATTAAAAATTTATCCACCGAATTAGAATCTATAGAATTTTTGTTTTTTTTTTCCCGAGTGAGAAAATAGAATTTAAGGGGAGCCAATGAGATTCATCCGGCATAAAAAAAGGAGAGAGATTTTTCCGCAAAGGGAATGGAATGGGTGGTCCATCGCGCATGCGCACAGAATTAGACGACCGCTCCTTTTAGAATTTCCATGATTCACTAGTGCAAGGAGACGGTTGCAAAGCTCATTTGCGGGTGAAGTGTGCAACTGTTAGGATATCTGGAATCCTGAGGAGAGCATCCCCGAGGAGGCGCCGACGCTGATGGACCCTTGTGGACTTGTCGACGAAGAGGGTACTCTTCCACGGACTGCGGTGCCTAAGGTAGGGTAGTGGATTTCTATGGATCGTCTTATTTCTTCAAATAATTGTTTGCAGCGATTTTTAATGCTTATGGTTCATTTTAAGATAACATGTATTTTTCTTTTTTATAAACTATACTGAAAAGTATAAAATAATTTTTTAATCTAAGAAAATTTCTGGAACTTAAGAAAAATTTCAGCAGATTCCATCATGAATAACGTTATCAAGGTGCTTAACTACATGGGACGTAGTGTTAATTTAGTGGACATGCATTTTTAAAAAGCTATTCTACATGAAATATAAAGAAATAGTTCATAATTTCCAGAAAAGTTGTTAGACTCAAAATTTTGTTTTCTACATTTCTGTGCGCTTTATGAAAAACAGATTTACAATAAATAATAATTTTTATTTTAGTATGTTCTAATTTTTAGTTATAATTACGATAATATCAAAACTTTATTTGGTGATTTTTTGTTATAGCTTACTAACAAATATTGCTATTTTTATTGTAACTTAAAGTTTTATTGGGAAATCTGTCTGCCAAAGTCACATTTTCTTTGGTTTCCGAATTCACAATATCTGCACTTGACATTTTGTTAATACTTTTGAGTCGATATGAGACAATATGATTTAGTTGTATTTCGATAAATTTATTTTATCCTTTATAAGTTAAACTTTTGTTGTACGATTTTTAGTGTGTTTATTGTATTAATTTATCAATTTTGAATTGTTTTAATTTGGGTTTACCTCGCTTATCGTCCGTTTGTAAAACGCCGTGATTCATTTTCGCTCATGTGAAAAAACCATTTTTATATTTGTTCTTTTGTGTCATTTTTAGGAGAAATATCTTGCATTCTTTGAGCTTTTTTATAATCGTTTCAGCAGTTTTAAATTAACCATTTTTAAGAAATTCAATGCGTAAAGGGTTTAGACGAGGAACACCCAGATCCTCACTCTTGCATCCTCCTCTCCCGACATACCTACCCGATACAACTCGGATTATCCGGACGACGATCATTCAATGATCATTTATCCGAAATAAATTTTAAATTGCTACATTGCTGCACGTTTCATAAAAACTTACGCTTCGATATTTGGATTAGTCCCGTCGTCTTCTTTCACAATCTTGACGCCATACTTCTCATCGTTGTGCCAGACTCTTGTAAACATTCGCAGCATTCTGCCCCAATATAAATCTGGATCGGTTTTATATATTGATATCTTGGTCGACCTCGGGTTTTTTTTCTTCTATTTTCCCTTCTGGTATTTTTGTTTTTGAATTTTCCTGGAGTTTAAAATCCACTTATATCGTCTTTTCTTTTATATTTTGACGTCGTCTCTGTTCATTCATTATTTCCAAAACTTATGTAGAAATTCCTTTCTTCCACGAGATCCTCCACGACCTTCTCCATCACAACATTTCCAAAGCCACTGGACGCTTTTCCTCCGGTTTTGGAAACGTCCCTGTTTCTGGGCCTTACAGTCAGGGCTGGCCCGAGGTACCAGCGAGACGGGAGGCTGGCGGGACGCCCAAGCATCGGGGGCGCTAACCCGACCAGCTCTCTATGTGTTATTTGCAAGTGAATGAATATTGGATACTCATTATATCGCGGGACAGGAGAGAATATTGCCGAAATTCGTCTTGATTTTTCGTTGTCAATTATTTTACGGAGCAGTATTTTAATTCAAATTTTTTAAATATCTTATTAAAATCTACGAATCTGAGTTTCTTGCCCGGGGCGCCAAAATATCTAGAGCTGACCCTGTTTACAGCGCTACCCTCCAGGTATAAATTTCAACAATTATGTTCCTTATATTTATAATTATGTTTTTGGCTGTATTATTCTATCCGTAGATTATTTATTCGACGGCGGATATTCAGCTAGCAACCGAGTGTTACAGTCTAAGTGTTTATTCTAAAGAACCTTTCTTATACTTGACGATTAAATTTCATTGCTTGTGAAATTTTTTTGCGTAGCTCGTTATTGCGAGTTTATTAAAAATTTATCCACCGAATTAGAATCTATAGAATTTTTGTTTTTTTTTCCCGAGTGAGAAAATAGAATTTAAGGGGAGCCAATGAGATTCATCCGGCATAAAAAAAGGAGAGAGATTTTTCCGCAAAGGGAATGGAATGGGTGGTCCATCGCGCATGCGCACAGAATTAGACGACCGCTCCTTTTAGAATTTCCATGATTCACTAGTGCAAGGAGACGGTTGCAAAGCTCATTTGCGGGTGAAGTGTGCAACTGTTAGGATATCTGGAATCCTGAGGAGAGCATCCCCGAGGAGGCGCCGACGCTGATGGACCCTTGTGGACTTGTCGACGAAGAGGGTCCTCTTCCACGGACTGCGGTGCCTAAGGTAGGGTAGTGGATTTCTATGGATCGTCTTATTTCTTCAAATAATTGTTTGCAGCGATTTTTAATGCTTATGGTTCATTTTAAGATAACATGTATTTTTCTTTTTTATAAACTATACTGAAAAGTATAAAATAATTTTTTAATCTAAGAAAATTTCTGGAACTTAAGAAAAATTTCAGCAGATTCCATCATGAATAACGTTATCAAGGTGCTTAACTACATGGGACGTAGTGTTAATTTAGTGGACATGCATTTTTAAAAAGCTATTCTACATGAAATATAAAGAAATAGTTCATAATTTCCAGAAAAGTTGTTAGACTCAAAATTTTGTTTTCTACATTTCTGTGCGCTTTATGAAAAACAGATTTACAATAAATAATAATTTATATTTTAGTATGTTCTAATTTTTAGTTATAATTACGATAATATCAAAACTTTATTTGGTGATTTTTTGTTATAGCTTACTAACAAATATTGCTATTTTTATTGTAACTTAAAGTTTTATTGGGAAATCTGTCTGCCAAAGTCACATTTTCTTTGGTTTCCGAATTCACAATATCTGCACTTGACATTTTGTTAATACTTTTGAGTCGATATGAGACAATATGATTTAGTTGTATTTCGATAAATTTATTTTATCCTTTATAAGTTAAACTTTTGTTGTACGATTTTTAGTGTGTTTATTGTATTAATTTATCAATTTTGAATTGTTTTAATTTGGGTTTACCTCGCTTATCGTCCGTTTGTAAAACGCCGTGATTGATTTTCGCTCATGTGAAAAAACCATTTTTATATTTGTTCTTTTGTGTCATTTTTAGGAGAAATATCTTGCATTCTTTGAGCTTTTTTATAATCGTTTCAGCAGTTTTAAATTAACCATTTTTAAGAAATTCAATGCGTAAAGGGTTTAGACGAGGAACACCCAGATCCTCACTCTTGCATCCTCCTCTCCCGACATACCTACCCGATACAACTCGGATTATCCGGACGACGATCTTTCAATGATCATTTATCCGAAATAAATTTTAAATTGCTACATTGCTGCACGTTTCATAAAAACTTACGCTTCGATATTTGGATTGGTCCCGTCGTCTTCTTTCACAATCTTGACGATTGGTCCAACCCGCCATACTTCTCATCGTTGTGCCAGACTCTTGTAAACATTCGCAGCATTCTGCCCCAATATAAATCTGGATCGGTTTTATATATTGATATCTTGGTCGACCTCGGGTTTTTTTTCTTCTATTTTCCCTTCTGGTATTTTTGTTTTTGAATTTTCCTGGAGTTTAAAATCCACTTATATCGTCTTTTCTTTTATATTTTGACGTCGTCTCTGTTCATTCATTATTTCCAAAACTTATGTAGAAATTCCTTTCTTCCACGAGATCCTCCACGACCTTCTCCATCACAACATTTCCAAAGCCACTGGACGCTTTTCCTCCGGTTTTGGAAACGTCCCTGTTTCTGGGCCTTACAGTCAGGGCTGGCCCGAGGTACCAGCGAGACGGGAGGCTGGCGGGACGCCCAAGCATCGGGGGCGCTAACCCGACCAGCTCTCTATGTGTTATTTGCAAGTGAATGAATATTGGATACTCATTATATCGCGGGACAGGAGAGAATATTGCCGAAATTCGTCTTGATTTTTCGTTGTCAATTATTTTACGGAGCAGTATTTTAATTCAAATTTTTTAAATATCTTATTAAAATCTACGAATCTGAGTTTCTTGCCCGGGGCGCCAAAATATCTAGAGCTGACCCTGTTTACAGCGCTACCCTCCAGGTATAAATTTCAACAATTATGTTCCTTATATTTATAATTATGTTTTTGGCTGTATTATTCTATCCGTAGATTATTTATTCGACGGCGGATATTCAGCTAGCAACCGAGTGTTACAGTCTAAGTGTTTATTCTAAAGAACCTTTCTTATACTTGACGATTAAATTTCATTGCTTGTGATTTTTTTTTGCGTAGCTCGTTATTGCGAGTTTATTAAAAATTTATCCACCGAATTAGAATCTATAGAATTTTTGTTTTTTTTTTCCCGAGTGAGAAAATAGAATTTAAGGGGAGCCAATGAGATTCATCCGGCATAAAAAAAGGAGAGAGATTTTTCCGCAAAGGGAATGGAATGGGTGGTCCATCGCGCATGCGCACAGAATTAGACGACCGCTCCTTTTAGAATTTCCATGATTCACTAGTGCAAGGAGACGGTTGCAAAGCTCATTTGCGGGTGAAGTGTGCAACTGTTAGGATATCTGGAATCCTGAGGAGAGCATCCCCGAGGAGGCGCCGACGCTGATGGACCCTTGTGGACTTGTCGACGAAGAGGGTCCTCTTCCACGGACTGCGGTGCCTAAGGTAGGGTAGTGGATTTCTATGGATCGTCTTATTTCTTCAAATAATTGTTTGCAGCGATTTTTAATGCTTATGGTTCATTTTAAGATAACATGTATTTTTCTTTTTTATAAACTATACTGAAAAGTATAAAATAATTTTTTAATCTAAGAAAATTTCTGGATCTTAAGAAAAATTTCAGCAGATTCCATCATGAATAACGTTATCAAGGTGCTTAACTACATGGGACGTAGTGTTAATTTAGTGGACATGCATTTTTAAAAAGCTATTCTACATGAAATATAAAGAAATAGTTCATAATTTCCAGAAAAGTTGTTAGACTCAAAATTTTGTTTTCTACATTTCTGTGCGCTTTATGAAAAACAGATTTACAATAAATAATAATTTATATTTTAGTATGTTCTAATTTTTAGTTATAATTACGATAATATCAAAACTTTATTTGGTGATTTTTTGTTATAGCTTACTAACAAATATTGCTATTTTTATTGTAACTTAAAGTTTTATTGGGAAATCTGTCTGCCAAAGTCACATTTTCTTTGGTTTCCGAATTCACAATATCTGCACTTGACATTTTGTTAATACTTTTGAGTCGATATGAGACAATATGATTTAGTTGTATTTCGATAAATTTATTTTATCCTTTATAAGTTAAACTTTTGTTGTACGATTTTTAGTGTGTTTATTGTATTAATTTATCAATTTTGAATTGTTTTAATTTGGGTTTACCTCGCTTATCGTCCGTTTGTAAAACGCCGTGATTGATTTTCGCTCATGTGAAAAAACCATTTTTATATTTGTTCTTTTGTGTCATTTTTAGGAGAAATATCTTGCATTCTTTGAGCTTTTTTATAATCGTTTCAGCAGTTTTAAATTAACCATTTTTAAGAAATTCAATGCGTAAAGGGTTTAGACGAGGAACACCCAGATCCTCACTCTTGCATCCTCCTCTCCCGACATACCTACCCGATACAACTCGGATTATCCGGACGACGATCTTTCAATGATCATTTATCCGAAATAAATTTTAAATTGCTACATTGCTGCACGTTTCATAAAAACTTACGCTTCGATATTTGGATTGGTCCCGTCGTCTTCTTTCACAATCTTGACGATTGGTCCAACCCGCCATACTTCTCATCGTTGTGCCAGACTCTTGTAAACATTCGCAGCATTCTGCCCCAATATAAATCTGGATCGGTTTTATATATTGATATCTTGGTCGACCTCGGGTTTTTTTTCTTCTATTTTCCCTTCTGGTATTTTTGTTTTTGAATTTTCCTGGAGTTTAAAATCCACTTATATCGTCTTTTCTTTTATATTTTGACGTCGTCTCTGTTCATTCATTATTTCCAAAACTTATGTAGAAATTCCTTTCTTCCACGAGATCCTCCACGACCTTCTCCATCACAACATTTCCAAAGCCACTGGACGCTTTTCCTCCGGTTTTGGAAACGTCCCTGTTTCTGGGCCTTACAGTCAGGGCTGGCCCGAGGTACCAGCGAGACGGGAGGCTGGCGGGACGCCCAAGCATCGGGGGCGCTAACCCGACCAGCTCTCTATGTGTTATTTGCAAGTGAATGAATATTGGATACTCATTATATCGCGGGACAGGAGAGAATATTGCCGAAATTCGTCTTGATTTTTCGTTGTCAATTATTTTACGGAGCAGTATTTTAATTCAAATTTTTTAAATATCTTATTAAAATCTACGAATCTGAGTTTCTTGCCCGGGGCGCCAAAATATCTAGAGCTGACCCTGTTTACAGCGCTACCCTCCAGGTATAAATTTCAACAATTATGTTCCTTATATTTATAATTATGTTTTTGGCTGTATTATTCTATCCGTAGATTATTTATTCGACGGCGGATATTCAGCTAGCAACCGAGTGTTACAGTCTAAGTGTTTATTCTAAAGAACCTTTCTTATACTTGACGATTAAATTTCATTGCTTGTGATTTTTTTTTGCGTAGCTCGTTATTGCGAGTTTATTAAAAATTTATCCACCGAATTAGAATCTATAGAATTTTTGTTTTTTTTTTCCCGAGTGAGAAAATAGAATTTAAGGGGAGCCAATGAGATTCATCCGGCATAAAAAAAGGAGAGAGATTTTTCCGCAAAGGGAATGGAATGGGTGGTCCATCGCGCATGCGCACAGAATTAGACGACCGCTCCTTTTAGAATTTCCATGATTCACTAGTGCAAGGAGACGGTTGCAAAGCTCATTTGCGGGTGAAGTGTGCAACTGTTAGGATATCTGGAATCCTGAGGAGAGCATCCCCGAGGAGGCGCCGACGCTGATGGACCCTTGTGGACTTGTCGACGAAGAGGGTCCTCTTCCACGGACTGCGGTGCCTAAGGTAGGGTAGTGGATTTCTATGGATCGTCTTATTTCTTCAAATAATTGTTTGCAGCGATTTTTAATGCTTATGGTTCATTTTAAGATAACATGTATTTTTCTTTTTTATAAACTATACTGAAAAGTATAAAATAATTTTTTAATCTAAGAAAATTTCTGGATCTTAAGAAAAATTTCAGCAGATTCCATCATGAATAACGTTATCAAGGTGCTTAACTACATGGGACGTAGTGTTAATTTAGTGGACATGCATTTTTAAAAAGCTATTCTACATGAAATATAAAGAAATAGTTCATAATTTCCAGAAAAGTTGTTAGACTCAAAATTTTGTTTTCTACATTTCTGTGCGCTTTATGAAAAACAGATTTACAATAAATAATAATTTATATTTTAGTATGTTCTAATTTTTAGTTATAATTACGATAATATCAAAACTTTATTTGGTGATTTTTTGTTATAGCTTACTAACAAATATTGCTATTTTTATTGTAACTTAAAGTTTTATTGGGAAATCTGTCTGCCAAAGTCACATATTCTTTGGTTTCCGAATTCACAATATCTGCACTTGACATTTTGTTAATACTTTTGAGTCGATATGAGACAATATGATTTAGTTGTATTTCGATAAATTTATTTTATCCTTTATAAGTTAAACTTTTGTTGTACGATTTTTAGTGTGTTTATTGTATTAATTTATCAATTTTGAATTGTTTTAATTTGGGTTTACCTCGCTTATCGTCCGTTTGTAAAACGCCGTGATTGATTTTCGCTCATGTGAAAAAACCATTTTTATATTTGTTCTTTTGTGTCATTTTTAGGAGAAATATCTTGCATTCTTTGAGCTTTTTTATAATCGTTTCAGCAGTTTTAAATTAACCATTTTTAAGAAATTCAATGCGTAAAGGGTTTAGACGAGGAACACCCAGATCCTCACTCTTGCATCCTCCTCTCCCGACATACCTACCCGATACAACTCGGATTATCCGGACGACGATCTTTCAATGATCATTTATCCGAAATAAATTTTAAATTGCTACATTGCTGCACGTTTCATAAAAACTTACGCTTCGATATTTGGATTGGTCCCGTCGTCTTCTTTCACAATCTTGACGCCATACTTCTCATCGTTGTGCCAGACTCTTGTAAACATTCGCAGCATTCTGCCCCAATATAAATCTGGATCGGTTTTATATATTGATATCTTGGTCGACCTCGGGTTTTTTTTCTTCTATTTTCCCTTCTGGTATTTTTGTTTTTGAATTTTCCTGGAGTTTAAAATCCACTTATATCGTCTTTTCTTTTATATTTTGACGTCGTCTCTGTTCATTCATTATTTCCAAAACTTATGTAGAAATTCCTTTCTTCCACGAGATCCTCCACGACCTTCTCCATCACAACATTTCCAAAGCCACTGGACGCTTTTCCTCCGGTTTTGGAAACGTCCCTGTTTCTGGGCCTTACAGTCAGGGCTGGCCCGAGGTACCAGCGAGACGGGAGGCTGGCGGGACGCCCAAGCATCGGGGGCGCTAACCCGACCAGCTCTCTATGTGTTATTTGCAAGTGAATGAATATTGGATACTCATTATATCGCGGGACAGGAGAGAATATTGCCGAAATTCGTCTTGATTTTTCGTTGTCAATTATTTTACGGAGCAGTATTTTAATTCAAATTTTTTAAATATCTTATTAAAATCTACGAATCTGAGTTTCTTGCCCGGGGCGCCAAAATATCTAGAGCTGACCCTGTTTACAGCGCTACCCTCCAGGTATAAATTTCAACAATTATGTTCCTTATATTTATAATTATGTTTTTGGCTGTATTATTCTATCCGTAGATTATTTATTCGACGGCGGATATTCAGCTAGCAACCGAGTGTTACAGTCTGTTTATTCTAAAGAACCTTTCTTATACTTGACGATTAAATTTCATTGCTTGTGAAATTTTTTTGCGTAGCTCGTTATTGCGAGTTTATTAAAAATTTATCCACCGAATTAGAATCTATAGAATTTTTGTTTTTTTTTTCCCGAGTGAGAAAATAGAATTTAAGGGGAGCCAATGAGATTCATCCGGCATAAAAAAAGGAGAGAGATTTTTCCGCAAAGGGAATGGAATGGGTGGTCCATCGCGCATGCGCACAGAATTAGACGACCGCTCCTTTTAGAATTTCCATGATTCACTAGTGCAAGGAGACGGTTGCAAAGCTCATTTGCGGGTGAAGTGTGCAACTGTTAGGATATCTGGAATCCTGAGGAGAGCATCCCCGAGGAGGCTCCGACGCTGATGGACCCTTGTGGACTTGTCGACGAAGAGGGTCCTCTTCCACGGACTGCGGTGCCTAAGGTAGGGTAGTGGATTTCTATGGATCGTCTTATTTCTTCAAATAATTGTTTGCAGCGATTTTTAATGCTTATGGTTCATTTTAAGATAACATGTATTTTTCTTTTTTATAAACTACACTGAAAAGTATAAAATAATTTTTTAATCTAAGAAAATTTCTGGAACTTAAGAAAAATTTCAGCAGATTCCATCATGAATAACGTTATCAAGGTGCTTAACTACATGGGACGTAGTGTTAATTTAGTGGACATGCATTTTTAAAAAGCTATTCTACATGAAATATAAAGAAATAGTTCATAATTTCCAGAAAAGTTGTTAGACTCAAAATTTTGTTTTCTACATTTCTGTGCGCTTTATGAAAAACAGATTTACAATAAATAATAATTTATATTTTAGTATGTTCTAATTTTTAGTTATAATTACGATAATATCAAAACTTTATTTGGTGATTTTTTGTTATAGCTTACTAACAAATATTGCTATTTTTATTGTAACTTAAAGTTTTATTGGGAAATCTGTCTGCCAAAGTCACATTTTCTTTGGTTTCCGAATTCACAATATCTGCACTTGACATTTTGTTAATACTTTTGAGTCGATATGAGACAATATGATTTAGTTGTATTTCGATAAATTTATTTTATCCTTTATAAGTTAAACTTTTGTTGTACGATTTTTAGTGTGTTTATTGTATTAATTTATCAATTTTGAATTGTTTTAATTTGGGTTTACCTCGCTTATCGTCCGTTTGTAAAACGCCGTGATTGATTTTCGCTCATGTGAAAAAACCATTTTTATATTTGTTCTTTTGTGTCATTTTTAGGAGAAATATCTTGCATTCTTTGAGCTTTTTTATAATCGTTTCAGCAGTTTTAAATTAACCATTTTTAAGAAATTCAATGCGTAAAGGGTTTAGACGAGGAACACCCAGATCCTCACTCTTGCATCCTCCTCTCCCGACATACCTACCCGATACAACTCGGATTATCCGGACGACGATCTTTCAATGATCATTTATCCGAAATAAATTTTAAATTGCTACATTGCTGCACGTTTCATAAAAACTTACGCTTCGATATTTGGATTGGTCCCGTCGTCTTCTTTCACAATCTTGACGATTGGTCCAACCCGCCATACTTCTCATCGTTGTGCCAGACTCTTGTAAACATTCGCAGCATTCTGCCCCAATATAAATCTGGATCGGTTTTATATATTGATATCTTGGTCGACCTCGGGTTTTTTTTCTTCTATTTTCCCTTCTGGTATTTTTGTTTTTGAATTTTCCTGGAGTTTAAAATCCACTTATATCGTCTTTTCTTTTATATTTTGACGTCGTCTCTGTTCATTCATTATTTCCAAAACTTATGTAGAAATTCCTTTCTTCCACGAGATCCTCCACGACCTTCTCCATCACAACATTTCCAAAGCCACTGGACGCTTTTCCTCCGGTTTTGGAAACGTCCCTGTTTCTGGGCCTTACAGTCAGGGCTGGCCCGAGGTACCAGCGAGACGGGAGGCTGGCGGGACGCCCAAGCATCGGGGGCGCTAACCCGACCAGCTCTCTATGTGTTATTTGCAAGTGAATGAATATTGGATACTCATTTAAATCGCGGGACAGGAGAGAATATAGCCGAAATTCGTCTTGATTTTTCGTTGTCAATTATTTTACGGAGCAGTATTTTAATTCAAATTTTTTAATATCTTATTAAAATCTACGAATCGGAGTTTCTTGCCCGGGGCGCCAAAATATCTAGGGCTGACCCTGTTTACAGCGCTACCCTCCAGGTATAAATTTCAACAATTATGTTCCTTATATTTATAATTATGTTTTTGGCTGTATTATTCTATCCGTAGATTATTTATTCGACGGCGGATATTCAGCTAGCAACCGAGTGTTACAGTCTAAGTGTTTATTCTAAAGAACCTTTCTTATACTTGACGATTAAATTTCATTGCTTGTGAAATTTTTTTGCGTAGCTCGTTATTGCGAGTTTATTAAAAATTTATCCACCGAATTAGAATCTATAGAATTTTTGTTTTTTTTTCCCCGAGTGAGAAAATAGAATTTAAGGGGAGCCAATGAGATTCATCCGGCATAAAAAAAGGAGAGAGATTTTTCCGCAAAGGGAATGGAATGGGTGGTCCATCGCGCATGCGCACAGAATTAGACGACCGCTCCTTTTAGAATTTCCATGATTCACTAGTGCAAGGAGACGGTTGCAAAGCTCATTTGCGGGTGAAGTGTGCAACTGTTAGGATATCTGGAATCCTGAGGAGAGCATCCCCGAGGAGGCGCCGACGCTGATGGACCCTTGTGGACTTGTCGACGAAGAAGGTCCTCTTCCACGGACTGCGGTGCCTAAGGTAGGGTAGTGGATTTCTATGGATCGTCTTATTTCTTCAAATAATTGTTTGCAGCGATTTTTAATGCTTATGGTTCATTTTAAGATAACATGTATTTTTCTTTTTTATAAACTATACTGAAAAGTATAAAATAATTTTTTAATCTAAGAAAATTTCTGGAACTTAAGAAAAATTTCAGCAGATTCCATCATGAATAACGTTATCAAGGTGCTTAACTACATGGGACGTAGTGTTAATTTAGTGGACATGCATTTTTAAAAAGCTATTCTACATGAAATATAAAGAAATAGTTCATAATTTCCAGAAAAGTTGTTAGACTCAAAATTTTGTTTTCTACATTTCTGTGCGCTTTATGAAAAACAGATTTACAATAAATAATAATTTATATTTTAGTATGTTCTAATTTTTAGTTATAATTACGATAATATCAAAACTTTATTTGGTGATTTTTTGTTATAGCTTACTAACAAATATTGCTATTTTTATTGTAACTTAAAGTTTTATTGGGAAATCTGTCTGCCAAAGTCACATTTTCTTTGGTTTCCGAATTCACAATATCTGCACTTGACATTTTGTTAATACTTTTGAGTCGATATGAGACAATATGATTTAGTTGTATTTCGATAAATTTATTTTATCCTTTATAAGTTAAACTTTTGTTGTACGATTTTTAGTGTGTTTATTGTATTAATTTATCAATTTTGAATTGTTTTAATTTGGGTTTACCTCGCTTATCGTCCGTTTGTAAAACGCCGTGATTGATTTTCGCTCATGTGAAAAAACCATTTTTATATTTGTTCTTTTGTGTCATTTTTAGGAGAAATATCTTGCATTCTTTGAGCTTTTTTATAATCGTTTCAGCAGTTTTAAATTAACCATTTTTAAGAAATTCAATGCGTAAAGGGTTTAGACGAGGAACACCCAGATCCTCACTCTTGCATCCTCCTCTCCCGACATACCTACCCGATACAACTCGGATTATCCGGACGACGATCTTTCAATGATCATTTATCCGAAATAAATTTTAAATTGCTACATTGCTGCACGTTTCATAAAAACTTACGCTTCGATATTTGGATTGGTCCCGTCGTCTTCTTTCACAATCTTGACGATTGGTCCAACCCGCCATACTTCTCATCGTTGTGCCAGACTCTTGTAAACATTCGCAGCATTCTGCCCCAATATAAATCTGGATCGGTTTTATATATTGATATCTTGGTCGACCTCGGGTTTTTTTTCTTCTATTTTCCCTTCTGGTATTTTTGTTTTTGAATTTTCCTGGAGTTTAAAATCCACTTATATCGTCTTTTCTTTTATATTTTGACGTCGTCTCTGTTCATTCATTATTTCCAAAACTTATGTAGAAATTCCTTTCTTCCACGAGATCCTCCACGACCTTCTCCATCACAACATTTCGAAAGCCACTGGACGCTTTTCCTCCGGTTTTGGAAACGTCCCTGTTTCTGGGCCTTACAGTCAGGGCTGGCCCGAGGTACCAGCGAGACGGGAGGCTGGCGGGACGCCCAAGCATCGGGGGCGCTAACCCGACCAGCTCTCTATGTGTTATTTGCAAGTGAATGAATATTGGATACTCATTATATCGCGGGACAGGAGAGAATATTGCCGAAATTCGTCTTGATTTTTCGTTGTCAATTATTTTACGGAGCAGTATTTTAATTCAAATTTTTTAAATATCTTATTAAAATCTACGAATCTGAGTTTCTTGCCCGGGGCGCCAAAATATCTAGAGCTGACCCTGTTTACAGCGCTACCCTCCAGGTATAAATTTCAACAATTATGTTCCTTATATTTATAATTATGTTTTTGGCTGTATTATTCTATCCGTAGATTATTTATTCGACGGCGGATATTCAGCTAGCAACCGAGTGTTACAGTCTAAGTGTTTATTCTAAAGAACCTTTCTTATACTTGACGATTAAATTTCATTGCTTGTGAAATTTTTTTGCGTAGCTCGTTATTGCGAGTTTATTAAAAATTTATCCACCGAATTAGAATCTATAGAATTTTTGTTTTTTTTTTCCCGAGTGAGAAAATAGAATTTAAGGGGAGCCAATGAGATTCATCCGGCATAAAAAAAGGAGAGAGATTTTTCCGCAAAGGGAATGGAATGGGTGGTCCATCGCGCATGCGCACAGAATTAGACGACCGCTCCTTTTAGAATTTCCATGATTCACTAGTGCAAGGAGACGGTTGCAAAGCTCATTTGCGGGTGAAGTGTGCAACTGTTAGGATATCTGGAATCCTGAGGAGAGCATCCCCGAGGAGGCGCCGACGCTGATGGACCCTTGTGGACTTGTCGACGAAGAGGGTCCTCTTCCACGGACTGCGGTGCCTAAGGTAGGGTAGTGGATTTCTATGGATGGTCTTATTTCTTCAAATAATTGTTTGCAGCGATTTTTAATGCTTATGGTTCATTTTAAGATAACATGTATTTTTCTTTTTTATAAACTATACTGAAAAGTATAAAATAATTTTTTAATCTAAGAAAATTTCTGGAACTTAAGAAAAATTTCAGCAGATTCCATCATGAATAACGTTATCAAGGTGCTTAACTACATGGGACGTAGTGTTAATTTAGTGGACATGCATTTTTAAAAAGCTATTCTACATGAAATATAAAGAAATAGTTCATAATTTCCAGAAAAGTTGTTAGACTCAAAATTTTGTTTTCTACATTTCTGTGCGCTTTATGAAAAACAGATTTACAATAAATAATAATTTATATTTTAGTATGTTCTAATTTTTAGTTATAATTACGATAATATCAAAACTTTATTTGGTGATTTTTTGTTATAGCTTACTAACAAATATTGCTATTTTTATTGTAACTTAAAGTTTTATTGGGAAATCTGTCTGCCAAAGTCACATTTTCTTTGGTTTCCGAATTCACAATATCTGCACTTGACATTTTGTTAATACTTTTGAGTCGATATGAGACAATATGATTTAGTTGTATTTCGATAAATTTATTTTATCCTTTATAAGTTAAACTTTTGTTGTACGATTTTTAGTGTGTTTATTGTATTAATTTATCAATTTTGAATTGTTTTAATTTGGGTTTACCTCGCTTATCGTCCGTTTGTAAAACGCCGTGATTGATTTTCGCTCATGTGAAAAAACCATTTTTATATTTGTTCTTTTGTGTCATTTTTAGGAGAAATATCTTGCATTCTTTGAGCTTTTTTATAATCGTTTCAGCAGTTTTAAATTAACCATTTTTAAGAAATTCAATGCGTAAAGGGTTTAGACGAGGAACACCCAGATCCTCACTCTTGCATCCTCCTCTCCCGACATACCTACCCGATACAACTCGGATTATCCGGACGACGATCTTTCAATGATCATTTATCCGAAATAAATTTTAAATTGCTACATTGCTGCACGTTTCATAAAAACTTACGCTTCGATATTTGGATTGGTCCCGTCGTCTTCTTTCACAATCTTGACGATTGGTCCAACCCGCCATACTTCTCATCGTTGTGCCAGACTCTTGTAAACATTCGCAGCATTCTGCCCCAATATAAATCTGGATCGGTTTTATATATTGATATCTTGGTCGACCTCGGGTTTTTTTCTTCTATTTTCCCTTCTGGTATTTTTGTTATTGAATTTTTCCTGGAGTTTAAAATCCACTTATATCGTCTTTTCTTTTATATTTTGACGTCGTCTCTGTTCATTCATTATTTCCAAAACTTATGTAGAAATTCCTTTCTTCCACGAGATCCTCCACGACCTTCTCCATCACAACATTTCGAAAGCCACTGGACGCTTTTCCTCCGGTTTTGGAAACGTCCCTGTTTCTGGGCCTTACAGTCAGGGCTGGCCCGAGGTACCAGCGAGACGGGAGGCTGGCGGGACGCCCAAGCATCGGGGGCGCTAACCCGACCAGCTCTCTATGTGTTATTTGCAAGTGAATGAATATTGGATACTCATAATATCGCGGGACAGGAGAGAATATAGCCGAAATTCGTCTTGATTTTTCGTTGTCAATTATTTTACGGAGCAGTATTTTAATTCAAACTTTTTAAATATCTTATTAAAATCTACGAATCTGAGTTTCTTGCCCGGGGCGCCAAAATATCTAGAGCTGACCCTGTTTACAGCGCTACCCTCCAGGTATAAATTTCAACAATTATGTTCCTTATATTTATAATTATGTTTTTGGCTGTATTATTCTATCCGTAGATTATTTATTCGACGGCGGATATTCAGCTAGCAACCGAGTGTTACAGTCTAAGTGTTTATTCTAAAGAACCTTTCTTATACTTGACGATTAAATTTCATTGCTTGTGAAATTTTTTTGCATAGCTCGTTATTGCGAGTTTATTAAAAATTTATCCACCGAATTAGAATCTATAGAATTTTTGTTTTTTTTTTCCCGAGTGAGAAAATAGAATTTATGGGGAGCCAATGAGATTCATCCGGCATAAAAAAAGGAGAGAGATTTTTCCGCAAAGGGAATGGAATGGGTGGTCCATCGCGCATGCGCACAGAATTAGACGACCGCTCCTTTTAGAATTTCCATGATTCACTAGTGCAAGGAGACGGTTGCAAAGCTCATTTGCGGGTGAAGTGTGCAACTGTTAGGATATCTGGAATCCTGAGGAGAGCATCCCCGAGGAGGCGCCGACGCTGATGGACCCTTGTGGACTTGTCGACGAAGAGGGTCCTCTTCCACGGACTGCGGTGCCTAAGGTAGGGTAGTGGATTTCTATGGATCGTCTTATTTCTTCAAATAATTGTTTGCAGCGATTTTTAATGCTTATGGTTCATTTTAAGATAACATGTATTTTTCTTTTTTATAAACTATACTGAAAAATATAAAATAATTTTTTAATCTCAGAAAATTTCTGGAACTTAAGAAAAATTTCAGCAGATTCCATCATGAATAACGTTATCAAGGTGCTTAACTACATGGGACGTAGTGTTAATTTAGTGGACATGCATTTTTAAAAAGCTATTCTACATGAAATATAAACAAATAGTTCATAATTTCCAGAAAAGTTGTTAGACTCAAAATTTTGTTTTCTACATTTCTGTGCGCTTTATGAAAAACAGATTTACAATAAATAATAATTTTTATTTTAGTATGTTCTAATTTTTAGTTATAATTACGATAATATCAAAACTTTATTTGGTGATTTTTTGTTATAGCTTACTAACAAATATTGCTATTTTTATTGTAACTTAAAGTTTTATTGGGAAATCTGTCTGCCAAAGTCACATTTTCTTTGGTTTCCGAATTCACAATATCTGCACTTGACATTTTGTTAATACTTTTGAGTCGATATGAGACAATATGATTTAGTTGTATTTCGATAAATTTATTTTATCCTTTATAAGTTAAACTTTTGTTGTACGATTTTTAGTGTGTTTATTGTATTAATTTATCAATTTTGAATTGTTTTAATTTGGGTTTACCTCGCTTATCGTCCGTTTGTAAAACGCCGTGATTGATTTTCGCTCATGTGAAAAAACCATTTTTATATTTGTTCTTTTGTGTCATTTTTAGGAGAAATATCTTGCATTCTTTGAGCTTTTTTATAATCGTTTCAGCAGTTTTAAATTAACCATTTTTAAGAAATTCAATGCGTAAAGGGTTTAGACGAGGAACACCCAGATCCTCACTCTTGCATCCTCCTCTCCCGACATACCTACCCGATACAACTCGGATTATCCGGACGACGATCTTTCAATGATCATTTATCCGAAATAAATTTTAAATTGCTACATTGCTGCACGTTTCATAAAAACTTACGCTTCGATATTTGGATTGGTCCCGTCGTCTTCTTTCACAATCTTGACGATTGGTCCAACCCGCCATACTTCTCATCGTTGTGCCAGACTCTTGTAAACATTCGCAGCATTCTGCCCCAATATAAATCTGGATCGGTTTTATATATTGATATCTTGGTCGACCTCGGGTTTTTTTTCTTCTATTTTCCCTTCTGGTATTTTTGTTTTTGAATTTTCCTGGAGTTTAAAATCCACTTATATCGTCTTTTCTTTTATATTTTGACGTCGTCTCTGTTCATTCATTATTTCCAAAACTTATGTAGAAATTCCTTTCTTCCACGAGATCCTCCACGACCTTCTCCATCACAACATTTCGAAAGCCACTGGACGCTTTTCCTCCGGTTTTGGAAACGTCCCTGTTTCTGGGCCATACAGTCAGGGCTGGCCCGAGGTACCAGCGAGACGGGCGGCTGGCGGGACGCCCAAGCATCGGGGGCGCTAACCCGACCAGCTCTCTATGTGTTATTTGCAAGTGAATGAATATTGGATACTCATTTAAATCGCGGGACAGGAGAGAATATAGCCGAAATTCGTCTAGATTTTTCGTTGTTAATTATTTTACGGAGCAGTATTTTAATTCAAATTTTTTTATATATCTTATGAAAATCTACGAATGGGAGTTTCTTGCCCGGGGCGCCAAAATATCTAGAGCTGACCCTGTTTACAGCACTACCCTCCAGGTATAAATTTCAACAATTATGTTCCTTATATTTATAATTATGTTTTTGGCTGTATTATTCTATCCGTAGATTATTTATTCGACGGCGGATATTCAGCTAGCAACCGAGTGTTACAGTCTAAGTGTTTATTCTAAAGAACCTATCTTATACTTGACGATTAAATTTCATTGCTTGTGAAATTATTTTGCATAGTTCGTTATTGCGAGTTTATTAAAAATGTATCCACCGAATTAGAATCTATAGAATTTTTGTTTTTTTTTCCCGAGTGAGAAAATAGAATTTATGGGGAGCCAATGAGATTCATCCGGCATAAAAAAAGGAGAGAGATTTTTCCGCAAAGGGAATGGAATGGGTGGTCCATCGCGCATGCGCACAGAATTAGACGACCGCTCCTTTTAGAATTTCCCTGAATCACTAGTGCAAGAAGACGGTTGCAAAGCTCATTTGCGGGTGAAGTGTGCAACTGTTAGGATATCTGGAATCCTGAGCAGAGCATCCCCGAGGAGGCGCCGACGCTGATGGACCCTTGTGGACTTGTCGACGAAGAGGGTCCTCTTCCACGGACTGCGGTGCGTAAGGTAGGGTAGTGGATTTCTATGGATCGTCTTATTTCATCAAATAATTGTTTGCAGCGATTTTTAATGCTTATGGTTCATTTTAAGATAACATGTATTTTTCTTTTTTATAAACTACACTGAAAAGTATAAAATAATTTTATAATCTCAGAAAATTTCTGGAACTTAAGAAAAATTTCAGCATATTCCATCATGAATTACGTTATCAAGGTGCTTAACTACATGGGACGTAGTGTTAATTTAGTGGACATGCATTTTTAAAAAGCTATTCTACATGAAATATAAAGAAATAGTTCATAATTTCCAGAAAAGTTGTTAGACTCAAAATTTTGTTTTCTACATTTCTGTGCGCTTTATGAAAAACCGATTTACAATAAATAATAATTTATATTTTAGTATGTTCTAATTTTTAGTTATAATTACGATAATATCAAAATTTTATTTGGTGATTTTTTGTTATAGCTTACTAACAAATATTATTATTTTTATTGTAACGTAAAGTTTTATTGGGAAATCTGTCTGCCAAAGTCACATTTTCTTTGGTTTCCGAATTCACAATATCTGCACTTGACATTTTGTTAATACTTTTGAGTCGATATGAGACAATATGATTTAGTTGTATTTCGATAAATTTATTTTATCCTTTATAAGTTAAACTTTTGTTGTACGATTTTTAGTGTGTTTATTGTATTAATTTATCAATTTTGAATTGTTTTAATTTGGGATTACCTCGCTTATCGTCCGTTTGTAAAACGCCGTGATTGATTTTCGCTCATGTGAAAAAACCATTTTTATATTTGTTCTTTTGTGTCATTTTTAGGAGAAATATCTTGCATTCTTTGAGCTTTTTTATAATCGTTTCAGCAGTTTTAAATTAACCATTTTTAAGAAATTCAATGCGTAAAGGGTTTAGACGAGGAACACCCAGATCCTCACTCTTGCATCCTCCTCTCCCGACATACCTACCCGATACAACTCGGATTATCCGGACGACGATCTTTCAATGATCATTTATCCGAAATAAATTTTAAATTGCTACATTGCTGCACGTTTCATAAAAACTTACGCTTCGATATTTGGATTGGTCCTGTCGTCTTCTTTCACAATCTTGACGATTGGTCCAACCCGCCATACTTCTCATCGTTGTGCCAGACTCTTGTAAACATTCGCAGCATTCTGCCCCAATATAAATCTGGATCGGTTTTATATATTGATATCTTGGTCGACCTCGGGTTTTTTTTCTTCTATTTTCCCTTCTGGTATTTTTGTTTTTGAATTTTCCAGGAGTTTAAAATCCACTTATATCGTCTTTTCTTTTATATTTTGACGTCGTCTCTGTTCATTCCTTATTTCCAAAACTTATGTAGAAATTCCTTTCTTCCACGAGATCCTCCACGACCTTCTCCATCACAACATTTCGAAAGCCACTGGACGCTTTTCCTCCGGTTTTGGAAACGTCCCTGTTTCTGGGCCTTACAGTCAGGGCTGGCCCGAGGTACCAGCGAGACGGGCGGCTGGCGGGACGCCCAAGCATCGTGGGCGCTAACCCGACCAGCTCTCTATGTGTTATTTGCAAGTGAATGAATATTGGATACTCATTTAAATCGCGGGACAGGAGAGAATATAGCCGAAATTCGTCTTGATTTTTCGTTTTCAATTATTTTACGGAGCAGTATTTTAATTCAAATTTTTTAATATCTTATTAAAATCTACGAATCGGAGTTTCTTTCCCGGGGCGCCAAAATATCTAGGGCTGACCCTGTTTACAGCGCTACCCTCCAGGTATAAATTTCAACAATTATGTTCCTTATATTTATAATTATGTTTTTGGCTGTATTATTCTATCCGTAGATTATTTATTCGACGGCGGATATTCAGCTAGCAACCGAGTGTTACAGTCTAAGTGTTTATTCTAAAGAACCTTTCTTATACTTGACGATTAAATTTCATTGCTTGTGAAATTTTTTTGCATAGCTCGTTATTGCGAGTTTATTAAAAATTTATCCACCGAATTAGAATCTATAGAATTTTTGATTTTTTTTTCCCGAGTGAGAAAATAGAATTTAAGGGGAGCCAATGAGATTCATCCGGCATAAAAAAGGAGAGAGATTTTTCCGCAAAGGGAATGGAATGGGTGGTCCATCGCGCATGCGCACAGAATTAGACGACCGCTCCTTTTAGAATTTCCCTGAATCACTAGTGCAAGGAGACGGTTGCAAAGCTCATTTGCGGGTGAAGTGTGCAACTGTTAGGATATCTGGAATCCTGAGGAGAGCATCCCCGAGGAGGCGCCGACGCTGATGGACCCTTGTGGACTTGTCGACGAAGAGGGTACTCTTCCACGGACTGCGGTGCCTAAGGTAGGGTAGTGGATTTCTATGGATCGTTTTATTTCTTCAAATAATTGTTTGCAGCGATTTTTAATGCTTATGGTTCATTTTAAGATAACATGTATTTTTCTTTTTTATAAACTATACTGAAAAGTATAAAATAATTTTTTAATCTAAGAAAATTTCTGGAACTTAAGCAAAATTTCAGCAGATTTCATCATGAATAACGTTATCAAGGTGCTTAACTACATGGGACGTAGTGTTAATTTAGTGGACATGCATTTTTAAAAAGCTATTCTACATGAAATATAAAGAAATAGTTCATAATTTCCAGAAAAGTTCTTAGATTCAAAATTTTGTTTTCTACATTTCTGTGCGCTTTATGAAAAACAGATTTACAATAAATAATAATTTATATTTTAGTATGTTCTAATTTTTAGTTATAATTACGATAATATCAAAATTTTATTTGGTGATTTTTTGTTATAGCTTACTAACAAATATTGCTATTTTTATTGTAACTTAAAGTTTTATTGGGAAATCTGTCTGCCAAAGTCACATTTTCTTTGGTTTCCGAATTCACAATATCTGCACTTGACATTTTGTTAATACTTTTGAGTCGATATGAGACAATATGATTTAGTTGTATTTCGATAAATTTATTTTATCCTTTATAAGTTAAACTTTTGTTGTACGATTTTTAATGTGTTTATTGTATTAATTGATCAATTTTGAATTGTTTTAATTTGGGTTTACCTCGCTTATCGTCCGTTTGTAAAACGCCGTGATTGATTTTCGCTCATGTGAAAAAACCATTTTTATATTTGTTCTTTTGTGTCATTTTTAGGAGAAATATCTTGCATTCTTTGAGCTTTTTTATAATCGTTTCAGCAGTTTTAAATTAACCATTTTTAAGAAATTCAATGCGTAAAGGGTTTAGACGAGGAACACCCAGATCCTCACTCTTGCATCCTCCTCTCCCGACATACCTACCCGATACAACTCGGATTATCCGGACGACGATCTTTCAATGATCATTTATCCGAAATAAATTTTAAATTGCTACATTGCTGCACGTTTCATAAAAACTTACGCTTCGATATTTGGATTGGTCCCGTCGTCTTCTTTCACAATCTTGACGATTGGTCCAACCCGCCATACTTCTCATCGTTGTGCCAGACTCTTGTAAACATTCGCAGCATTCTGCCCCAATATAAATCTGGATCGGTTTTATATATTGATATCTTGGTCGACCTCGGGTTTTTTTTCTTCTATTTTCCCTTCTGGTATTTTTGTTTTTGAATTTTCCTGGAGTTTAAAATCCACTTATATCGTCTTTTCTTTTATATTTTGACGTCGTCTCTGTTCATTCATTATTTCCAAAACTTATGTAGAAATTCCTTTCTTCCACGAGATCCTCCACGACCTTCTCCATCACAACATTTCGAAAGCCACTGGACGCTTTTCCTCCGGTTTTGGAAACGTCCCTGTTTCTGGGCCATACAGTCAGGGCTGGCCCGAGGTACCAGCGAGACGGGCGGCTGGCGGGACGCCCAAGCATCGGGGGCGCTAACCCGACCAGCTCTCTATGTGTTATTTGCAAGTGAATGAATATTGGATACTCATTTAAATCGCGGGACAGGAGAGAATATAGCCGAAATTCGTCTAGATTTTTCGTTGTTAATTATTTTACGGAGCAGTATTTTAATTCAAATTTTTTTATATATCTTATGAAAATCTACGAATGGGAGTTTCTTGCCCGGGGCGCCAAAATATCTAGAGCTGACCCTGTTTACAGCACTACCCTCCAGGTATAAATTTCAACAATTATGTTCCTTATATTTATAATTATGTTTTTGGCTGTATTATTCTATCCGTAGATTATTTATTCGACGGCGGATATTCAGCTAGCAACCGAGTGTTACAGTCTAAGTGTTTATTCTAAAGAACCTATCTTATACTTGACGATTAAATTTCATTGCTTGTGAAATTATTTTGCATAGTTCGTTATTGCGAGTTTATTAAAAATGTATCCACCGAATTAGAATCTATAGAATTTTTGTTTTTTTTTCCCGAGTGAGAAAATAGAATTTATGGGGAGCCAATGAGATTCATCCGGCATAAAAAAAGGAGAGAGATTTTTCCGCAAAGGGAATGGAATGGGTGGTCCATCGCGCATGCGCACAGAATTAGACGACCGCTCCTTTTAGAATTTCCCTGAATCACTAGTGCAAGAAGACGGTTGCAAAGCTCATTTGCGGGTGAAGTGTGCAACTGTTAGGATATCTGGAATCCTGAGCAGAGCATCCCCGAGGAGGCGCCGACGCTGATGGACCCTTGTGGACTTGTCGACGAAGAGGGTCCTCTTCCACGGACTGCGGTGCGTAAGGTAGGGTAGTGGATTTCTATGGATCGTCTTATTTCATCAAATAATTGTTTGCAGCGATTTTTAATGCTTATGGTTCATTTTAAGATAACATGTATTTTTCTTTTTTATAAACTACACTGAAAAGTATAAAATAATTTTATAATCTCAGAAAATTTCTGGAACTTAAGAAAAATTTCAGCATATTCCATCATGAATTACGTTATCAAGGTGCTTAACTACATGGGACGTAGTGTTAATTTAGTGGACATGCATTTTTAAAAAGCTATTCTACATGAAATATAAAGAAATAGTTCATAATTTCCAGAAAAGTTGTTAGACTCAAAATTTTGTTTTCTACATTTCTGTGCGCTTTATGAAAAACCGATTTACAATAAATAATAATTTATATTTTAGTATGTTCTAATTTTTAGTTATAATTACGATAATATCAAAATTTTATTTGGTGATTTTTTGTTATAGCTTACTAACAAATATTATTATTTTTATTGTAACGTAAAGTTTTATTGGGAAATCTGTCTGCCAAAGTCACATTTTCTTTGGTTTCCGAATTCACAATATCTGCACTTGACATTTTGTTAATACTTTTGAGTCGATATGAGACAATATGATTTAGTTGTATTTCGATAAATTTATTTTATCCTTTATAAGTTAAACTTTTGTTGTACGATTTTTAGTGTGTTTATTGTATTAATTTATCAATTTTGAATTGTTTTAATTTGGGATTACCTCGCTTATCGTCCGTTTGTAAAACGCCGTGATTGATTTTCGCTCATGTGAAAAAACCATTTTTATATTTGTTCTTTTGTGTCATTTTTAGGAGAAATATCTTGCATTCTTTGAGCTTTTTTATAATCGTTTCAGCAGTTTTAAATTAACCATTTTTAAGAAATTCAATGCGTAAAGGGTTTAGACGAGGAACACCCAGATCCTCACTCTTGCATCCTCCTCTCCCGACATACCTACCCGATACAACTCGGATTATCCGGACGACGATCTTTCAATGATCATTTATCCGAAATAAATTTTAAATTGCTACATTGCTGCACGTTTCATAAAAACTTACGCTTCGATATTTGGATTGGTCCCGTCGTCTTCTTTCACAATCTTGACGATTGGTCCAACCCGCCATACTTCTCATCGTTGTGCCAGACTCTTGTAAACATTCGCAGCATTCTGCCCCAATATAAATCTGGATCGGTTTTATATATTGATATCTTGGTCGACCTCGGGTTTTTTTTCTTCTATTTTCCCTTCTGGTATTTTTGTTTTTGAATTTTCCTGGAGTTTAAAATCCACTTATATCGTCTTTTCTTTTATATTTTGACGTCGTCTCTGTTCATTCATTATTTCCAAAACTTATGTAGAAATTCCTTTCTTCCACGAGATCCTCCACGACCTTCTCCATCACAACATTTCGAAAGCCACTGGACGCTTTTCCTCCGGTTTTGGAAACGTCCCTGTTTCTGGGCCTTACAGTCAGGGCTGGCCCGAGGTACCAGCGAGACGGGAGGCTGGCGGGACGCCCAAGCATCGGGGGCGCTAACCCGACCAGCTCTCTATGTGTTATTTGCAAGTGAATGAATATTGGATACTCATTATATCGCGGGACAGGAGAGAATATTGCCGAAATTCGTCTTGATTTTTCGTTGTCAATTATTTTACGGAGCAGTATTTTAATTCAAATTTTTTAAATATCTTATTAAAATCTACGAATCTGAGTTTCTTGCCCGGGGCGCCAAAATATCTAGAGCTGACCCTGTTTACAGCGCTACCCTCCAGGTATAAATTTCAACAATTATGTTCCTTATATTTATAATTATGTTTTTGGCTGTATTATTCTATCCGTAGATTATTTATTCGACGGCGGATATTCAGCTAGCAACCGAGTGTTACAGTCTAAGTGTTTATTCTAAAGAACCTTTCTTATACTTGACGATTAAATTTCATTGCTTGTGAAATTTTTTTGCGTAGCTCGTTATTGCGAGTTTATTAAAAATTTATCCACCGAATTAGAATCTATAGAATTTTTGTTTTTTTTTTCCCGAGTGAGAAAATAGAATTTAAGGGGAGCCAATGAGATTCATCCGGCATAAAAAAAGGAGAGAGATTTTTCCGCAAAGGGAATGGAATGGGTGGTCCATCGCGCATGCGCACAGAATTAGACGACCGCTCCTTTTAGAATTTCCATGATTCACTAGTGCAAGGAGACGGTTGCAAAGCTCATTTGCGGGTGAAGTGTGCAACTGTTAGGATATCTGGAATCCTGAGGAGAGCATCCCCGAGGAGGCGCCGACGCTGATGGACCCTTGTGGACTTGTCGACGAAGAGGGTCCTCTTCCACGGACTGCGGTGCCTAAGGTAGGGTAGTGGATTTCTATGGATCGTCTTATTTCTTCAAATAATTGTTTGCAGCGATTTTTAATGCTTATGGTTCATTTTAAGATAACATGTATTTTTCTTTTTTATAAACTATACTGAAAAGTATAAAATAATTTTTTAATCTAAGAAAATTTCTGGAACTTAAGAAAAATTTCAGCAGATTCCATCATGAATAACGTTATCAAGGTGCTTAACTACATGGGACGTAGTGTTAATTTAGTGGACATGCATTTTTAAAAAGCTATTCTACATGAAATATAAAGAAATAGTTCATAATTTCCAGAAAAGTTGTTAGACTCAAAATTTTGTTTTCTACATTTCTGTGCGCTTTATGAAAAACAGATTTACAATAAATAATAATTTATATTTTAGTATGTTCTAATTTTTAGTTATAATTACGATAATATCAAAACTTTATTTGGTGATTTTTTGTTATAGCTTACTAACAAATATTGCTATTTTTATTGTAACTTAAAGTTTTATTGGGAAATCTGTCTGCCAAAGTCACATTTTCTTTGGTTTCCGAATTCACAATATCTGCACTTGACATTTTGTTAATACTTTTGAGTCGATATGAGACAATATGATTTAGTTGTATTTCGATAAATTTATTTTATCCTTTATAAGTTAAACTTTTGTTGTACGATTTTTAGTGTGTTTATTGTATTAATTTATCAATTTTGAATTGTTTTAATTTGGGTTTACCTCGCTTATCGTCCGTTTGTAAAACGCCGTGATTGATTTTCGCTCATGTGAAAAAACCATTTTTATATTTGTTCTTTTGTGTCATTTTTAGGAGAAATATCTTGCATTCTTTGAGCTTTTTTATAATCGTTTCAGCAGTTTTAAATTAACCATTTTTAAGAAATTCAATGCGTAAAGGGTTTAGACGAGGAACACCCAGATCCTCACTCTTGCATCCTCCTCTCCCGACATACCTACCCGATACAACTCGGATTATCCGGACGACGATCTTTCAATGATCATTTATCCGAAATAAATTTTAAATTGCTACATTGCTGCACGTTTCATAAAAACTTACGCTTCGATATTTGGATTGGTCCCGTCGTCTTCTTTCACAATCTTGACGATTGGTCCAACCCGCCATACTTCTCATCGTTGTGCCAGACTCTTGTAAACATTCGCAGCATTCTGCCCCAATATAAATCTGGATCGGTTTTATATATTGATATCTTGGTCGACCTCGGGTTTTTTTCTTCTATTTTCCCTTCTGGTATTTTTGTTATTGAATTTTTCCTGGAGTTTAAAATCCACTTATATCGTCTTTTCTTTTATATTTTGACGTCGTCTCTGTTCATTCATTATTTCCAAAACTTATGTAGAAATTCCTTTCTTCCACGAGATCCTCCACGACCTTCTCCATCACAACATTTCCAAAGCCACTGGACGCTTTTCCTCCGGTTTTGGAAACGTCCCTGTTTCTGGGCCTTACAGTCAGGGCTGGCCCGAGGTACCAGCGAGACGGGAGGCTGGCGGGACGCCCAAGCATCGGGGGCGCTAACCCGACCAGCTCTCTATGTGTTATTTGCAAGTGAATGAATATTGGATACTCATAATATCGCGGGACAGGAGAGAATATAGCCGAAATTCGTCTTGATTTTTCGTTGTCAATTATTTTACGGAGCAGTATTTTAATTCAAACTTTTTAAATATCTTATTAAAATCTACGAATCTGAGTTTCTTGCCCGGGGCGCCAAAATATCTAGAGCTGACCCTGTTTACAGCGCTACCCTCCAGGTATAAATTTCAACAATTATGTTCCTTATATTTATAATTATGTTTTTGGCTGTATTATTCTATCCGTAGATTATTTATTCGACGGCGGATATTCAGCTAGCAACCGAGTGTTACAGTCTAAGTGTTTATTCTAAAGAACCTTTCTTATACTTGACGATTAAATTTCATTGCTTGTGAAATTTTTTTGCATAGCTCGTTATTGCGAGTTTATTAAAAATTTATCCACCGAATTAGAATCTATAGAATTTTTGTTTTTTTTTTCCCGAGTGAGAAAATAGAATTTATGGGGAGCCAATGAGATTCATCCGGCATAAAAAAAGGAGAGAGATTTTTCCGCAAAGGGAATGGAATGGGTGGTCCATCGCGCATGCGCACAGAATTAGACGACCGCTCCTTTTAGAATTTCCATGATTCACTAGTGCAAGGAGACGGTTGCAAAGCTCATTTGCGGGTGAAGTGTGCAACTGTTAGGATATCTGGAATCCTGAGGAGAGCATCCCCGAGGAGGCGCCGACGCTGATGGACCCTTGTGGACTTGTCGACGAAGAGGGTCCTCTTCCACGGACTGCGGTGCCTAAGGTAGGGTAGTGGATTTCTATGGATCGTCTTATTTCTTCAAATAATTGTTTGCAGCGATTTTTAATGCTTATGGTTCATTTTAAGATAACATGTATTTTTCTTTTTTATAAACTATACTGAAAAATATAAAATAATTTTTTAATCTCAGAAAATTTCTGGAACTTAAGAAAAATTTCAGCAGATTCCATCATGAATAACGTTATCAAGGTGCTTAACTACATGGGACGTAGTGTTAATTTAGTGGACATGCATTTTTAAAAAGCTATTCTACATGAAATATAAAGAAATAGTTCATAATTTCCAGAAAAGTTGTTAGACTCAAAATTTTGTTTTCTACATTTCTGTGCGCTTTATGAAAAACAGATTTACAATAAATAATAATTTTTATTTTAGTATGTTCTAATTTTTAGTTATAATTACGATAATATCAAAACTTTATTTGGTGATTTTTTGTTATAGCTTACTAACAAATATTGCTATTTTTATTGTAACTTAAAGTTTTATTGGGAAATCTGTCTGCCAAAGTCACATTTTCTTTGGTTTCCGAATTCACAATATCTGCACTTGACATTTTGTTAATACTTTTGAGTCGATATGAGACAATATGATTTAGTTGTATTTCGATAAATTTATTTTATCCTTTATAAGTTAAACTTTTGTTGTACGATTTTTAGTGTGTTTATTGTATTAATTTATCAATTTTGAATTGTTTTAATTTGGGTTTACCTCGCTTATCGTCCGTTTGTAAAACGCCGTGATTGATTTTCGCTCATGTGAAAAAACCATTTTTATATTTGTTCTTTTGTGTCATTTTTAGGAGAAATATCTTGCATTCTTTGAGCTTTTTTATAATCGTTTCAGCAGTTTTAAATTAACCATTTTTAAGAAATTCAATGCGTAAAGGGTTTAGACGAGGAACACCCAGATCCTCACTCTTGCATCCTCCTCTCCCGACATACCTACCCGATACAACTCGGATTATCCGGACGACGATCTTTCAATGATCATTTATCCGAAATAAATTTTAAATTGCTACATTGCTGCACGTTTCATAAAAACTTACGCTTCGATATTTGGATTGGTCCCGTCGTCTTCTTTCACAATCTTGACGCCATACTTCTCATCGTTGTGCCAGACTCTTGTAAACATTCGCAGCATTCTGCCCCAATATAAATCTGGATCGGTTTTATATATTGATATCTTGGTCGACCTCGGGTTTTTTTTCTTCTATTTTCCCTTCTGGTATTTTTGTTTTTGAATTTTCCTGGAGTTTAAAATCCACTTATATCGTCTTTTCTTTTATATTTTGACGTCGTCTCTGTTCATTCATTATTTCCAAAACTTATGTAGAAATTCCTTTCTTCCACGAGATCCTCCACGACCTTCTCCATCACAACATTTCGAAAGCCACTGGACGCTTTTCCTCCGGTTTTGGAAACGTCCCTGTTTCTGGGCCTTACAGTCAGGGCTGGCCCGAGGTACCAGCGAGACGGGAGGCTGGCGGGACGCCCAAGCATCGGGGGCGCTAACCCGACCAGCTCTCTATGTGTTATTTGCAAGTGAATGAATATTGGATACTCATTATATCGCGGGACAGGAGAGAATATTGCCGAAATTCGTCTTGATTTTTCGTTGTCAATTATTTTACGGAGCAGTATTTTAATTCAAATTTTTTAAATATCTTATTAAAATCTACGAATCTGAGTTTCTTGCCCGGGGCGCCAAAATATCTAGAGCTGACCCTGTTTACAGCGCTACCCTCCAGGTATAAATTTCAACAATTATGTTCCTTATATTTATAATTATGTTTTTGGCTGTATTATTCTATCCGTAGATTATTTATTCGACGGCGGATATTCAGCTAGCAACCGAGTGTTACAGTCTAAGTGTTTATTCTAAAGAACCTTTCTTATACTTGACGATTAAATTTCATTGCTTGTGAAATTTTTTTGCGTAGCTCGTTATTGCGAGTTTATTAAAAATTTATCCACCGAATTAGAATCTATAGAATTTTTGTTTTTTTTTTCCCGAGTGAGAAAATAGAATTTAAGGGGAGCCAATGAGATTCATCCGGCATAAAAAAAGGAGAGAGATTTTTCCGCAAAGGGAATGGAATGGGTGGTCCATCGCGCATGCGCACAGAATTAGACGACCGCTCCTTTTAGAATTTCCATGATTCACTAGTGCAAGGAGACGGTTGCAAAGCTCATTTGCGGGTGAATTGTGCAACTGTTAGGATATCTGGAATCCTGAGGAGAGCATCCCCGAGGAGGCGCCGACGCTGATGGACCCTTGTGGACTTGTCGACGAAGAGGGTCCTCTTCCACGGACTGCGGTGCCTAAGGTAGGGTAGTGGATTTCTATGGATCGTCTTATTTCTTCAAATAATTGTTTGCAGCGATTTTTAATGCTTATGGTTCATTTTAAGATAACATGTATTTTTCTTTTTTATAAACTATACTGAAAAATATAAAATAATTTTTTAATCTCAGAAAATTTCTGGAACTTAAGAAAAATTTCAGCAGATTCCATCATGAATAACGTTATCAAGGTGCTTAACTACATGGGACGTAGTGTTAATTT
This sequence comes from Tanypteryx hageni, assembly GCA_028673005.1. Classification (NCBI taxonomy): domain Eukaryota; kingdom Metazoa; phylum Arthropoda; class Insecta; order Odonata; family Petaluridae; genus Tanypteryx; species Tanypteryx hageni. The sequence continues at coordinate 160,266,291 of CM054120.1, forward strand.
AGTGGACATGCATTTTTAAAAAGCTATTCTACATGAAATATAAAGAAATAGTTCATAATTTCCAGAAAAGTTGTTAGACTCAAAATTTTGTTTTCTACATTTCTGTGCGCTTTATGAAAAACAGATTTACAATAAATAATAATTTTTATTTTAGTATGTTCTAATTTTTAGTTATAATTACGATAATATCAAAACTTTATTTGGTGATTTTTTGTTATAGCTTACTAACAAATATTGCTATTTTTATTGTAACTTAAAGTTTTATTGGGAAATCTGTCTGCCAAAGTCACATTTTCTTTGGTTTCCGAATTCACAATATCTGCACTTGACATTTTGTTAATACTTTTGAGTCGATATGAGACAATATGATTTAGTTGTATTTCGATAAATTTATTTTATCCTTTATAAGTTAAACTTTTGTTGTACGATTTTTAGTGTGTTTATTGTATTAATTTATCAATTTTGAATTGTTTTAATTTGGGTTTACCTCGCTTATCGTCCGTTTGTAAAACGCCGTGATTGATTTTCGCTCATGTGAAAAAACCATTTTTATATTTGTTCTTTTGTGTCATTTTTAGGAGAAATATCTTGCATTCTTTGAGCTTTTTTATAATCGTTTCAGCAGTTTTAAATTAACCATTTTTAAGAAATTCAATGCGTAAAGGGTTTAGACGAGGAACACCCAGATCCTCACTCTTGCATCCTCCTCTCCCGACATACCTACCCGATACAACTCGGATTATCCGGACGACGATCTTTCAATGATCATTTATCCGAAATAAATTTTAAATTGCTACATTGCTGCACGTTTCATAAAAACTTACGCTTCGATATTTGGATTGGTCCCGTCGTCTTCTTTCACAATCTTGACGATTGGTCCAACCCGCCATACTTCTCATCGTTGTGCCAGACTCTTGTAAACATTCGCAGCATTCTGCCCCAATATAAATCTGGATCGGTTTTATATATTGATATCTTGGTCGACCTCGGGTTTTTTTTCTTCTATTTTCCCTTCTGGTATTTTTGTTTTTGAATTTTCCTGGAGTTTAAAATCCACTTATATCGTCTTTTCTTTTATATTTTGACGTCGTCTCTGTTCATTCATTATTTCCAAAACTTATGTAGAAATTCCTTTCTTCCACGAGATCCTCCACGACCTTCTCCATCACAACATTTCGAAAGCCACTGGACGCTTTTCCTCCGGTTTTGGAAACGTCCCTGTTTCTGGGCCTTACAGTCAGGGCTGGCCCGAGGTACCAGCGAGACGGGAGGCTGGCGGGACGCCCAAGCATCGGGGGCGCTAACCCGACCAGCTCTCTATGTGTTATTTGCAAGTGAATGAATATTGGATACTCATTATATCGCGGGACAGGAGAGAATATTGCCGAAATTCGTCTTGATTTTTCGTTGTCAATTATTTTACGGAGCAGTATTTTAATTCAAATTTTTTAAATATCTTATTAAAATCTACGAATCTGAGTTTCTTGCCCGGGGCGCCAAAATATCTAGAGCTGACCCTGTTTACAGCGCTACCCTCCAGGTATAAATTTCAACAATTATGTTCCTTATATTTATAATTATGTTTTTGGCTGTATTATTCTATCCGTAGATTATTTATTCGACGGCGGATATTCAGCTAGCAACCGAGTGTTACAGTCTAAGTGTTTATTCTAAAGAACCTTTCTTATACTTGACGATTAAATTTCATTGCTTGTGAAATTTTTTTGCGTAGCTCGTTATTGCGAGTTTATTAAAAATTTATCCACCGAATTAGAATCTATAGAATTTTTGTTTTTTTTTTCCCGAGTGAGAAAATAGAATTTAAGGGGAGCCAATGAGATTCATCCGGCATAAAAAAAGGAGAGAGATTTTTCCGCAAAGGGAATGGAATGGGTGGTCCATCGCGCATGCGCACAGAATTAGACGACCGCTCCTTTTAGAATTTCCATGATTCACTAGTGCAAGGAGACGGTTGCAAAGCTCATTTGCGGGTGAATTGTGCAACTGTTAGGATATCTGGAATCCTGAGGAGAGCATCCCCGAGGAGGCGCCGACGCTGATGGACCCTTGTGGACTTGTCGACGAAGAGGGTCCTCTTCCACGGACTGCGGTGCCTAAGGTAGGGTAGTGGATTTCTATGGATCGTCTTATTTCTTCAAATAATTGTTTGCAGCGATTTTTAATGCTTATGGTTCATTTTAAGATAACATGTATTTTTCTTTTTTATAAACTATACTGAAAAGTATAAAATAATTTTTTAATCTAAGAAAATTTCTGGAACTTAAGAAAAATTTCAGCAGATTCCATCATGAATAACGTTATCAAGGTGCTTAACTACATGGGACGTAGTGTTAATTTAGTGGACATGCATTTTTAAAAAGCTATTCTACATGAAATATAAAGAAATAGTTCATAATTTCCAGAAAAGTTGTTAGACTCAAAATTTTGTTTTCTACATTTCTGTGCGCTTTATGAAAAACAGATTTACAATAAATAATAATTTATATTTTAGTATGTTCTAATTTTTAGTTATAATTACGATAATATCAAAACTTTATTTGGTGATTTTTTGTTATAGCTTACTAACAAATATTGCTATTTTTATTGTAACTTAAAGTTTTATTGGGAAATCTGTCTGCCAAAGTCACATTTTCTTTGGTTTCCGAATTCACAATATCTGCACTTGACATTTTGTTAATACTTTTGAGTCGATATGAGACAATATGATTTAGTTGTATTTCGATAAATTTATTTTATCCTTTATAAGTTAAACTTTTGTTGTACGATTTTTAGTGTGTTTATTGTATTAATTTATCAATTTTGAATTGTTTTAATTTGGGTTTACCTCGCTTATCGTCCGTTTGTAAAACGCCGTGATTGATTTTCGCTCATGTGAAAAAACCATTTTTATATTTGTTCTTTTGTGTCATTTTTAGGAGAAATATCTTGCATTCTTTGAGCTTTTTTATAATCGTTTCAGCAGTTTTAAATTAACCATTTTTAAGAAATTCAATGCGTAAAGGGTTTAGACGAGGAACACCCAGATCCTCACTCTTGCATCCTCCTCTCCCGACATACCTACCCGATACAACTCGGATTATCCGGACGACGATCTTTCAATGATCATTTATCCGAAATAAATTTTAAATTGCTACATTGCTGCACGTTTCATAAAAACTTACGCTTCGATATTTGGATTGGTCCCGTCGTCTTCTTTCACAATCTTGACGATTGGTCCAACCCGCCATACTTCTCATCGTTGTGCCAGACTCTTGTAAACATTCGCAGCATTCTGCCCCAATATAAATCTGGATCGGTTTTATATATTGATATCTTGGTCGACCTCGGGTTTTTTTCTTCTATTTTCCCTTCTGGTATTTTTGTTATTGAATTTTTCCTGGAGTTTAAAATCCACTTATATCGTCTTTTCTTTTATATTTTGACGTCGTCTCTGTTCATTCATTATTTCCAAAACTTATGTAGAAATTCCTTTCTTCCACGAGATCCTCCACGACCTTCTCCATCACAACATTTCGAAAGCCACTGGACGCTTTTCCTCCGGTTTTGGAAACGTCCCTGTTTCTGGGCCTTACAGTCAGGGCTGGCCCGAGGTACCAGCGAGACGGGAGGCTGGCGGGACGCCCAAGCATCGGGGGCGCTAACCCGACCAGCTCTCTATGTGTTATTTGCAAGTGAATGAATATTGGATACTCATAATATCGCGGGACAGGAGAGAATATAGCCGAAATTCGTCTTGATTTTTCGTTGTCAATTATTTTACGGAGCAGTATTTTAATTCAAACTTTTTAAATATCTTATTAAAATCTACGAATCTGAGTTTCTTGCCCGGGGCGCCAAAATATCTAGAGCTGACCCTGTTTACAGCGCTACCCTCCAGGTATAAATTTCAACAATTATGTTCCTTATATTTATAATTATGTTTTTGGCTGTATTATTCTATCCGTAGATTATTTATTCGACGGCGGATATTCAGCTAGCAACCGAGTGTTACAGTCTAAGTGTTTATTCTAAAGAACCTTTCTTATACTTGACGATTAAATTTCATTGCTTGTGAAATTTTTTTGCATAGCTCGTTATTGCGAGTTTATTAAAAATTTATCCACCGAATTAGAATCTATAGAATTTTTGTTTTTTTTTTCCCGAGTGAGAAAATAGAATTTATGGGGAGCCAATGAGATTCATCCGGCATAAAAAAAGGAGAGAGATTTTTCCGCAAAGGGAATGGAATGGGTGGTCCATCGCGCATGCGCACAGAATTAGACGACCGCTCCTTTTAGAATTTCCATGATTCACTAGTGCAAGGAGACGGTTGCAAAGCTCATTTGCGGGTGAAGTGTGCAACTGTTAGGATATCTGGAATCCTGAGGAGAGCATCCCCGAGGAGGCGCCGACGCTGATGGACCCTTGTGGACTTGTCGACGAAGAGGGTCCTCTTCCACGGACTGCGGTGCCTAAGGTAGGGTAGTGGATTTCTATGGATCGTCTTATTTCTTCAAATAATTGTTTGCAGCGATTTTTAATGCTTATGGTTCATTTTAAGATAACATGTATTTTTCTTTTTTATAAACTATACTGAAAAGTATAAAATAATTTTTTAATCTCAGAAAATTTCTGGAACTTAAGAAAAATTTCAGCAGATTCCATCATGAATAACGTTATCAAGGTGCTTAACTACATGGGACGTAGTGTTAATTTAGTGGACATGCATTTTTAAAAAGCTATTCTACATGAAATATAAAGAAATAGTTCATAATTTCCAGAAAAGTTGTTAGACTCAAAATTTTGTTTTCTACATTTCTGTGCGCTTTATGAAAAACAGATTTACAATAAATAATAATTTTTATTTTAGTATGTTCTAATTTTTAGTTATAATTACGATAATATCAAAACTTTATTTGGTGATTTTTTGTTATAGCTTACTAACAAATATTGCTATTTTTATTGTAACTTAAAGTTTTATTGGGAAATCTGTCTGCCAAAGTCACATTTTCTTTGGTTTCCGAATTCACAATATCTGCACTTGACATTTTGTTAATACTTTTGAGTCGATATGAGACAATATGATTTAGTTGTATTTCGATAAATTTATTTTATCCTTTATAAGTTAAACTTTTGTTGTACGATTTTTAATGTGTTTATTGTATTAATTGATCAATTTTGAATTGTTTTAATTTGGGTTTACCTCGCTTATCGTCCGTTTGTAAAACGCCGTGATTGATTTTCGCTCATGTGAAAAAACCATTTTTATATTTGTTCTTTTGTGTCATTTTTAGGAGAAATATCTTGCATTCTTTGAGCTTTTTTATAATCGTTTCAGCAGTTTTAAATTAACCATTTTTAAGAAATTCAATGCGTAAAGGGTTTAGACGAGGAACACCCAGATCCTCACTCTTGCATCCTCCTCTCCCGACATACCTACCCGATACAACTCGGATTATCCGGACGACGATCTTTCAATGATCATTTATCCGAAATAAATTTTAAATTGCTACATTGCTGCACGTTTCATAAAAACTTACGCTTCGATATTTGGATTGGTCCCGTCGTCTTCTTTCACAATCTTGACGATTGGTCCAACCCGCCATACTTCTCATCGTTGTGCCAGACTCTTGTAAACATTCGCAGCATTCTGCCCCAATATAAATCTGGATCGGTTTTATATATTGATATCTTGGTCGACCTCGGGTTTTTTTTCTTCTATTTTCCCTTCTGGTATTTTTGTTTTTGAATTTTCCTGGAGTTTAAAATCCACTTATATCGTCTTTTCTTTTATATTTTGACGTCGTCTCTGTTCATTCATTATTTCCAAAACTTATGTAGAAATTCCTTTCTTCCACGAGATCCTCCACGACCTTCTCCATCACAACATTTCGAAAGCCACTGGACGCTTTTCCTCCGGTTTTGGAAACGTCCCTGTTTCTGGGCCATACAGTCAGGGCTGGCCCGAGGTACCAGCGAGACGGGCGGCTGGCGGGACGCCCAAGCATCGGGGGCGCTAACCCGACCAGCTCTCTATGTGTTATTTGCAAGTGAATGAATATTGGATACTCATTTAAATCGCGGGACAGGAGAGAATATAGCCGAAATTCGTCTAGATTTTTCGTTGTTAATTATTTTACGGAGCAGTATTTTAATTCAAATTTTTTTATATATCTTATGAAAATCTACGAATGGGAGTTTCTTGCCCGGGGCGCCAAAATATCTAGAGCTGACCCTGTTTACAGCACTACCCTCCAGGTATAAATTTCAACAATTATGTTCCTTATATTTATAATTATGTTTTTGGCTGTATTATTCTATCCGTAGATTATTTATTCGACGGCGGATATTCAGCTAGCAACCGAGTGTTACAGTCTAAGTGTTTATTCTAAAGAACCTATCTTATACTTGACGATTAAATTTCATTGCTTGTGAAATTATTTTGCATAGTTCGTTATTGCGAGTTTATTAAAAATGTATCCACCGAATTAGAATCTATAGAATTTTTGTTTTTTTTTCCCGAGTGAGAAAATAGAATTTATGGGGAGCCAATGAGATTCATCCGGCATAAAAAAAGGAGAGAGATTTTTCCGCAAAGGGAATGGAATGGGTGGTCCATCGCGCATGCGCACAGAATTAGACGACCGCTCCTTTTAGAATTTCCCTGAATCACTAGTGCAAGAAGACGGTTGCAAAGCTCATTTGCGGGTGAAGTGTGCAACTGTTAGGATATCTGGAATCCTGAGCAGAGCATCCCCGAGGAGGCGCCGACGCTGATGGACCCTTGTGGACTTGTCGACGAAGAGGGTCCTCTTCCACGGACTGCGGTGCGTAAGGTAGGGTAGTGGATTTCTATGGATCGTCTTATTTCATCAAATAATTGTTTGCAGCGATTTTTAATGCTTATGGTTCATTTTAAGATAACATGTATTTTTCTTTTTTATAAACTACACTGAAAAGTATAAAATAATTTTATAATCTCAGAAAATTTCTGGAACTTAAGAAAAATTTCAGCATATTCCATCATGAATTACGTTATCAAGGTGCTTAACTACATGGGACGTAGTGTTAATTTAGTGGACATGCATTTTTAAAAAGCTATTCTACATGAAATATAAAGAAATAGTTCATAATTTCCAGAAAAGTTGTTAGACTCAAAATTTTGTTTTCTACATTTCTGTGCGCTTTATGAAAAACCGATTTACAATAAATAATAATTTATATTTTAGTATGTTCTAATTTTTAGTTATAATTACGATAATATCAAAATTTTATTTGGTGATTTTTTGTTATAGCTTACTAACAAATATTATTATTTTTATTGTAACGTAAAGTTTTATTGGGAAATCTGTCTGCCAAAGTCACATTTTCTTTGGTTTCCGAATTCACAATATCTGCACTTGACATTTTGTTAATACTTTTGAGTCGATATGAGACAATATGATTTAGTTGTATTTCGATAAATTTATTTTATCCTTTATAAGTTAAACTTTTGTTGTACGATTTTTAGTGTGTTTATTGTATTAATTTATCAATTTTGAATTGTTTTAATTTGGGATTACCTCGCTTATCGTCCGTTTGTAAAACGCCGTGATTGATTTTCGCTCATGTGAAAAAACCATTTTTATATTTGTTCTTTTGTGTCATTTTTAGGAGAAATATCTTGCATTCTTTGAGCTTTTTTATAATCGTTTCAGCAGTTTTAAATTAACCATTTTTAAGAAATTCAATGCGTAAAGGGTTTAGACGAGGAACACCCAGATCCTCACTCTTGCATCCTCCTCTCCCGACATACCTACCCGATACAACTCGGATTATCCGGACGACGATCTTTCAATGATCATTTATCCGAAATAAATTTTAAATTGCTACATTGCTGCACGTTTCATAAAAACTTACGCTTCGATATTTGGATTGGTCCTGTCGTCTTCTTTCACAATCTTGACGATTGGTCCAACCCGCCATACTTCTCATCGTTGTGCCAGACTCTTGTAAACATTCGCAGCATTCTGCCCCAATATAAATCTGGATCGGTTTTATATATTGATATCTTGGTCGACCTCGGGTTTTTTTTCTTCTATTTTCCCTTCTGGTATTTTTGTTTTTGAATTTTCCAGGAGTTTAAAATCCACTTATATCGTCTTTTCTTTTATATTTTGACGTCGTCTCTGTTCATTCCTTATTACCAAAACTTATGTAGAAATTCCTTTCTTCCACGAGATCCTCCACGACCTTCTCCATCACAACATTTCGAAAGCCACTGGACGCTTTTCCTCCGGTTTTGGAAACGTCCCTGTTTCTGGGCCTTACAGTCAGGGCTGGCCCGAGGTACCAGCGAGACGGGCGGCTGGCGGGACGCCCAAGCATCGTGGGCGCTAACCCGACCAGCTCTCTATGTGTTATTTGCAAGTGAATGAATATTGGATACTCATTTAAATCGCGGGACAGGAGAGAATATAGCCGAAATTCGTCTTGATTTTTCGTTTTCAATTATTTTACGGAGCAGTATTTTAATTCAAATTTTTTAATATCTTATTAAAATCTACGAATCGGAGTTTCTTTCCCGGGGCGCCAAAATATCTAGGGCTGACCCTGTTTACAGCGCTACCCTCCAGGTATAAATTTCAACAATTATGTTCCTTATATTTATAATTATGTTTTTGGCTGTATTATTCTATCCGTAGATTATTTATTCGACGGCGGATATTCAGCTAGCAACCGAGTGTTACAGTCTAAGTGTTTATTCTAAAGAACCTTTCTTATACTTGACGATTAAATTTCATTGCTTGTGAAATTTTTTTGCATAGCTCGTTATTGCGAGTTTATTAAAAATTTATCCACCGAATTAGAATCTATAGAATTTTTGATTTTTTTTTCCCGAGTGAGAAAATAGAATTTAAGGGGAGCCAATGAGATTCATCCGGCATAAAAAAGGAGAGAGATTTTTCCGCAAAGGGAATGGAATGGGTGGTCCATCGCGCATGCGCACAGAATTAGACGACCGCTCCTTTTAGAATTTCCCTGAATCACTAGTGCAAGGAGACGGTTGCAAAGCTCATTTGCGGGTGAAGTGTGCAACTGTTAGGATATCTGGAATCCTGAGGAGAGCATCCCCGAGGAGGCGCCGACGCTGATGGACCCTTGTGGACTTGTCGACGAAGAGGGTACTCTTCCACGGACTGCGGTGCCTAAGGTAGGGTAGTGGATTTCTATGGATCGTTTTATTTCTTCAAATAATTGTTTGCAGCGATTTTTAATGCTTATGGTTCATTTTAAGATAACATGTATTTTTCTTTTTTATAAACTATACTGAAAAGTATAAAATAATTTTTTAATCTAAGAAAATTTCTGGAACTTAAGCAAAATTTCAGCAGATTTCATCATGAATAACGTTATCAAGGTGCTTAACTACATGGGACGTAGTGTTAATTTAGTGGACATGCATTTTTAAAAAGCTATTCTACATGAAATATAAAGAAATAGTTCATAATTTCCAGAAAAGTTCTTAGATTCAAAATTTTGTTTTCTACATTTCTGTGCGCTTTATGAAAAACAGATTTACAATAAATAATAATTTATATTTTAGTATGTTCTAATTTTTAGTTATAATTACGATAATATCAAAATTTTATTTGGTGATTTTTTGTTATAGCTTACTAACAAATATTGCTATTTTTATTGTAACTTAAAGTTTTATTGGGAAATCTGTCTGCCAAAGTCACATTTTCTTTGGTTTCCGAATTCACAATATCTGCACTTGACATTTTGTTAATACTTTTGAGTCGATATGAGACAATATGATTTAGTTGTATTTCGATAAATTTATTTTATCCTTTATAAGTTAAACTTTTGTTGTACGATTTTTAATGTGTTTATTGTATTAATTGATCAATTTTGAATTGTTTTAATTTGGGTTTACCTCGCTTATCGTCCGTTTGTAAAACGCCGTGATTGATTTTCGCTCATGTGAAAAAACCATTTTTATATTTGTTCTTTTGTGTCATTTTTAGGAGAAATATCTTGCATTCTTTGAGCTTTTTTATAATCGTTTCAGCAGTTTTAAATTAACCATTTTTAAGAAATTCAATGCGTAAAGGGTTTAGACGAGGAACACCCAGATCCTCACTCTTGCATCCTCCTCTCCCGACATACCTACCCGATACAACTCGGATTATCCGGACGACGATCTTTCAATGATCATTTATCCGAAATAAATTTTAAATTGCTACATTGCTGCACGTTTCATAAAAACTTACGCTTCGATATTTGGATTGGTCCCGTCGTCTTCTTTCACAATCTTGACGATTGGTCCAACCCGCCATACTTCTCATCGTTGTGCCAGACTCTTGTAAACATTCGCAGCATTCTGCCCCAATATAAATCTGGATCGGTTTTATATATTGATATCTTGGTCGACCTCGGGTTTTTTTTCTTCTATTTTCCCTTCTGGTATTTTTGTTTTTGAATTTTCCTGGAGTTTAAAATCCACTTATATCGTCTTTTCTTTTATATTTTGACGTCGTCTCTGTTCATTCATTATTTCCAAAACTTATGTAGAAATTCCTTTCTTCCACGAGATCCTCCACGACCTTCTCCATCACAACATTTCGAAAGCCACTGGACGCTTTTCCTCCGGTTTTGGAAACGTCCCTGTTTCTGGGCCATACAGTCAGGGCTGGCCCGAGGTACCAGCGAGACGGGCGGCTGGCGGGACGCCCAAGCATCGGGGGCGCTAACCCGACCAGCTCTCTATGTGTTATTTGCAAGTGAATGAATATTGGATACTCATTTAAATCGCGGGACAGGAGAGAATATAGCCGAAATTCGTCTAGATTTTTCGTTGTTAATTATTTTACGGAGCAGTATTTTAATTCAAATTTTTTTATATATCTTATGAAAATCTACGAATGGGAGTTTCTTGCCCGGGGCGCCAAAATATCTAGAGCTGACCCTGTTTACAGCACTACCCTCCAGGTATAAATTTCAACAATTATGTTCCTTATATTTATAATTATGTTTTTGGCTGTATTATTCTATCCGTAGATTATTTATTCGACGGCGGATATTCAGCTAGCAACCGAGTGTTACAGTCTAAGTGTTTATTCTAAAGAACCTATCTTATACTTGACGATTAAATTTCATTGCTTGTGAAATTATTTTGCATAGTTCGTTATTGCGAGTTTATTAAAAATGTATCCACCGAATTAGAATCTATAGAATTTTTGTTTTTTTTTCCCGAGTGAGAAAATAGAATTTATGGGGAGCCAATGAGATTCATCCGGCATAAAAAAAGGAGAGAGATTTTTCCGCAAAGGGAATGGAATGGGTGGTCCATCGCGCATGCGCACAGAATTAGACGACCGCTCCTTTTAGAATTTCCCTGAATCACTAGTGCAAGAAGACGGTTGCAAAGCTCATTTGCGGGTGAAGTGTGCAACTGTTAGGATATCTGGAATCCTGAGCAGAGCATCCCCGAGGAGGCGCCGACGCTGATGGACCCTTGTGGACTTGTCGACGAAGAGGGTCCTCTTCCACGGACTGCGGTGCGTAAGGTAGGGTAGTGGATTTCTATGGATCGTCTTATTTCATCAAATAATTGTTTGCAGCGATTTTTAATGCTTATGGTTCATTTTAAGATAACATGTATTTTTCTTTTTTATAAACTACACTGAAAAGTATAAAATAATTTTATAATCTCAGAAAATTTCTGGAACTTAAGAAAAATTTCAGCATATTCCATCATGAATTACGTTATCAAGGTGCTTAACTACATGGGACGTAGTGTTAATTTAGTGGACATGCATTTTTAAAAAGCTATTCTACATGAAATATAAAGAAATAGTTCATAATTTCCAGAAAAGTTGTTAGACTCAAAATTTTGTTTTCTACATTTCTGTGCGCTTTATGAAAAACCGATTTACAATAAATAATAATTTATATTTTAGTATGTTCTAATTTTTAGTTATAATTACGATAATATCAAAATTTTATTTGGTGATTTTTTGTTATAGCTTACTAACAAATATTATTATTTTTATTGTAACGTAAAGTTTTATTGGGAAATCTGTCTGCCAAAGTCACATTTTCTTTGGTTTCCGAATTCACAATATCTGCACTTGACATTTTGTTAATACTTTTGAGTCGATATGAGACAATATGATTTAGTTGTATTTCGATAAATTTATTTTATCCTTTATAAGTTAAACTTTTGTTGTACGATTTTTAGTGTGTTTATTGTATTAATTTATCAATTTTGAATTGTTTTAATTTGGGATTACCTCGCTTATCGTCCGTTTGTAAAACGCCGTGATTGATTTTCGCTCATGTGAAAAAACCATTTTTATATTTGTTCTTTTGTGTCATTTTTAGGAGAAATATCTTGCATTCTTTGAGCTTTTTTATAATCGTTTCAGCAGTTTTAAATTAACCATTTTTAAGAAATTCAATGCGTAAAGGGTTTAGACGAGGAACACCCAGATCCTCACTCTTGCATCCTCCTCTCCCGACATACCTACCCGATACAACTCGGATTATCCGGACGACGATCTTTCAATGATCATTTATCCGAAATAAATTTTAAATTGCTACATTGCTGCACGTTTCATAAAAACTTACGCTTCGATATTTGGATTGGTCCTGTCGTCTTCTTTCACAATCTTGACGATTGGTCCAACCCGCCATACTTCTCATCGTTGTGCCAGACTCTTGTAAACATTCGCAGCATTCTGCCCCAATATAAATCTGGATCGGTTTTATATATTGATATCTTGGTCGACCTCGGGTTTTTTTTCTTCTATTTTCCCTTCTGGTATTTTTGTTTTTGAATTTTCCAGGAGTTTAAAATCCACTTATATCGTCTTTTCTTTTATATTTTGACGTCGTCTCTGTTCATTCCTTATTTCCAAAACTTATGTAGAAATTCCTTTCTTCCACGAGATCCTCCACGACCTTCTCCATCACAACATTTCGAAAGCCACTGGACGCTTTTCCTCCGGTTTTGGAAACGTCCCTGTTTCTGGGGGTTTCTGGGGTCAGGGCTGGCCCGAGGTACCAGCGAGACGGGCGGCTGGCGGGACGCCCAAGCATCGTGGGCGCTAACCCGACCAGCTCTCTATGTGTTATTTGCAAGTGAATGAATATTGGATACTCATTTAAATCGCGGGACAGGAGAGAATATAGCCGAAATTCGTCTTGATATTTCGTTTTCAATTATTTTACGGAGCAGTATTTTAATTCAAATTTTTTAATATCTTATTAAAATCTACGAATCGGAGTTTCTTTCCCGGGGCGCCAAAATATCTAGGGCTGACCCTGTTTACAGCGCTACCCTCCAGGTATAAATTTCAACAATTATGTTCCTTATATTTATAATTATGTTTTTGGCTGTATTATTCTATCCGTAGATTATTTATTCGACGGCGGATATTCAGCTAGCAACCGAGTGTTACAGTCTAAGTGTTTATTCTAAAGAACCTTTCTTATACTTGACGATTAAATTTCATTGCTTGTGAAATTTTTTTGCATAGCTCGTTATTGCGAGTTTATTAAAAATTTATCCACCGAATTAGAATCTATAGAATTTTTGATTTTTTTTTCCCGAGTGAGAAAATAGAATTTAAGGGGAGCCAATGAGATTCATCCGGCATAAAAAAGGAGAGAGATTTTTCCGCAAAGGGAATGGAATGGGTGGTCCATCGCGCATGCGCACAGAATTAGACGACCGCTCCTTTTAGAATTTCCCTGAATCACTAGTGCAAGGAGACGGTTGCAAAGCTCATTTGCGGGTGAAGTGTGCAACTGTTAGGATATCTGGAATCCTGAGGAGAGCATCCCCGAGGAGGCGCCGACGCTGATGGACCCTTGTGGACTTGTCGACGAAGAGGGTACTCTTCCACGGACTGCGGTGCCTAAGGTAGGGTAGTGGATTTCTATGGATCGTTTTATTTCTTCAAATAATTGTTTGCAGCGATTTTTAATGCTTATGGTTCATTTTAAGATAACATGTATTTTTCTTTTTTATAAACTATACTGAAAAGTATAAAATAATTTTTTAATCTAAGAAAATTTCTGGAACTTAAGCAAAATTTCAGCAGATTTCATCATGAATAACGTTATCAAGGTGCTTAACTACATGGGACGTAGTGTTAATTTAGTGGACATGCATTTTTAAAAAGCTATTCTACATGAAATATAAAGAAATAGTTCATAATTTCCAGAAAAGTTCTTAGATTCAAAATTTTGTTTTCTACATTTCTGTGCGCTTTATGAAAAACAGATTTACAATAAATAATAATTTATATTTTAGTATGTTCTAATTTTTAGTTATAATTACGATAATATCAAAATTTTATTTGGTGATTTTTTGTTATAGCTTACTAACAAATATTGCTATTTTTATTGTAACTTAAAGTTTTATTGGGAAATCTGTCTGCCAAAGTCACATTTTCTTTGGTTTCCGAATTCACAATATCTGCACTTGACATTTTGTTAATACTTTTGAGTCGATATGAGACAATATGATTTAGTTGTATTTCGATAAATTTATTTTATCCTTTATAAGTTAAACTTTTGTTGTACGATTTTTAGTGTGTTTATTGTATTAATTTATCAATTTTGAATTGTTTTAATTTGGGTTTACCTCGCTTATCGTCCGTTTGTAAAACGCCGTGATTGATTTTCGCTCATGTGAAAAAACCATTTTTATATTTGTTCTTTGTGTCATTTTTAGGAGAAATATCTTGCATTCTTTGAGCTTTTTTATAATCGTTTCAGCAGTTTTAAATTAACCATTTTTAAGAAATTCAATGCGTAAAGGGTTTAGACGAGGAACACCCAGATCCTCACTCTTGCATCCGCCTCTCCCGACATACCTACCCGATACAACTCGGATTATCCGGACGACGATCTTTCAATGATCATTTATCCGAAATAAATTTTAAATTGCTACATTGCTGCACGTTTCATAAAAACTTACGCTTCGATATTTGGATTGGTCCCGTCTTCTTCTTTCACAATCTTGACGATTGGTCCAACCCGCCATTCTTCTCATCGTTGTGCCAGACTCTTGTACACATTCGCAGCATTCTGCCCCAATATAAATCTGGATCGGTTTTATATATTGATATCTTGGTCGACCACGGGTTTTTTTTCTTCTATTTTCCCTTCTGGTATTTTTGTTATTGAATTTTTCCTGGAGTTTAAAATCTACTTATATCGTCTTTTCTTTTATATTTTGACGTCGTCTCTGTTCATTCATTCTTTCCAAAACTTATGTAGAAATTCCTTTCTTCCACGAGATCCTCCACGACCTTCTCCATCACAACATTTCGAAAGCCACTGGACGCTTTTCCTCCGGTTTTGGAAACGTCCCTGTTTCAGGGCCTTACAGTCAGGGCTGGCCCGAGGTACCAGCGAGACGGGCGGCTGGCGGGACGCCCAAGCATCGTGGGCGCTAGCCCGACCAGCTCTCTATGTGTTATTTGCAAGTAAATGAATATTGGATACTCATTTAAATCGCGGGACAGGAGAGAATATAGCCGAAATTCGTCTTGATTTTTCGTTGTCAATTATTTTACGGAGCAGTATTTTAACTCAAATTTTTTAATATCTTATTAAAATCTACGAATCGGAGTTTCTTTCCCGGGGCGCCAAAATATCTAGGGCTGACCCTGTTTACAGCGCTACCCTCCAGGTATAAATTTCAACAATTATGTTCCTTATATTTATAATTATGTTTTTGGCTGTATTATTCTATCCGTAGATTATTTATTCGACGGCGGATATTCAGCTAGCAACCGAGTGTTACAGTCTAAGTGTTTATTCTAAAGAACCTTTCTTATACTTGACGATTAAATTTCATTGCTTGTGAAATTTTTTTGCATAGCTCGTTATTGCGAGTTTATTAAAAATTTATCCACCGAATTAGAATCTATAGAATTTTTGATTTTTTTTTCCCGAGTGAGAAAATAGAATTTAAGGGGAGCCAATGAGATTCATCCGGCATAAAAAAAGGAGAGAGATTTTTCCGCAAAGGGAATGGAATGGGTGGTCCATCGCGCATGCGCACAGAATTAGACGACCGCTCCTTTTAGAATTTCCCTGAATCACTAGTGCAAGGAGACGGTTGCAAAGCTCATTTGCGGGTGAAGTGTGCAACTGTTAGGATATCTGGAATCCTGAGGAGAGCATCCCCGAGGAGGCGCCGACGCTGATGGACCCTTGTGGACTTGTCGACGAAGAGGGTACTCTTCCACGGACTGCGGTGCCTAAGGTAGGGTAGTGGATTTCTATGGATCGTTTTATTTCTTCAAATAATTGTTTGCAGCGATTTTTAATGCTTATGGTTCATTTTAAGATAACATGTATTTTTCTTTTTTATAAACTATACTGAAAAGTATAAAATAATTTTTTAATCTAAGAAAATTTCTGGAACTTAAGCAAAATTTCAGCAGATTTCATCATGAATAACGTTATCAAGGTGCTTAACTACATGGGACGTAGTGTTAATTTAGTGGACATGCATTTTTAAAAAGCTATTCTACATGAAATATAAAGAAATAGTTCATAATTTCCAGAAAAGTTCTTAGACTCAAAATTTTGTTTTCTACATTTCTGTGCGCTTTATGAAAAACAGATTTACAATAAATAATAATTTATATTTTAGTATGTTCTAATTTTTAGTTATAATTACGATAATATCAAAATTTTATTTGGTGATTTTTTGTTATAGCTTACTAACAAATATTGCTATTTTTATTGTAACTTAAAGTTTTATTGGGAAATCTGTCTGCCAAAGTCACATTTTCTTTGGTTTCCGAATTCACAATATCTGCACTTGACATTTTGTTAATACTTTTGAGTCGATATGAGACAATATGATTTAGTTGTATTTCGATAAATTTATTTTATCCTTTATAAGTTAAACTTTTGTTGTACGATTTTTAGTGTGTTTATTGTATTAATTTATCAATTTTGAATTGTTTTAATTTGGGTTTACCTCGCTTATCGTCCGTTTGTAAAACGCCGTGATTGATTTTCGCTCATGTGAAAAAACCATTTTTATATTTGTTCTTTGTGTCATTTTTAGGAGAAATATCTTGCATTCTTTGAGCTTTTTTATAATCGTTTCAGCAGTTTTAAATTAACCATTTTTAAGAAATTCAATGCGTAAAGGGTTTAGACGAGGAACACCCAGATCCTCACTCTTGCATCCGCCTCTCCCGACATACCTACCCGATACAACTCGGATTATCCGGACGACGATCTTTCAATGATCATTTATCCGAAATAAATTTTAAATTGCTACATTGCTGCACGTTTCATAAAAACTTACGCTTCGATATTTGGATTGGTCCCGTCTTCTTCTTTCACAATCTTGACGATTGGTCCAACCCGCCATTCTTCTCATCGTTGTGCCAGACTCTTGTACACATTCGCAGCATTCTGCCCCAATATAAATCTGGATCGGTTTTATATATTGATATCTTGGTCGACCACGGGTTTTTTTTCTTCTATTTTCCCTTCTGGTATTTTTGTTATTGAATTTTTCCTGGAGTTTAAAATCTACTTATATCGTCTTTTCTTTTATATTTTGACGTCGTCTCTGTTCATTCATTCTTTCCAAAACTTATGTAGAAATTCCTTTCTTCCACGAGATCCTCCACGACCTTCTCCATCACAACATTTCGAAAGCCACTGGACGCTTTTCCTCCGGTTTTGGAAACGTCCCTGTTTCAGGGCCTTACAGTCAGGGCTGGCCCGAGGTACCAGCGAGACGGGCGGCTGGCGGGACGCCCAAGCATCGTGGGCGCTAGCCCGACCAGCTCTCTATGTGTTATTTGCAAGTAAATGAATGTTGGATACTCATTTAAATCGCGGGACAGGAGAGAATATAGCCGAAATTCGTCTTGATTTTTCGTTGTCAATTATTTTACGGAGCAGTATTTTAACTCAAATTTTTTAATATCTTATTAAAATCTACGAATCGGAGTTTCTTTCCCGGGGCGCCAAAATATCTAGGGCTGACCCTGTTTACAGCGCTACCCTCCAGGTATAAATTTCAACAATTATGTTCCTTATATTTATAATTATGTTTTTGGCTGTATTATTCTATCCGTAGATTATTTATTCGACGGCGGATATTCAGCTAGCAACCGAGTGTTACAGTCTAAGTGTTTATTCTAAAGAACCTATCTTATACTTGACGATTAAATTTCATTGCTTGTGAAATTATTTTGCATAGTTCGTTATTGCGAGTTTATTAAAAATTTATCCACCGAATTAGAATCTATAGAATTTTTGTTTTTTTTCCCGAGTGAGAAAATAGAATTTATGGGGAGCCAATGAGATTCATCCGGCATAAAAAAAGGAGAGAGATTTTTCCGCAAAGGGAATGGAATGGGTGGTCCATCGCGCATGCGCACAGAATTAGACGACCGCTCCTTTTAGAATTTCCCTGAATCACTAGTGCAAGGAGACGGTTGCAAAGCTCATTTGCGGGTGAAGTGTGCAACTGTTAGGATATCTGGAATCCTGAGCAGAGCATCCCCGAGGAGGCGCCGACGCTGATGGACCCTTGTGGACTTGTCGACGAAGAGGGTCCTCTTCCACGGACTGCGGTGCGTAAGGTATGGTAGTGGATTTCTATGGATCGTCTTATTTCATCAAATAATTGTTTGCAGCGATTTTTAATGCTTATGGTTCATTTTAAGATAACATGTATTTTTCTTTTTTATAAACTATACTGAATAGTATAAAATAATTTTATAATCTCAGAAAATTTCTGGAACTTAAGAAAAATTTCAGCATATTCCATCATGAATTACGTTATCAAGGTGCTTAACTACATGGGACGTAGTGTTAATTTAGTGGACATGCATTTTTAAAAAGCTATTCTACATGAAATATAAAGAAATAGTTCATAATTTCCAGAAAAGTTGTTAGACTCAAAATTTTGTTTTCTACATTTCTGTGCGCTTTATGAAAAACCGATTTACAATAAATAATAATTTATATTTTAGTATGTTCTAATTTTTAGTTATAATTACGATAATATCAAAATTTTATTTGGTGATTTTTTGTTATAGCTTACTAACAAATATTATTATTTTTATTGTAACGTAAAGTTTTATTGGGAAATCTGTCTGCCAAAGTCACATTTTCTTTGGTTTCCGAATTCACAATATCTGCACTTGACATTTTGTTAATACTTTTGAGTCGATATGAGACAATATGATTTAGTTGTATTTCGATAAATTTATTTTATCCTTTATAAGTTAAACTTTTGTTGTACGATTTTTAGTGTGTTTATTGTATTAATTTATCAATTTTGAATTGTTTTAATTTGGGTTTACCTCGCTTATCGTCCGTTTGTAAAACGCCGTGATTGATTTTCGCTCATGTGAAAAAACCATTTTTATATTTGTTCTTTTGTGTCATTTTTAGGAGAAATATCTTGCATTCTTTGAGCTTTTTTATAATCGTTTCAGCAGTTTTAAATTAACCATTTTTAAGAAATTCAATGCGTAAAGGGTTTAGACGAGGAACACCCAGATCCTCACTCTTGCATCCGCCTCTCCCGACATACCTACCCGATACAACTCGGATTATCCGGACGACGATCTTTCAATGATCATTTATCCGAAATAAATTTTAAATTGCTACATTGCTGCACGTTTCATAAAAACTTACGCTTCGATATTTGGATTGGTCCCGTCTTCTTCTTTCACAATCTTGACGATTGGTCCAACCCGCCATTCTTCTCATCGTTGTGCCAGACTCTTGTACACATTCGCAGCATTCTGCCCCAATATAAATCTGGATCGGTTTTATATATTGATATCTTGGTCGACCACGGGTTTTTTTTCTTCTATTTTCCCTTCTGGTATTTTTGTTATTGAATTTTTCCTGGAGTTTAAAATCTACTTATATCGTCTTTTCTTTTATATTTTGACGTCGTCTCTGTTCATTCATTCTTTCCAAAACTTATGTAGAAATTCCTTTCTTCCACGAGATCCTCCACGACCTTCTCCATCACAACATTTCGAAAGCCACTGGACGCTTTTCCTCCGGTTTTGGAAACGTCCCTGTTTCAGGGCCTTACAGTCAGGGCTGGCCCGAGGTACCAGCGAGACGGGCGGCTGGCGGGACGCCCAAGCATCGTGGGCGCTAGCCCGACCAGCTCTCTATGTGTTGTTTGCAAGTAAATGAATATTGGATACTCATTTAAATCGCGGGACAGGAGAGAATATAGCCGAAATTCGTCTAGATTTTTCGTTGTCAATTATTTTACGGAGCAGTATTTTAACTCAAATTTTTTTATATATCTTATGAAAATCTACGAATGGGAGTTTCTTGCCCGGGGCGCCAAAATATCTAGAGCTGACCCTGTTTACAGCGCTACCCTCCAGGTATAAATTTCAACAATTATGTTCCTTATATTTATAATTATGTTTTTGGCTGTATTATTCTATCCGTAGATTATTTATTCGACGGCGGATATTCAGCTAGCAACCGAGTGTTACAGTCTAAGTGTTTATTCTAAAGAACCTATCTTATACTTGACGATTAAATTTCATTGCTTGTGAAATTATTTTGCATAGTTCGTTATTGCGAGTTTATTAAAAATTTATCCACCGAATTAGAATCTATAGAATTTTTGTTTTTTTTCCCGAGTGAGAAAATAGAATTTATGGGGAGCCAATGAGATTCATCCGGCATAAAAAAAGGAGAGAGATTTTTCCGCAAAGGGAATGGAATGGGTGGTCCATCGCGCATGCGCACAGAATTAGACGACCGCTCCTTTTAGAATTTCCCTGAATCACTAGTGCAAGGAGACGGTTGCAAAGCTCATTTGCGGGTGAAGTGTGCAACTGTTAGGATATCTGGAATCCTGAGGAGAGCATCCCCGAGGAGGCGCCGACGCTGATGGACCCTTGTGGACTTGTCGACGAAGAGGGTACTCTTCCACGGACTGCGGTGCCTAAGGTAGGGTAGTGGATTTCTATGGATCGTTTTATTTCTTCAAATAATTGTTTGCAGCGATTTTTAATGCTTATGGTTCATTTTAAGATAACATGTATTTTTCTTTTTTATAAACTATACTGAAAAGTATAAAATAATTTTTTAATCTAAGAAAATTTCTGGAACTTAAGCAAAATTTCAGCAGATTTCATCATGAATAACGTTATCAAGGTGCTTAACTACATGGGACGTAGTGTTAATTTAGTGGACATGCATTTTTAAAAAGCTATTCTACATGAAATATAAAGAAATAGTTCATAATTTCCAGAAAAGTTCTTAGACTCAAAATTTTGTTTTCTACATTTCTGTGCGCTTTATGAAAAACAGATTTACAATAAATAATAATTTATATTTTAGTATGTTCTAATTTTTAGTTATAATTACGATAATATCAAAATTTTATTTGGTGATTTTTTGTTATAGCTTACTAACAAATATTGCTATTTTTATTGTAACTTAAAGTTTTATTGGGAAATCTGTCTGCCAAAGTCACATTTTCTTTGGTTTCCGAATTCACAATATCTGCACTTGACATTTTGTTAATACTTTTGAGTCGATATGAGACAATATGATTTAGTTGTATTTCGATAAATTTATTTTATCCTTTATAAGTTAAACTTTTGTTGTACGATTTTTAGTGTGTTTATTGTATTAATTTATCAATTTTGAATTGTTTTAATTTGGGTTTACCTCGCTTATCGTCCGTTTGTAAAACGCCGTGATTGATTTTCGCTCATGTGAAAAAACCATTTTTATATTTGTTCTTTTGTGTCATTTTTAGGAGAAATATCTTGCATTCTTTGAGCTTTTTTATAATCGTTTCAGCAGTTTTAAATTAACCATTTTTAAGAAATTCAATGCGTAAAGGGTTTAGACGAGGAACACCCAGATCCTCACTCTTGCATCCGCCTCTCCCGACATACCTACCCGATACAACTCGGATTATCCGGACGACGATCTTTCAATGATCATTTATCCGAAATAAATTTTAAATTGCTACATTGCTGCACGTTTCATAAAAACTTACGCTTCGATATTTGGATTGGTCCCGTCTTCTTCTTTCACAATCTTGACGATTGGTCCAACCCGCCATTCTTCTCATCGTTGTGCCAGACTCTTGTACACATTCGCAGCATTCTGCCCCAATATAAATCTGGATCGGTTTTATATATTGATATCTTGGTCGACCACGGGTTTTTTTTCTTCTATTTTCCCTTCTGGTATTTTTGTTATTGAATTTTTCCTGGAGTTTAAAATCTACTTATATCGTCTTTTCTTTTATATTTTGACGTCGTCTCTGTTCATTCATTCTTTCCAAAACTTATGTAGAAATTCCTTTCTTCCACGAGATCCTCCACGACCTTCTCCATCACAACATTTCGAAAGCCACTGGACGCTTTTCCTCCGGTTTTGGAAACGTCCCTGTTTCAGGGCCTTACAGTCAGGGCTGGCCCGAGGTACCAGCGAGACGGGCGGCTGGCGGGACGCCCAAGCATCGTGGGCGCTAGCCCGACCAGCTCTCTATGTGTTATTTGCAAGTAAATGAATATTGGATACTCATTTAAATCGCGGGACAGGAGAGAATATAGCCGAAATTCGTCTAGATTTTTCGTTGTTAATTATTTTACGGAGCAGTATTTTAATTCAAATTTTTTTATATATCTTATGAAAATCTACGAATGGGAGTTTCTTGCCCGGGGCGCCAAAATATCTAGAGCTGACCCTGTTTACAGCGCTACCCTCCAGGTATAAATTTCAACAATTATGTTCCTTATATTTATAATTATGTTTTTGGCTGTATTATTCTATCCGTAGATTATTTATTCGACGGCGGATATTCAGCTAGCAACCGAGTGTTACAGTCTAAGTGTTTATTCTAAAGAACCTATCTTATACTTGACGATTAAATTTCATTGCTTGTGAAATTATTTTGCATAGTTCGTTATTGCGAGTTTATTAA
This sequence comes from Tanypteryx hageni, assembly GCA_028673005.1. Classification (NCBI taxonomy): domain Eukaryota; kingdom Metazoa; phylum Arthropoda; class Insecta; order Odonata; family Petaluridae; genus Tanypteryx; species Tanypteryx hageni. The sequence goes on from CM054120.1 coordinate 160,289,272, forward strand.
AAATTTATCCACCGAATTAGAATCTATAGAATTTTTGTTTTTTTTCCCGAGTGAGAAAATAGAATTTATGGGGAGCCAATGAGATTCATCCGGCATAAAAAAAGGAGAGAGATTTTTCCGCAAAGGGAATGAAATGGGTGGTCCATCGCGCATGCGCACAGAATTAGACGACCGCTCCTTTTAGAATTTCCCTGAATCACTAGTGCAAGGAGACGGTTGCAAAGCTCATTTGCGGGTGAAGTGTGCAACTGTTAGGATATCTGGAATCCTGAGCAGAGCATCCCCGAGGAGGCGCCGACGCTGATGGACCCTTGTGGACTTGTCGACGAAGAGGGTCCTCTTCCACGGACTGCGGTGCCTAAGGTAGGGTAGTGGATTTCTATGGATCGTCTTATTTCATCAAATAATTGTTTGCAGCGATTTTTAATGCTTATGGTTCATTTTAAGATAACATGTATTTTTCTTTTTTATAAACTATACTGAATAGTATAAAATAATTTTATAATCTCAGAAAATTTCTGGAACTTAAGAAAAATTTCAGCATATTCCATCATGAATTACGTTATCAAGGTGCTTAACTACATGGGACGTAGTGTTAATTTAGTGGACATGCATTTTTAAAAAGCTATTCTACATGAAATATAAAGAAATAGTTCATAATTTCCAGAAAAGTTGTTAGACTCAAAATTTTGTTTTCTACATTTCTGTGCGCTTTATGAAAAACCGATTTACAATAAATAATAATTTATATTTTAGTATGTTCTAATTTTTAGTTATAATTACGATAATATCAAAATTTTATTTGGTGATTTTTTGTTATAGCTTACTAACAAATATTATTATTTTTATTGTAACGTAAAGTTTTATTGGGAAATCTGTCTGCCAAAGTCACATTTTCTTTGGTTTCCGAATTCACAATATCTGCACTTGACATTTTGTTAATACTTTTGAGTCGATATGAGACAATATGATTTAGTTGTATTTCGATAAATTTATTTTATCCTTTATAAGTTAAACTTTTGTTGTACGATTTTTAGTGTGTTTATTGTATTAATTTATCAATTTTGAATTGTATTAATTTGGGTTTACCTCGCTTATCGTCCGTTTGTAAAACGCCGTGATTGATTTTCGCTCATGTGAAAAAACCATTTTTATATTTGTTCTTTTGTGTCATTTTTAGGAGAAATATCTTGCATTCTTTGAGCTTTTTTATAATCGTTTCAGCAGTTTTAAATTAACCATTTTAAAGAAATTCAATGCGTAAAGGGTTTAGACGAGGAACACCCAGATCCTCACTCTTGCATCCTCCTCTCCCGACATACCTACCCGATACAACTCGGATTATCCGGACGACGATCTTTCAATGATCATTTATCCGAAATAAATTTTAAATTGCTACATTGCTGCACGTTTCATAAAAACTTACGCTTCGATATTTGGATTGGTCCCGTCGTCTTCTTTCACAATCTTGACGATTGGTCCAACCCGCCATACTTCTCATCGTTGTGCCAGACTCTTGTAAACATTCGCAGCATTCTGCCCCAATATAAATCTGGATCGGTTTTATATATTGATATCTTGGTCGACCACGGGTTTTTTTTCTTCTATTTTCCCTTCTGGTATTTTTGTTATTGAATTTTTCCTGGAGTTTAAAATCTACTTATATCGTCTTTTCTTTTATATTTTGACGTCGTCTCTGTTCATTCATTCTTTCCAAAACTTATGTAGAAATTCCTTTCTTCCACGAGATCCTCCACGACCTTCTCCATCACAACATTTCGAAAGCCACTGGACGCTTTTCCTCCGGTTTTGGAAACGTCCCTGTTTCAGGGCCTTACAGTCAGGGCTGGCCCGAGGTACCAGCGAGACGGGCGGCTGGCGGGACGCCCAAGCATCGTGGGCGCTAGCCCGACCAGCTCTCTATGTGTTATTTGCAAGTAAATGAATGTTGGATACTCATTTAAATCGCGGGACAGGAGAGAATATAGCCGAAATTCGTCTTGATTTTTCGTTGTCAATTATTTTACGGAGCAGTATTTTAACTCAAATTTTTTAATATCTTATTAAAATCTACGAATCGGAGTTTCTTTCCCGGGGCGCCAAAATATCTAGGGCTGACCCTGTTTACAGCGCTACCCTCCAGGTATAAATTTCAACAATTATGTTCCTTATATTTATAATTATGTTTTTGGCTGTATTATTCTATCCGTAGATTATTTATTCGACGGCGGATATTCAGCTAGCAACCGAGTGTTACAGTCTAAGTGTTTATTCTAAAGAACCTATCTTATACTTGACGATTAAATTTCATTGCTTGTGAAATTATTTTGCATAGTTCGTTATTGCGAGTTTATTAAAAATTTATCCACCGAATTAGAATCTATAGAATTTTTGTTTTTTTTCCCGAGTGAGAAAATAGAATTTATGGGGAGCCAATGAGATTCATCCGGCATAAAAAAAGGAGAGAGATTTTTCCGCAAAGGGAATGGAATGGGTGGTCCATCGCGCATGCGCACAGAATTAGACGACCGCTCCTTTTAGAATTTCCCTGAATCACTAGTGCAAGGAGACGGTTGCAAAGCTCATTTGCGGGTGAAGTGTGCAACTGTTAGGATATCTGGAATCCTGAGCAGAGCATCCCCGAGGAGGCGCCGACGCTGATGGACCCTTGTGGACTTGTCGACGAAGAGGGTCCTCTTCCACGGACTGCGGTGCCTAAGGTAGGGTAGTGGATTTCTATGGATCGTCTTATTTCATCAAATAATTGTTTGCAGCGATTTTTAATGCTTATGGTTCATTTTAAGATAACATGTATTTTTCTTTTTTATAAACTATACTGAATAGTATAAAATAATTTTATAATCTCAGAAAATTTCTGGAACTTAAGAAAAATTTCAGCATATTCCATCATGAATTACGTTATCAAGGTGCTTAACTACATGGGACGTAGTGTTAATTTAGTGGACATGCATTTTTAAAAAGCTATTCTACATGAAATATAAAGAAATAGTTCATAATTTCCAGAAAAGTTGTTAGACTCAAAATTTTGTTTTCTACATTTCTGTGCGCTTTATGAAAAACCGATTTACAATAAATAATAATTTATATTTTAGTATGTTCTAATTTTTAGTTATAATTACGATAATATCAAAATTTTATTTGGTGATTTTTTGTTATAGCTTACTAACAAATATTATTATTTTTATTGTAACGTAAAGTTTTATTGGGAAATCTGTCTGCCAAAGTCACATTTTCTTTGGTTTCCGAATTCACAATATCTGCACTTGACATTTTGTTAATACTTTTGAGTCGATATGAGACAATATGATTTAGTTGTATTTCGATAAATTTATTTTATCCTTTATAAGTTAAACTTTTGTTGTACGATTTTTAGTGTGTTTATTGTATTAATTTATCAATTTTGAATTGTATTAATTTGGGTTTACCTCGCTTATCGTCCGTTTGTAAAACGCCGTGATTGATTTTCGCTCATGTGAAAAAACCATTTTTATATTTGTTCTTTTGTGTCATTTTTAGGAGAAATATCTTGCATTCTTTGAGCTTTTTTATAATCGTTTCAGCAGTTTTAAATTAACCATTTTAAAGAAATTCAATGCGTAAAGGGTTTAGACGAGGAACACCCAGATCCTCACTCTTGCATCCTCCTCTCCCGACATACCTACCCGATACAACTCGGATTATCCGGACGACGATCTTTCAATGATCATTTATCCGAAATAAATTTTAAATTGCTACATTGCTGCACGTTTCATAAAAACTTACGCTTCGATATTTGGATTGGTCCCGTCGTCTTCTTTCACAATCTTGACGATTGGTCCAACCCGCCATACTTCTCATCGTTGTGCCAGACTCTTGTAAACATTCGCAGCATTCTGCCCCAATATAAATCTGGATCGGTTTTATATATTGATATCTTGGTCGACCACGGGTTTTTTTTCTTCTATTTTCCCTTCTGGTATTTTTGTTATTGAATTTTTCCTGGAGTTTAAAATCTACTTATATCGTCTTTTCTTTTATATTTTGACGTCGTCTCTGTTCATTCATTCTTTCCAAAACTTATGTAGAAATTCCTTTCTTCCACGAGATCCTCCACGACCTTCTCCATCACAACATTTCGAAAGCCACTGGACGCTTTTCCTCCGGTTTTGGAAACGTCCCTGTTTCAGGGCCTTACAGTCAGGGCTGGCCCGAGGTACCAGCGAGACGGGCGGCTGGCGGGACGCCCAAGCATCGTGGGCGCTAGCCCGACCAGCTCTCTATGTGTTATTTGCAAGTAAATGAATGTTGGATACTCATTTAAATCGCGGGACAGGAGAGAATATAGCCGAAATTCGTCTTGATTTTTCGTTGTCAATTATTTTACGGAGCAGTATTTTAACTCAAATTTTTTAATATCTTATTAAAATCTACGAATCGGAGTTTCTTTCCCGGGGCGCCAAAATATCTAGGGCTGACCCTGTTTACAGCGCTACCCTCCAGGTATAAATTTCAACAATTATGTTCCTTATATTTATAATTATGTTTTTGGCTGTATTATTCTATCCGTAGATTATTTATTCGACGGCGGATATTCAGCTAGCAACCGAGTGTTACAGTCTAAGTGTTTATTCTAAAGAACCTATCTTATACTTGACGATTAAATTTCATTGCTTGTGAAATTATTTTGCATAGTTCGTTATTGCGAGTTTATTAAAAATTTATCCACCGAATTAGAATCTATAGAATTTTTGTTTTTTTTCCCGAGTGAGAAAATAGAATTTATGGGGAGCCAATGAGATTCATCCGGCATAAAAAAAGGAGAGAGATTTTTCCGCAAAGGGAATGGAATGGGTGGTCCATCGCGCATGCGCACAGAATTAGACGACCGCTCCTTTTAGAATTTCCCTGAATCACTAGTGCAAGGAGACGGTTGCAAAGCTCATTTGCGGGTGAAGTGTGCAACTGTTAGGATATCTGGAATCCTGAGGAGAGCATCCCCGAGGAGGCGCCGACGCTGATGGACCCTTGTGGACTTGTCGACGAAGAGGGTACTCTTCCACGGACTGCGGTGCCTAAGGTAGGGTAGTGGATTTCTATGGATCGTTTTATTTCTTCAAATAATTGTTTGCAGCGATTTTTAATGCTTATGGTTCATTTTAAGATAACATGTATTTTTCTTTTTTATAAACTATACTGAAAAGTATAAAATAATTTTTTAATCTAAGAAAATTTCTGGAACTTAAGCAAAATTTCAGCAGATTTCATCATGAATAACGTTATCAAGGTGCTTAACTACATGGGACGTAGTGTTAATTTAGTGGACATGCATTTTTAAAAAGCTATTCTACATGAAATATAAAGAAATAGTTCATAATTTCCAGAAAAGTTGTTAGACTCAAAATTTTGTTTTCTACATTTCTGTGCGCTTTATGAAAAACAGATTTACAATAAATAATAATTTATATTTTAGTATGTTCTAATTTTTAGTTATAATTACGATAATATCAAAATTTTATTTGGTGATTTTTTGTTATAGCTTACTAACAAATATTGCTATTTTTATTGTAACTTAAAGTTTTATTGGGAAATCTGTCTGCCAAAGTCACATTTTCTTTGGTTTCCGAATTCACAATATCTGCACTTGACATTTTGTTAATACTTTTGAGTCGATATGAGACAATATGATTTAGTTGTATTTCGATAAATTTATTTTATCCTTTATAAGTTAAACTTTTGTTGTACGATTTTTAGTGTGTTTATTGTATTAATTTATCAATTTTGAATTGTTTTAATTTGGGTTTACCTCGCTTATCGTCCGTTTGTAAAACGCCGTGATTGATTTTCGCTCATGTGAAAAAACCATTTTTATATTTGTTCTTTTGTGTCATTTTTAGGAGAAATATCTTGCATTCTTTGAGCTTTTTTATAATCGTTTCAGCAGTTTTAAATTAACCATTTTTAAGAAATTCAATGCTTAAAGGGTTTAGACGAGGAACACCCAGATCCTCACTCTTGCATCCGCCTCTCCCGACATACCTACCCGATACAACTCGGATTATCCGGACGACGATCTTTCAATGATCATTTATCCGAAATAAATTTTAAATTGCTACATTGCTGCACGTTTCATAAAAACTTACGCTTCGATATTTGGATTGGTCCCGTCTTCTTCTTTCACAATCTTGACGATTGGTCCAACCCGCCATTCTTCTCATCGTTGTGCCAGACTCTTGTAAACATTCGCAGCATTCTGCCCCAATATAAATCTGGATCGGTTTTATATATTGATATCTTGGTCGACCTCGGGTTTTTTTTCTTCTATTTTCCCTTCTGGTATTTTTGTTTTTGAATTTTCCTGGAGTTTAAAATCCACTTATATCGTCTTTTCTTTTATATTTTGACGTCGTCTCTGTTCATTCCTTATTTCCAAAACTTATGTAGAAATTCCTTTCTTCCACGAGATCCTCCACGACCTTCTCCATCACAACATTTCGAAAGCCACTGGACGCTTTTCCTCCGGTTTTGGAAACGTCCCTGTTTCTGGGCCTTACAGTCAGGGCTGGCCCGAGGTACCAGCGAGACGGGCGGCTGGCGGGACGCCCAAGCATCGTGGGCGCTAACCCGACCAGCTCTTTATGTGTTATTTGCAAGTGAATGAATATTGGATACTCATTTAAATCGCGGGACAGGAGAGAATATAGCCGAAATTCGTCTAGATTTTTCGTTGTCAATTATTTTACGGAGCAGTATTTTAATTCAAATTTTTTAATATCTTATTAAAATCTACGAATCGGAGTTTCTTTCCCGGGGCGCCAAAATATCTAGGGCTGACCCTGTTTACAGCGCTACCCTCCAGGTATAAATTTCAACAATTATGTTCCTTATATTTATAATTATGTTTTTGGCTGTATTATTCTATCCGTAGATTATTTATTCGACGGCGGATATTCAGCTAGCAACCGAGTGTTACAGTCTAAGTGTTTATTCTAAAGAACCTTTCTTATACTTGACGATTAAATTTCATTGCTTGTGAAATTTTTTTGCATAGCTCGTTATTGCGAGTTTATTAAAAATTTATCCACCGAATTAGAATCTATAGAATTTTTGATTTTTTTTTCCCGAGTGAGAAAATAGAATTTAAGGGGAGCCAATGAGATTCATCCGGCATAAAAAAAGGAGAGAGATTTTTCCGCAAAGGGAATGGAATGGGTGGTCCATCGCGCATGCGCACAGAATTAGACGACCGCTCCTTTTAGAATTTCCCTGAATCACTAGTGCAAGGAGACGGTTGCAAAGCTCATTTGCGGGTGAAGTGTGCAACTGTTAGGATATCTGGAATCCTGAGGAGAGCATCCCCGAGGAGGCGCCGACGCTGATGGACCCTTGTGGACTTGTCGACGAAGAGGGTACTCTTCCACGGACTGCGGTGCCTAAGGTAGGGTAGTGGATTTCTATGGATCGTTTTATTTCTTCAAATAATTGTTTGCAGCGATTTTTAATGCTTATGGTTCATTTTAAGATAACATGTATTTTTCTTTTTTATAAACTATACTGAAAAGTATAAAATAATTTTTTAATCTAAGAAAATTTCTGGAACTTAAGCAAAATTTCAGCAGATTTCATCATGAATAACGTTATCAAGGTGCTTAACTACATGGGACGTAGTGTTAATTTAGTGGACATGCATTTTTAAAAAGCTATTCTACATGAAATATAAAGAAATAGTTCATAATTTCCAGAAAAGTTGTTAGACTCAAAATTTTGTTTTCTACATTTCTGTGCGCTTTATGAAAAACAGATTTACAATAAATAATAATTTATATTTTAGTATGTTCTAATTTTTAGTTATAATTACGATAATATCAAAATTTTATTTGGTGATTTTTTGTTATAGCTTACTAACAAATATTGCTATTTTTACTGTAACTTAAAGTTTTATTGGGAAATCTGTCTGCCAAAGTCACATTTTCTTTGGTTTCCGAATTCACAATATCTGCACTTGACATTTTGTTAATACTTTTGAGTCGATATGAGACAATATGATTTAGTTGTATTTCGATAAATTTATTTTATCCTTTATAAGTTAAACTTTTGTTGTACGATTTTTAGTGTGTTTATTGTATTAATTTATCAATTTTGAATTGTTTTAATTTGGGTTTACCTCGCTTATCGTCCGTTTGTAAAACGCCGTGATTGATTTTCGCTCATGTGAAAAAACCATTTTTATATTTGTTCTTTGTGTCATTTTTAGGAGAAATATCTTGCATTCTTTGAGCTTTTTTATAATCGTTTCAGCAGTTTTAAATTAACCATTTTTAAGAAATTCAATGCGTAAAGGGTTTAGACGAGGAACACCCAGATCCTCACTCTTGCATCCGCCTCTCCCGACATACCTACCCGATACAACTCGGATTATCCGGACGACGATCTTTCAATGATCATTTATCCGAAATAAATTTTAAATTGCTACATTGCTGCACGTTTCATAAAAACTTACGCTTCGATATTTGGATTGGTCCCGTCTTCTTCTTTCACAATCTTGACGATTGGTCCAACCCGCCATTCTTCTCATCGTTGTGCCAGACTCTTGTACACATTCGCAGCATTCTGCCCCAATATAAATCTGGATCGGTTTTATATATTGATATCTTGGTCGACCACGGGTTTTTTTTCTTATATTTTCCCTTCTGGTATTTTTGTTATTGAATTTTTCCTGGAGTTTAAAATCTACTTATATCGTCTTTTCTTTTATATTTTGACGTCGTCTCTGTTCATTCATTCTTTCCAAAACTTATGTAGAAATTCCTTTCTTCCACGAGATCCTCCACGACCTTCTCCATCACAACATTTCGAAAGCCACTGGACGCTTTTCCTCCGGTTTTGGAAACGTCCCTGTTTCAGGGCCTTACAGTCAGGGCTGGCCCGAGGTACCAGCGAGACGGGCGGCTGGCGGGACGCCCAAGCATCGTGGGCGCTAGCCCGACCAGCTCTCTATGTGTTATTTGCAAGTAAATGAATGTTGGATACTCATTTAAATCGCGGGACAGGAGAGAATATAGCCGAAATTCGTCTTGATTTTTCGTTGTCAATTATTTTACGGAGCAGTATTTTAACTCAAATTTTTTAATATCTTATTAAAATCTACGAATCGGAGTTTCTTTCCCGGGGCGCCAAAATATCTAGGGCTGACCCTGTTTACAGCGCTACCCTCCAGGTATAAATTTCAACAATTATGTTCCTTATATTTATAATTATGTTTTTGGCTGTATTATTCTATCCGTAGATTATTTATTCGACGGCGGATATTCAGCTAGCAACCGAGTGTTACAGTCTAAGTGTTTATTCTAAAGAACCTATCTTATACTTGACGATTAAATTTCATTGCTTGTGAAATTATTTTGCATAGTTCGTTATTGCGAGTTTATTAAAAATTTATCCACCGAATTAGAATCTATAGAATTTTTGTTTTTTTTCCCGAGTGAGAAAATAGAATTTATGGGGAGCCAATGAGATTCATCCGGCATAAAAAAAGGAGAGAGATTTTTCCGCAAAGGGAATGGAATGGGTGGTCCATCGCGCATGCGCACAGAATTAGACGACCGCTCCTTTTAGAATTTCCCTGAATCACTAGTGCAAGGAGACGGTTGCAAAGCTCATTTGCGGGTGAAGTGTGCAACTGTTAGGATATCTGGAATCCTGAGGAGAGCATCCCCGAGGAGGCGCCGACGCTGATGGACCCTTGTGGACTTGTCGACGAAGAGGGTACTCTTCCACGGACTGCGGTGCCTAAGGTAGGGTAGTGGATTTCTATGGATCGTTTTATTTCTTCAAATAATTGTTTGCAGCGATTTTTAATGCTTATGGTTCATTTTAAGATAACATGTATTTTTCTTTTTTATAAACTATACTGAAAAGTATAAAATAATTTTTTAATCTAAGAAAATTTCTGGAACTTAAGCAAAATTTCAGCAGATTTCATCATGAATAACGTTATCAAGGTGCTTAACTACATGGGACGTAGTGTTAATTTAGTGGACATGCATTTTTAAAAAGCTATTCTACATGAAATATAAAGAAATAGTTCATAATTTCCAGAAAAGTTGTTAGACTCAAAATTTTGTTTTCTACATTTCTGTGCGCTTTATGAAAAACAGATTTACAATAAATAATAATTTATATTTTAGTATGTTCTAATTTTTAGTTATAATTACGATAATATCAAAATTTTATTTGGTGATTTTTTGTTATAGCTTACTAACAAATATTGCTATTTTTATTGTAACTTAAAGTTTTATTGGGAAATCTGTCTGCCAAAGTCACATTTTCTTTGGTTTCCGAATTCACAATATCTGCACTTGACATTTTGTTAATACTTTTGAGTCGATATGAGACAATATGATTTAGTTGTATTTCGATAAATTTATTTTATCCTTTATAAGTTAAACTTTTGTTGTACGATTTTTAGTGTGTTTATTGTATTAATTTATCAATTTTGAATTGTTTTAATTTGGGTTTACCTCGCTTATCGTCCGTTTGTAAAACGCCGTGATTGATTTTCGCTCATGTGAAAAAACCATTTTTATATTTGTTCTTTTGTGTCATTTTTAGGAGAAATATCTTGCATTCTTTGAGCTTTTTTATAATCGTTTCAGCAGTTTTAAATTAACCATTTTTAAGAAATTCAATGCTTAAAGGGTTTAGACGAGGAACACCCAGATCCTCACTCTTGCATCCGCCTCTCCCGACATACCTACCCGATACAACTCGGATTATCCGGACGACGATCTTTCAATGATCATTTATCCGAAATAAATTTTAAATTGCTACATTGCTGCACGTTTCATAAAAACTTACGCTTCGATATTTGGATTGGTCCCGTCTTCTTCTTTCACAATCTTGACGATTGGTCCAACCCGCCATTCTTCTCATCGTTGTGCCAGACTCTTGTAAACATTCGCAGCATTCTGCCCCAATATAAATCTGGATCGGTTTTATATATTGATATCTTGGTCGACCTCGGGTTTTTTTTCTTCTATTTTCCCTTCTGGTATTTTTGTTTTTGAATTTTCCTGGAGTTTAAAATCCACTTATATCGTCTTTTCTTTTATATTTTGACGTCGTCTCTGTTCATTCCTTATTTCCAAAACTTATGTAGAAATTCCTTTCTTCCACGAGATCCTCCACGACCTTCTCCATCACAACATTTCGAAAGCCACTGGACGCTTTTCCTCCGGTTTTGGAAACGTCCCTGTTTCTGGGCCTTACAGTCAGGGCTGGCCCGAGGTACCAGCGAGACGGGCGGCTGGCGGGACGCCCAAGCATCGTGGGCGCTAACCCGACCAGCTCTTTATGTGTTATTTGCAAGTGAATGAATATTGGATACTCATTTAAATCGCGGGACAGGAGAGAATATAGCCGAAATTCGTCTAGATTTTTCGTTGTCAATTATTTTACGGAGCAGTATTTTAATTCAAATTTTTTAATATCTTATTAAAATCTACGAATCGGAGTTTCTTTCCCGGGGCGCCAAAATATCTAGGGCTGACCCTGTTTACAGCGCTACCCTCCAGGTATAAATTTCAACAATTATGTTCCTTATATTTATAATTATGTTTTTGGCTGTATTATTCTATCCGTAGATTATTTATTCGACGGCGGATATTCAGCTAGCAACCGAGTGTTACAGTCTAAGTGTTTATTCTAAAGAACCTTTCTTATACTTGACGATTAAATTTCATTGCTTGTGAAATTTTTTTGCATAGCTCATTATTGCGAGTTTATTAAAAATTTATCCACCGAATTAGAATCTATAGAATTTTTGATTTTTTTTTCCCGAGTGAGAAAATAGAATTTAAGGGGAGCCAATGAGATTCATCCGGCATAAAAAAAGGAGAGAGATTTTTCCGCAAAGGGAATGGAATGGGTGGTCCATCGCGCATGCGCACAGAATTAGACGACCGCTCCTTTTAGAATTTCCCTGAATCACTAGTGCAAGGAGACGGTTGCAAAGCTCATTTGCGGGTGAAGTGTGCAACTGTTAGGATATCTGGAATCCTGAGGAGAGCATCCCCGAGGAGGCGCCGACGCTGATGGACCCTTGTGGACTTGTCGACGAAGAGGGTACTCTTCCACGGACTGCGGTGCCTAAGGTAGGGTAGTGGATTTCTATGGATCGTTTTATTTCTTCAAATAATTGTTTGCAGCGATTTTTAATGCTTATGGTTCATTTTAAGATAACATGTATTTTTCTTTTTTATAAACTATACTGAAAAGTATAAAATAATTTTTTAATCTAAGAAAATTTCTGGAACTTAAGCAAAATTTCAGCAGATTTCATCATGAATAACGTTATCAAGGTGCTTAACTACATGGGACGTAGTGTTAATTTAGTGGACATGCATTTTTAAAAAGCTATTCTACATGAAATATAAAGAAATAGTTCATAATTTCCAGAAAAGTTGTTAGACTCAAAATTTTGTTTTCTACATTTCTGTGCGCTTTATGAAAAACAGATTTACAATAAATAATAATTTATATTTTAGTATGTTCTAATTTTTAGTTATAATTACGATAATATCAAAATTTTATTTGGTGATTTTTTGTTATAGCTTACTAACAAATATTGCTATTTTTACTGTAACTTAAAGTTTTATTGGGAAATCTGTCTGCCAAAGTCACATTTTCTTTGGTTTCCGAATTCACAATATCTGCACTTGACATTTTGTTAATACTTTTGAGTCGATATGAGACAATATGATTTAGTTGTATTTCGATAAATTTATTTTATCCTTTATAAGTTAAACTTTTGTTGTACGATTTTTAGTGTGTTTATTGTATTAATTTATCAATTTTGAATTGTTTTAATTTGGGTTTACCTCGCTTATCGTCCGTTTGTAAAACGCCGTGATTGATTTTCGCTCATGTGAAAAAACCATTTTTATATTTGTTCTTTGTGTCATTTTTAGGAGAAATATCTTGCATTCTTTGAGCTTTTTTATAATCGTTTCAGCAGTTTTAAATTAACCATTTTTAAGAAATTCAATGCGTAAAGGGTTTAGACGAGGAACACCCAGATCCTCACTCTTGCATCCGCCTCTCCCGACATACCTACCCGATACAACTCGGATTATCCGGACGACGATCTTTCAATGATCATTTATCCGAAATAAATTTTAAATTGCTACATTGCTGCACGTTTCATAAAAACTTACGCTTCGATATTTGGATTGGTCCCGTCTTCTTCTTTCACAATCTTGACGATTGGTCCAACCCGCCATTCTTCTCATCGTTGTGCCAGACTCTTGTACACATTCGCAGCATTCTGCCCCAATATAAATCTGGATCGGTTTTATATATTGATATCTTGGTCGACCACGGGTTTTTTTTCTTCTATTTTCCCTTCTGGTATTTTTGTTATTGAATTTTTCCTGGAGTTTAAAATCTACTTATATCGTCTTTTCTTTTATATTTTGACGTCGTCTCTGTTCATTCATTCTTTCCAAAACTTATGTAGAAATTCCTTTCTTCCACGAGATCCTCCACGACCTTCTCCATCACAACATTTCGAAAGCCACTGGACGCTTTTCCTCCGGTTTTGGAAACGTCCCTGTTTCAGGGCCTTACAGTCAGGGCTGGCCCGAGGTACCAGCGAGACGGGCGGCTGGCGGGACGCCCAAGCATCGTGGGCGCTAGCCCGACCAGCTCTCTATGTGTTATTTGCAAGTAAATGAATATTGGATACTCATTTAAATCGCGGGACAGGAGAGAATATAGCCGAAATTCGTCTAGATTTTTCGTTGTTAATTATTTTACGGAGCAGTATTTTAATTAAATTTTTTTATATATCTTATGAAAATCTACGAATGGGAGTTTCTTGCCCGGGGCGCCAAAATATCTAGAGCTGACCCTGTTTACAGCGCTACCCTCCAGGTATAAATTTCAACAATTATGTTCCTTATATTTATAATTATGTTTTTGGCTGTATTATTCTATCCGTAGATTATTTATTCGACGGCGGATATTCAGCTAGCAACCGAGTGTTACAGTCTAAGTGTTTATTCTAAAGAACCTATCTTATACTTGACGATTAAATTTCATTGCTTGTGAAATTATTTTGCATAGTTCGTTATTGCGAGTTTATTAAAAATTTATCCACCGAATTAGAATCTATAGAATTTTTGTTTTTTTTTCCCGAGTGAGAAAATAGAATTTATGGGGAGCCAATGAGATTCATCCGGCATAAAAAAAGGAGAGAGATTTTTCCGCAAAGGGAATGGAATGGGTGGTCCATCGCGCATGCGCACAGAATTAGACGACCGCTCCTTTTAGAATTTCCCTGAATCACTAGTGCAAGGAGACGGTTGCAAAGCTCATTTGCGGGTGAAGTGTGCAACTGTTAGGATATCTGGAATCCTGAGCAGAGCATCCCCGAGGAGGCGCCGACGCTGATGGACCCTTGTGGACTTGTCGACGAAGAGGGTCCTCTTCCACGGACTGCGGTGCGTAAGGTATGGTAGTGGATTTCTATGGATCGTCTTATTTCATCAAATAATTGTTTGCAGCGATTTTTAATGCTTATGGTTCATTTTAAGATAACATGTATTTTTCTTTTTTATAAACTATACTGAATAGTATAAAATAATTTTATAATCTCAGAAAATTTCTGGAACTTAAGAAAAATTTCAGCATATTCCATCATGAATTACGTTATCAAGGTGCTTAACTACATGGGACGTAGTGTTAATTTAGTGGACATGCATTTTTAAAAAGCTATTCTACATGAAATATAAAGAAATAGTTCATAATTTCCAGAAAAGTTGTTAGACTCAAAATTTTGTTTTCTACATTTCTGTGCGCTTTATGAAAAACCGATTTACAATAAATAATAATTTATATTTTAGTATGTTCTAATTTTTAGTTATAATTACGATAATATCAAAATTTTATTTGGTGATTTTTTGTTATAGCTTACTAACAAATATTATTATTTTTATTGTAACGTAAAGTTTTATTGGGAAATCTGTCTGCCAAAGTCACATTTTCTTTGGTTTCCGAATTCACAATATCTGCACTTCACATTATGGTAATACTTTTGAGTCGATATGAGACAATATGATTTAGTTGTATTTCGATAAATTTATTTTATCCTTTATAAGTTAAACTTTTGTTGTAGGATTTTTAGTGTGTTTATTGTATTAATTTATCAATTTTGAATTGTTTTAATTTGGGTTTACCTCGCTTATCGTCCGTTTGTCAAACGCCGTGTCATTTTTAGGAGAAATATCTTGCATTCTTTGGGCTATTTTATAATCGTTTCAGCAGTTTTAAATTAACCATTTTTAAGAAATTCAATGCGTAAAGGGTTTAGACGAGGAACACCCAGATCCTCACTCTTGCATCCGCCTCTCCCGACATACCTACCCGATACAACTCGGATTATCCGGACGACGATCTTTCAATGATCATTTATCCGAAATAAATTTTAAATTGCTACATTGCTGCACGTTTCATAAAAACTTACGCTTCGATATTTGGATTGGTCCCGTCTTCTTCTTTCACAATCTTGACGATTGGTCCAACCCGCCATTCTTCTCATCGTTGTGCCAGACTCTTGTACACATTCGCAGCATTCTGCCCCAATATAAATCTGGATCGGTTTTATATATTGATATCTTGGTCGACCTCGGGTTTTTTTTTCTTCTATTTTCCCTTCTGGTATTTTTGTTATTGAATTTTCCCGGAGTTTAAAATCCACTTATATCTTCTTTTCTTTTATATTTTTAAAGTACTACACTCCAGATAGAAATTTTCACAAATATGTTCCTTATCTTTATAATTATATTATTGGCTGTATTTTTCTGTCCGTAGAAAGCCTTTTAACCTTTTATTTTATTTCTTGGGAATACCTTTTCAAACAGAAAATTTTCTGCAATTACCGGGAATCGAACCCGGGTCTTCCACTTGCCGGGCGGATATTTAACCACTGAACTATTTTAGCAGACAATCTTTCCTGTTTTGGACGCGGGTGTTTTTCTTAGTTGGGTCCGGGCTAGCCAAGCTAGTATCAACCAGTCCCAACACCCGCGTGCAGAAACAGCAAAGATTATCTGCTAAGGTAGTTCAGTTGTAGAATATCCTCCCGGCAAGTTGAAGACCCGGGTTCGATTCTCGGTCATAGCAGAATTTTTTCTGTTTCAAAAGTTATTCCCAAAATTACAGCCTATGCCTTTCTGCATAGTTTCTATTATTCCATCAATTTTATTTCTTGATATCTCCTTCTGTCTGTTCTTATTGCACTCTCTAAATAATTATATAAATGATTTACTTTCTTCAAGCTGAAGCCATATATCTCTATTCTCACTCTTTCTTGGCTGATAAATTAAGCTCCGAGACCGTGATTATGGCAATATTATTTTCGAATCATAGTGTCATTAATGAAGTTCAATTTATTTTAAAAAACTCCGTATTTTATCTTTTAGGTGCGTAATACCTAATTCTATGTACATATTACATGGTAGAGGAGACAAAGATCAGCCTTTCTGAATCCTTGGTGATTTTTGGATTCTTTAGTGTCGCTATTGCCAATTTTTATTTTGGATTTTTGTTTATAATACAGATGGAAAATTAGAACATACTAAAATATAAATTATTATTTAATGTAAATCTGTTTTTTATAACGCGTACAGAAATGTAGAAAATAAAATTTGTAGTCTAACAACATTTCTGGATGTTATGAACTTTTTCTTTATATTTCATGACGAATTGCTTTTTAAAAATGCATGTCCACTAAATTACCACTACGTCCCATGTAGTTAAGCACCTTGATAAAGTCATTCATGATGGAATCTGCTGAAATTTTTCTTAAGTTCCAGAAATTTTCTGAGATTCAAAAATTTATTTTATACTTTTCAGTATAGATTATAAAAAAGAAAAATACATATTAGCTTAAAATGATCCATAAATGATCGTTATGCCCAAGGCAATCGTTTTAAGAGGTTTAACGTTATCTATCATTTAAGTCGATCAAATTCTTTCTCTACGTCTAAAAAGCCAGAAATACTTTCCTCTTTATCTCTAGTGCTCTTTCTATTATGATCCACAGGTTCAATATTGCCTCCCTCGTTCCAATGTTCCGGTTAAACCCAAATTGATCGCTTCTCAGGTTTTCATTAATTTTGCTTTCTATTATTCTCTTAAAGATCATTTTTTCAATTTTAGAAGTGTGTGATAAAAGACTAATTGTTCTGTGATTTTTAAATTTATTTTTGGTATAGGCACCATTAAACACGTTTGAAATATCTGAGGCAGATAACCTATTTTCTATATTTCATTTAATACAGAGTAAAACGTATCTTTAGATTTAGAGCCAATGGGTTTAAGCAGTTCACTAGGTATGTTATATGCACCTTGAGCATTTTCATATTTTATTAGCTCTAATGCTATTTTAATTCTGTTTTTTAAATTTGTTTCTTTTTGGTTCGTTCCACCCTTGGCCCCGATAAGTTCGGATAATCGGAGTTTGGCTGTATTTTAAAAATCCCTACCCTATCAAAATCTTACTTTCCCTTGCTATGCCGACACTTATTCCTCGGATAAGGAACAAGGAATTTTGCACGGAATGAATTTGACAAAGCAGCCAGTTGAGGGAAACGGGATAGTCGAAGAGGAGGGGAGATTGCCCTTTCAACCTTGAGCCGACCATTGATATATTTCGAGTCAAATTCATTATAACAAAAAATAAAACATTTCGGTTTTAATATTTTTGAAAATTTTAGATGATGTTGCAACCATTTTTAATTGTGTCCATTTTATATATATATATATATATATATATATATATATTTATTTATTTATGAAGTAAAGTTGATAAAAGTGCCTATAATAATTTGGTTTTGAAATACTTTCAATCGGTTAAGGAGAAATTATTTCCACACGTGTTGCGTAGAATTAGAAACTTATTGTGTTCCTCGACTGATTCATAAAATATTCTTAGTTTTACGTGCATTATGCACACATGCCCGTCCACGACCTTTATGCCAGCGGATAATTTCAATCTTTCATTTAATTAACATTTTATTCAGCGCTAAGAGGTCTTACTCGAACACGCCTTTCAATTAATAGTTAACTTTATCAAAATAATCATGCTGATTGATTACGTGATGACAACAGAATTTTCCTCTCGGCTATCAAATATAAAGTCTTTTAATATTATATGCTTGATGAGTTTGTAATAGGGGCTGGAAAGTTGATTTATAGATTTGTTTTTTAAAATTATGTTCCAGTTGTATTATTGAAACAGCTCTTACGTGATTTTTGGTTGTACCCTTTAGGTTTTAATGGATGATTAAATGCCTATTATATCATAAAAAGGAGGTTCTTGGTTAAGGAGAAAAAAGTTAAATTCTTTGCTCATGAGATTGAGTTTTTGTTTAGTAAATGTTTCATATGGTCACTAATGGATTTTATGTTTCGTGCGTGTGTGAGAAAAAGACTCTGGCATGGAGTAATTTTCCCTAAACCCGGTTTGTGCGTGAGATTGCGTGTGGTCCCTGGTGCCGAGTAATTTTTCCTAAACCGGCGTGTGCTTCCATTTTATTATTTTTATGGTTATTAGAAAGTTTCTCCATTTTATATTAGTTGTAATTAACCATAGGGTTCTGATATAACTTTCTCTTTGAATTAAAGATTATTTTCTGGAAATACCTTCCAAGCAATGTATCCTATGATATAAAATTTTCGAGAATAAAACTGGAAAATACGCTTCGCATTTTCTAGGAAAATAACTAGTGAGGAAGTAGATGGTGCTGCAGTAGATCCGTTTTTGAGAAAGACAGGACAAGTGCCATAACAGCGGGGATAGGTGGTAAATTTCGTAAGGAAGGTATTTGGCGTATTTGGTAATAACCGTTTTACCCATCTAGGCACTATATGCTTTGTGGGCGAAGGACTTGCGGCCCATTTTCAACATTTCGTGGCCCACCATTGGACCGCGGCCCTGACTTTGAAAACCCCTGCCCTCTTTTATGAAACCGGCAAACGATCAAGAACTAACAACTTATTGTAGTAATGCGCACCTCGCATATCTCCATCTTTCACTTTTAACGCTTTCAGTCTCTTTGAGCTTCTTTGACAATTTACTTTTTTGAGTTGTAAATTTTAGCCCCACTCTTTACCAATTTATAGTTGTCGAAAGCCAGTAGCAATATGCGAAAGTAATTCCGCCACGGCATGCTGGTCCTCGCTACAGCAATGATAGCAATTATAAGTGCAGGCTTCCGAGATAGCAATAATTATTGGGAATGCAGCGCACCTACACCCTACCGTACACGAGACTCCTATGGCGCCCCAATTTTCGTACGCCTCCACTGCGTCCTTTTTGGAGAGAAACGCATAACAATGCGAATCGCGGGAGTTCAAGGGTAAATTTTTTCCTGGAAGATTTTATTTTGTTCCAATATTATCGAATTTCCTTTCTTGCTCTCTCATATAGGTGCTACAACGTACGATATGCTAGGGCAAAATGCGTCTCCCATTCAGTATGTATGGGTTGCTTTCCAATAATATATAGATTAATAAATTGGAGTGAAGGCGCCCCCGATGATTTGGAGCACGGGGGCCGTGCACCCCTTGCACCCAGAGTTGGCGTGACTCTGCGTGTGATAGGATTTTTTCGCGCGTTCTGAATCAAAAACTGCTGATTAAATCAACACGAAACTTTATAATTAAGTATAATTTAAAAAACAACAGCTAAATAGATTTAGGCGAAAATAAGTCTAACGTTAGTGGAGTTTTCTTATGTCTGTTTTCAGATTTTACCAAATGTCTCCGTTAGGGCTTTATTAATATAATTGTTAGTTATTATTAATTTCATTTAAAATTTAATTTTCTATTAGTTTTTATGAAAATATTTTACATAGAACGGATAGTTTAAGAGATACTTTCATTATCCCACTGAATTTATACTCAGTACATTGATGTTATTAAGTTACAGTTTTCATTACATTGTTATGATAAAAATTTAAAATTGTCACTGCTAATTGTAATTTTAAGCGTGGTCCAAATTATTCCAATACCATCTAACCTCATATGTTGCAAACAAATTTTCTTTAAATATTGACACAAATTCAGCGCCGCCAACTGTAATTTTAATCGCGCATCGATATTTTTATGAATAGAAACTAATAACGAATTTGTTTACTTATTGTGTTTTTCAATATGAAAGGCAGTTCAAATCTTTTTCGCTGAAAAAATTATTCAAATGTTTGCCATTTATTCACGATCGTAATTGTCTTGTGTAAACGGATTTTGCGGAAGCGAATCCCTCGAGAATACGCCGAGTCAAAAGTTGTGAAAATATTTTGTTGTTTAGCTATATTATAATAAAAGTAAATTCTCATTGTCAGTCTGTTATTTAATGGGCGAATTGTCGGTGCTTGAATCTCCATAGACCAACAACTATAATCGTAAGTAAAAAAAATGGCTTCTACGATAGTACGAACAATATACGTATTAGGTAGATAAGAATGTACCCTCCAGCGCCTTTTGGGATCCTTAAAATAAGGCTTTCATTGGCATTCATATAGAGCGTTTAGGCTCGTTTGATGATATAATATGAATCCTCATACAGCCGAACGTACACTAAGTGGAATGCTTTACCAGATTGGGACCAAATATCTAATGTTAGAAAATTCTGCTGTTTTCCCGAGATATCTGCTTTTAAAGGAATATGAAACGCATGGAACGTCTTTCATGGGTTACTTTGGTCCCTAGTAGGAAACGGTAAGGAATTGTACAGCAGGATACAATTTTAATCCCGAAAGATACAAAAGATCGGTAAAAATACCACAAAGTTGTACTTTCTTTTCGCTCAGACGTAGAACAATTGTCGCACGCTTTGTTTATAACGATTGGTCTCCGAGTAAGACTAAATGACGCTACCCTCGCTTCTTGGCGGATCACTGGAATATGAAATCTCGTGCTTTCCTCGGTTACAAGCCATAAAGTTAAAAATGATGATAATCCTTTTTTATTTTAAGGCTATGTAGTCCATGTAAGACAAACAAGTACTTTATCAAATATCTTGAATTTTATTTTTATTTAACTAGAATTTTATTTGAGTTCCCTTTAACATCACGTGAGCCAATCGATACTGGCATCATGTTTACGTTAGATTCGTGACTTTCAGCAAATGGTTCTCTTGTGTGATCTGATGCTGCTACGCTCTCTTCTCATAAAATATATGAAGAAGAAATTTCTCCTTTTCATAGAGATATTAAAGCATCTTCTCTGGATGCCATTACACTCCGAGGAAAACAAATCATCTCGGTATCAGATATATTAAATTTGGATTTTCTCTGACTATACCTATCTTGAAAAAGTGTCGGAGGGTTTACGCTTACGAATTGTCCATGATTGCATCATGCAGCGCTTAAAGAAATCACCATAAACCAATATATAAACTCGTAAATAAAGAAACGCGGTATCCAGGGCAACAGCACTTGAGCCACGCGGAGCCGAATGTTTTAAATAATAAATTCAGAGTTATCCCATAAAGTTCTTATTTTTTGCGAAATTAAGGAACCTATCCATACTTTCAAAATTCTCCGGCAATCGGCTCGGTTCCAAGTTTTCGTATTTCAAGATTCGCGAATCGGATCGTCCTGAATGAGCAATAAGAATAATCATCAATAAGAAAACCATCCTATATGTTACACTACAATTTATGGAAAAATTAGGATAGTTTGTGGAATCACCAACCGTATTTGGAAAAAAATCTCGCGAAATAATTATGACGCCACTATATTTCATAGTTGAGAAGAGTTAAATATTTCTCGATAAACTACGAAACACAACATTAAAATATATTAACCGGTTTGAAAAATTTCGTGGGTTAGTCAAATGATGTCATTATAAGTTTACGTCGTAGTTTAAAATCAATGGAATTACAATAGTCCAATAATTCTCATTAAAAGCAAAATATCCTTACTGTTATAATATATCGCCATAATTAAAAGGAGTAATATTTTTTATTTGATATACGGTATATGGTGTTTCAAAGTTATGAGGTCACCATATGTATACGTCGTTGGTTGAAATTAATTCCCTATTCAAATGCATTAAATCTACGCTCAGAGGCGGACTTAGATGGTGCGAGGCCCCTAGGCGATTGGAGTTTGTGAGACCCACGCTTAGGATTTCTTAATATGAGTTTATATTTTAATGAAGAAAATATGCAAACAAATCTTGAGTTTGTTATTTAGATATCTACTGCCAGTATAAAGGATGAGCTTCTAAGGTAGATCGTGGACCAGTCTTCAAATGGATTAGTAGCAATTGGTTCACTGTAGTGACAACATTTGTCCTTGGTTCATAATTCTACAACTACCAATTTGACATCGAATCCGTCTATAAAATCTTCACTTTTTTACAACAGTGGTTTACTACTCTTATGTGTACTAAATTCCTCTATCAGCTCAGAATAATCCAGGGAGTTGGTTTAATCATTTTCTCTAGATGAAATTGCGAGCGAATTTAATTTTTCTTAAGACAAGGTAGAACGGAGATAGTACGTCTTAATGAGCTTAAGTCGAGAAAAAATTATTTCTGCTGAAGCAACCGTAACTAGTATAGTCAAAACTATTCGGAGCGCTATGTTCGCGTTAGGGTAAATCGCACCTAAGCCATTATTAATTATGAAATTCAAGGCACCTTTCATATTTGTGCTGGGTGGAAGAATCCTGCTAAGCATTCCGAGTTCTTCGTACATCTCGATGAAATTTATGTCACATGAGCCTTCAAATTCGAGTTTGCTTTTGAGGATTTTACAATGTTGCAAAAGTTCTTCTGTTGCAATGGCTTGAAGCTCTGATATACAATCCAAAAATCCAAAATTAGTAGCATGTATTTTTACCGACTCAAAACTGGTTTAAACACATACAAATCGTATCAACGATAATATTAAAGCAATGGATCCTGAATACTTCCTTGTAATCGTTGGTACATTCTTTCTCAAATTCATAACTAGACATTTTTTCTTAATTCGGAATCGCGGTTCTCTAAATTCCTCTTGAATCTTCAAAGTATCTACCAGGTCGTTGGATGCAGATATTGCTGACTCAAAACCTGTTGATCCATCTTTTCAGCCATTTCAGAAATACTTCTGAATAACTGTGCTATCCAAATGCATATTATCACTTTGCCATTATTTAATGATTGCATTGATTTTTACTGAGTTATTTTCAAGACCTAATGGGTATCTAAGAGGTGGTGTAATGAATAGCTTCAGTTTCAAAAGTTAGAAGAATGGCATCCTAATGCAGTGCACTCCAACCTTTTATATTTCACGGCTCACCTATAGATTTTTTCATTCATCGCGGCACACGAAAATTAATTTCACACGAAACTTTGTTGAAGATTTCTATTACAACATCAGAAAATAATTAAAATATTCGACAACATCAGAAATAAATGAAGAATAAAATATTTTCTTAAGATGTGAATAAATTGTGGCTAAAATTCATTGAAAATCGTTTTTATAATTCAGTGAATTTGCGAATCGGACCTTTCCGAACGACATTCCTTAATTGATTATGGGTCACTCACAAAGTTCACCATAATTGACGAATTCCTTAGGCTCTACCCCAATGGCAACCAATTCTGCGGACGTAGAAGTTGACGGAGCACTTTATCAAAGTCATTACAACTTTTTGGGATATTTTGATTAATTACACCTATTTCAGCACCAGTATGCACAGTTATGTTGTGGTCTGCAAGATTTTCATTTCTATATTCACAGCTGACATCAATAAGATTTTCATTTTTCTCACTAACGCTTCAACTAGAATCAGTTTTTTCACTGCATTCGTTCTTGAAAAAAATCTTCAAAGATCCTTAAAACTTTTGTTGTGGTTCTTCCAAAAGAGCATGCCTTTTCCTTCAAAATGCTCCTGATTCAGCTTTCTATCTTTATCCCGATCTCTCCCTGACATTTTAATACTAAAATGGGGTTAATTATTCTTCTTAATATAATAACGCTAAACTAAATATATTAGTCAGATTAGAATTACGATGTTAATTACGATGATGATTCACGAATACAATAAAATGCCCTGCGATAACGCCACTTAGCTATTGGCGATTCACGGAAACTACAAACCAATTATGAGGACCAGTGAACTCCGACTGTACCTTTCCTCAAAAACGACAGTTCTCTTTTACAACGATCGTTTTCATCACCTAAAATTCATGAATACATAGCTGTTTGTGCTGGGACTTTTAAAACTCAGTGCTGACTTATTAACTCTACGTCTTCCGTTGTAGATTGTACATCTGGCGAGAACTTCACATCCCGCCGTCCGACGTATAATTTACGTCCAGAAAAAAGCGATGGAATTAAAATTCTGTTTTGAAATTGAATTTCCAAGTGAGAGATGGACTAGTTCTTTTTCATCGTTCGACTTGATCTCCAACACATCCGCAAAACCTCATAACCTTGACACAGGAGGCTTTCAATTTCTCATTGCTCTCTTCGCGAAGGCATTCCGTGCGTGACTGCACACGCTCAGTGTTTCTTTCTTCCTCTCTCCAGATCTGTTTTTTTAATCGCTCGACGCTATTCTCCAAATATACATCCGCAAAAGCTTTCTAGACGATGTTTCGAGCGCGTTTGCTCACGCAACACCATCAACGCGTTTCTTTTCTAGTTAGTCTTTAGAAACCAGGCGCGACGTCCCTATAAGACGCGGGGCATTAGGCGATCGCCTAGCTCTGCATCCGCCCCTGTGGCTATGCTAATTTGTACAATAGATTACCAATTCCCATTTGAAAGCATTGTTCACGTTGCCATGATAGTGGAAAATATTTAGTTGTTGAAAATCTCCTTTTTCTGATTAAAAAGAAAGTCCTCCACCAATTCGGCACCGATTTGAAGTTAATATACTGGAATGATGAATTTTATCGTTTCTTATTTATTAGTAGGGTTTTCGTCCCGAATTTCTATCTTAATTTTAACTAATTTTAAATAGCTATTTTACGAATTTCACAGATTTCCATGATTTTCCTATGGGGTGTTAAAATGCAAAAATGGAATCAAAAATAACACTAACAAATTAATATTTTTGCAACTTTCGATTTTTCCCATTAGTTGTACCCGATGACCTACCATCCTGCTAAATCTCAGGTCTGTTAGTTATTCTAGAAGTAACTAAACATTTATGTCCTCGTGTATATATATATATAAATATATATATATATATATACTAGTAGAAGGTGGTTAAATACTGCAAGCATTTCATCTCACCTTGAAAAAACATCAATTTTCAGACAGATATTTCTTCATTCCAAATATTCTATTAATTCTAAAGATTTCACCTACGCAGCGATTTTCGTTTTTCCCACATGTAAAAATAATAGTTTAAAACGAACCCTAAATGTTGCAATTTTAACCTTTTACACTTTCTCCATTATGGGGTACTAATGCTAGACATTTAAGCCAAATTTTAAAGTTGTAGCACTTCTAGAAGTAAAATAATATTTTTCTAATTGTTTAAAATTTAAAGATTTTTAACGGTTGCCGCAATATATATATGGAGAGATTGAAATGTTTATTTGTGAAAATGCACTATTCTGTAAATAATTTTAAAATTGCAGCTTCCTAGCTCAACCCGTAGTACCTAAAAAATTATTAAACTTTAATGTCCAAATGGGGTTAAAACAACCCCTAAAATTTACAATTTAAAAATTTTCGATTTTTATAGTTGGTTATGAGAAAAGTTCTATAATCTTGCAAAATTTCAGCTTTCTAAACTTATTAGATTGGTCTACACACTGGATTGCGTTTTCCCATGGTAACTTATGGGAGATATTCCGGGGTCTCTGGAGTCGAATCCAAGACACTGTAAGCAAAAATGACAATAATTCCTAATAGATATTGTGGCCATCTAGCAACACTGAAAATTTCATCTTTCTAGCTTACCGGCAAATGCCCATAATTAATTTACAAATATGGCGCAATGCTTTTCTTATGGGAAAAACGCAACTTTCGGAATTTCTGTAGTCGAACTCATGTCACTTAGGTCTCATTTTATCTGAAAGTATCTCCATCATATCTACAAAAACTAAAACTTTCAGCTCTCTAGCTCTTGTAGTTTGGGCTGGACATTTGTATCCTCCTGTTATATCCTCCTCCTCCTCCTCTGTAAGGAACGTCTATATATAATGATATAAGAAGGAGCTATTTATAATTGACATGCAGTGTATGGATCAGCTGCTATATGAGTTTCTGTGCTTCCACGTGTACCAATTGTGGCCTATGCGCACCTACATATAAATGCGCGTACTGCAACGATTGATGCCCGTATAATTCAATCTGCAGCTACACTTCCTCCTCATAAATTCTCTGGAAGAACAAATACTTTTACTTTCATGGGTTACATTCACTTGCAGTTGAAGAAGAAGATGAAGGTTTCTCTGCAGAGTGTGATATTGTCATTGAAATCCCTGAGAGTCTCGACAGTTCATCATCATATATATTATACATCGTTTAATTTTCTTATGCTCGCAGGTGTGGCAATAGTGGTATTATATGTGTTTATATGAAATGCAATACTATGACTAGTGCTGTTCGTGTGAGGAAAAACTCTGCTGTACTTCCTCCTCGTCAACTCTCTGGAAGAAGAAAATTCTTATGTTTTCATGGGTAATGCAGGCATACAGTTGGAGAAGTTTAGAAGAAAATCTTCGAATGTTTGTCTGTAAACCCCACGAAGACACACCATCACCTTATCAAATATCTTAAATTTACGTTTACTTTTTGTCATGTAGACGGGTGGTTATACGGCTCAAATTTGTATGAAAACCCTAAAGCGCGTAACCACAAGTTTTCGTATATCAAATCTACAAAAGAATATTAATTTCTTGTATTCGATTATAACTATGGTTTAAAAGATGAAGCGGGGATGAAACTTATAATTAAATTTTCTTTTGCTTTCACGCGCAACAATGGTCGCAGAGAGAGATGCAGGATCGAAATAAAATATCGATGCTTGCATCTTATGATGCATCGTAAACTACTAAGGTAATTTAACGATACTGGTCGTCGAAGTATTGATACTGTGTAATAAAGAAACACTAGTTTTATGCAAAATGAGTTCTTATTGTTACGCATAAAAACTTCTTTGTGTATTTTCCATACAGTGTTATTTTCAACTGTCGTTTCCCCCTTACAGATGTTAATAACTCTTTTTTATCGTCATTCCTCATATTACTTCCACGCCCACCCACCTCTTGGATATGTCTATATATTGCAATCGCCTAACGAAATTATTACCTGATTACTTATGCAGCAGCCGCTGCTAAACCGGTCGCGTATTATAATCACGGTGGAAATTCTTCAAAGTTGCACTTTTTCATATTTTTATTCAAATGGGATCCCACAAAGTTACACCTTCTTTACTAAATTTCATTTTAAATTTTCATTTCTTGCTTTGTCAGCAAGTCAATCTCCAACAGGGGAAGCGTTATCCGTTTGAATCAAGTTACGTATCTGTATTACTTAAAATTGAATGATATTGTTCCGGCTAACGCTGACATATGGGTAAAGGTTTCATTTGGTGATATGAAGCCTAATGTACTTATAGATGGAACACAGAAGAGAAATTTTGCATTACATAGGTAATCGGCTCCAACCGACGGGAAAATTCCGAAATGCATAAAAATGTTCATTTTTAGGGAGATTTTCCAACCCAATTCTTTCATTCCCATATAAAATCATAGAAATCACTGCATGGATATGTAAAATTGCATTTTTCAATTAGTTACAATTGAGATAAAAACTCAGCACATGAATACTTCTATTTATATAAGAAAAATCTTCATTTTTCGAAGACTAAATTCATATCTGTGCCGAAGTAGCGTAAGAATCTGTTTTAAATCGGAAAAGTGGTGTTGGGCAACGGTACGAATTAACGTCGTTAAGCGTAGACATTTCGTATTTCGTCATTTTTTCTGAATCTTCGATAATGAAATATTAAACTTTTTTGACTCATCGATCATGAAATATTGAAATAAAAGGTTTTTTGTTTAGATACAAGCAAAGAATTCAATTGGCGCTGTTCTCATTTCCATAATACGGTGGTAGATTTCTCAAATAAAGCGGTTCCGAATTTATTTATGATTTTTCAAAAATTTGTTAATTGGTCTACTATAATTTTTGATGGCGGCTATTGGTCCCACCAATAAATTACGGTATTTTTGGTCTAGGTCCAATATTAAGAGAGATATGGGCAAAAGTATATTTAAAAATATATAAACCATCTACAGAAAATTGGTATAACTAATAGGGCTGACAAAGTCGCATAAATAAATTTAGAAAAAATTCGGGGACGATTTATGTTAAAGAATTTTAATAATTAAACATTTAGAATGAAAACGGTTCTCCCATGCGCGGATCCAAGGGGGGGGGGGCGATCGCCCCCCCCCTTGGGTGCTCTCTGGGACAAGAGAATAAGCAGGCTGTCAGGTGGCGGGATGGTTTCTCCAGTAGGCTTAGGTTATTGAATAGATTCTTCTTCGAAATTTCCCATACTTCTTGTCTTTATGTCGCTGCCGACGTATTGTCCTAGCAAAAAGGGTCTGTTGGAGATAGTGTCACCCTGGGCGGTGCTGAAACTTACTAATTGGGGTGGTGGGGAGGAGAATAGGATTTCCAGGATTTTCAACGAATGGCGAGTGAAGGGGAAGGAACCTACCCACATGGGGCATTGCCTTCGAATGCGATCAATGTGCGCACTCCGGTCGCCTAGCCTTTTGGAGAATCCTTGCACCGGGTGCAGTAAAGATAGTATCATATGAATCCTCTCTCTTTCGAACCGCGAGTAGGGGCGATGGCCATGTCAACGACCTACGCTATCGACTAGGTGCCGGTAAAAGGATGAAACAAAGCCATCGGTTTATGCCTTGGTTCTCCTTCCACCCTCGTTCACTGGTGTCGGTTCGTTTTGTTCATACGAATGGCTATAATTTAAGAAGCTTTTTAGATGTCTCTTCTTGGGTTTACCCAAAAGGACTACAATGATATTTCTAAATACACATTTTGGAATTCCCCCCTCTCCCCCACCTCTCCCCCCTCTCCCCTCTCCTATACTATCGACGTAGTGTATTTATCCCAATAAATGATACTCTCCTATTTGATTTTCGAAGCCGTTTTTGTGATGATACACTGAAGGCATTTAATTTGGGAAATATATTACCGAAACAACTATTGTGTTTGGATCAAGTTGAGTTAGATAATACTGCAACGTCATTATGGGAAAAATATTCTGACTTTTTTAATGTTTCCATTATTTCAAATTCGTTTACTATTTTTCTAAGCGAATTAATAATGTAGAATACCAAATGGGTACGTGAATATAAGTGCAATAACATTAAAACTGGCATGAATGCCTGTGAAGTTTTCAGTATGTGCGACGAGGAAATTTATCCAAATTGCAAAATTTTATTAAAAATTTTACTCTCTCTTCCTATAAGTGTTGCTAGCTCTGAACGCAGCTTTTCGGCTTTGCGACGATTAAAAACTTGGTTGCGGAACAGAATGAGTGAAGAAAGACTTGTGGGTTTGGCGTTGCTCCATATACATCAAGATCTTGACCCGGAAAAGATTTTAGATAGTTTTGCTAATTCTGGCAATCGACGACCTGATTTTTTATTGTGATTTTTAAAATAAAATGTGAAGAAGTGCTATACAAAGTTAATAAAATGTCACAGACACCCGATTTAAATATATTTTTTCTTTTTTACATTATGCGAAACATAAGCCTTATACATCATTTTCGCAAAATATGGATTATTATAAGGGAGGTCAATGTATGCGTGGTTTTCAAAATAGGATTTATGATAGAAAGAATACTATACTATTATTTCTTGTGATAATCTCTTTAAAAAGTCCTGAATATAATTTTGACGAATATAGGGAGTTGTATTTGAAAATTTTCCTATGTACGAGAAAAATAGTACTTAATCGCCCTACCCCCTTGGGAGGGTTCTAGATCCGCCCTTGGGTTCTCCGGTCCTATATCGTATGGCGGAGGGTAGGGTTAAGGTCAAACGCGGTCAATCGAACCATCTGGGTCATCTGTGACCAATTGAAACAACTTTAAATGCGACCCGCCGAGGTACTAAGAAATACTAATGAAACTCACAATCGGAAAAAAAGGTTGCACACCCCATTTTAAACTATACTGTCCAAGGTAAATACAATCTTCCACGAGATCCTCCACGACCTTCTCCATCACAACATTTCGAAAGCCACTGGACGCTTTTCCTCCGGTTTTGGAAACGTCCCTGTTTCAGGGCCTTACAGTCAGGGCTGGCCCGAGGTACCAGCGAGACGGGTGGCTGGCGGGACGCCCAAGCATCGTGGGCGCTAGCCCGACCAGCTCTCTATGTGTTATTTGCAAGTAAATGAATATTGGATACTCATTTAAATCGCGGGACAGGAGAGAATATAGCCGAAATTCGTCTAGATTTTTCGTTGTTAATTATTTTACGGAGCAGTATTTTAATTCAAATTTTTTTATATATCTTATGAAAATCTACGAATGGGAGTTTCTTGCCCGGGGCGCCAAAATATCTAGAGCTGACCCTGTTTACAGCGCTACCCTCCAGGTATAAATTTCAACAATTATGTTCCTTATATTTATAATTATGTTTTTGGCTGTATTATTCTATCCGTAGATTATTTATTCGACGGCGGATATTCAGCTAGCAACCGAGTGTTACAGTCTAAGTGTTTATTCTAAAGAACCTATCTTATACTTGACGATTAAATTTCATTGCTTGTGAAATTATTTTGCATAGTTCGTTATTGCGAGTTTATTAAAAATTTATCCACCGAATTAGAATCTATAGAATTTTTGTTTTTTTTTCCCGAGTGAGAAAATAGAATTTATGGGGAGCCAATGAGATTCATCCGGCATAAAAAAAGGACAGAGATTTTTCCGCAAAGGGAATGGAATGGGTGGTCCATCGCGCATGCGCACAGAATTAGACGACCGCTCCTTTTAGAATTTCCCTGAATCACTAGTGCAAGAAGACGGTTGCAAAGCTCATTTGCGGGTGAAGTGTGCAACTGTTAGGATATCTGGAATCCTGAGCAGAGCATCCCCGAGGAGGCGCCGACGCTGATGGACCCTTGTGGACTTGTCGACGAAGAGGGTCCTCTTCCACGGACTGCGGTGCGTAAGGTAGGGTAGTGGATTTCTATGGATCGTCTTATTTCATCAAATAATTGTTTGCAGCGATTTTTAATGCTTATGGTTCATTTTAAGATAACATGTATTTTTCTTTTTTATAAACTATACTGAATAGTATAAAATAATTTTATAATCTCAGAAAATTTCTGGAACTTAAGAAAAATTTCAGCATATTCCATCATGAATTACGTTATCAAGGTGCTTAACTACATGGGACGTAGTGTTAATTTAGTGGACATGCATTTTTAAAAAGCTATTCTACATGAAATATAAAGAAATAGTTCATAATTTCCAGAAAAGTTGTTAGACTCAAAATTTTGTTTTCTACATTTCTGTGCGCTTTATGAAAAACCGATTTACAATAAATAATAATTTATATTTTAGTATGTTCTAATTTTTAGTTATAATTACGATAATATCAAAATTTTATTTGGTGATTTTTTGTTATAGCTTACTAACAAATATTATTATTTTTATTGTAACGTAAAGTTTTATTGGGAAATCTGTCTGCCAAAGTCACATTTTCTTTGGTTTCCGAATTCACAATATCTGCACTTGACATTTTGTTAATACTTTTGAGTCGATATGAGACAATATGATTTAGTTGTATTTCGATAAATTTATTTTATCCTTTATAAGTTAAACTTTTGTTGTACGATTTTTAGTGTGTTTATTGTATTAATTTATCAATTTTGAATTGTTTTAATTTGGGTTTACCTCGCTTATCGTCCGTTTGTAAAACGCCGTGATTGATTTTCGCTCATGTGAAAAAACCATTTTTATATTTGTTCTTTTGTGTCATTTTTAGGAGAAATATCTTGCATTCTTTGAGCTTTTTTATAATCGTTTCAGCAGTTTTAAATTAACCATTTTTAAGAAATTCAATGCGTAAAGGGTTTAGACGAGGAACACCCAGATCCTCACTCTTGCATCCTCCTCTCCCGACATACCTACCCGATACAACTCGGATTATCCGGACGACGATCTTTCAATGATCATTTATCCGAAATAAATTTTAAATTGCTACATTGCTGCACGTTTCATAAAAACTTACGCTTCGATATTTGGATTGGTCCCGTCTTCTTCTTTCACAATCTTGACGATTGGTCCAACCCGCCATTCTTCTCATCGTTGTGCCAGACTCTTGTACACATTCGCAGCATTCTGCCCCAATATAAATCTGGATCGGTTTTATATATTGATATCTTGGTCGACCACGGGTTTTTTTTCTTCTATTTTCCCTTCTGGTATTTTTGTTATTGAATTTTTCCTGGAGTTTAAAATCTACTTATATCGTCTTTTCTTTTATATTTTGACGTCGTCTCTGTTCATTCATTCTTTCCAAAACTTATGTAGAAATTCCTTTCTTCCACGAGATCCTCCACGACCTTCTCCATCACAACATTTCGAAAGCCACTGGACGCTTTTCCTCCGGTTTTGGAAACGTCCCTGTTTCAGGGCCTTACAGTCAGGGCTGGCCCGAGGTACCAGCGAGACGGGCGGCTGGCGGGACGCCCAAGCATCGTGAGCGCTAGCCCGACCAGCTCTCTATGTGTTATTTGCAAGTAAATGAATATTGGATACTCATTTAAATCGCGGGACAGGAGAGAATATAGCCGAAATTCGTCTTGATTTTTCGTTGTCAATTATTTTACGGAGCAGTATTTTAACTCAAATTTTTTAATATCTTATTAAAATCTACGAATCGGAGTTTCTTTCCCGGGGCGCCAAAATATCTAGGGCTGACCCTGTTTACAGCGCTACCCTCCAGGTATAAATTTCAACAATTATGTTCCTTATATTTATAATTATGTTTTTGGCTGTATTATTCTATCCGTAGATTATTTATTCGACGGCGGATATTCAGCTAGCAACCGAGTGTTACAGTCTAAGTGTTTATTCTAAAGAACCTTTCTTATACTTGACGATTAAATTTCATTGCTTGTGAAATTTTTTTGCATAGCTCGTTATTGCGAGTTTATTAAAAATTTATCCACCGAATTAGAATCTATAGAATTTTTGATTTTTTTTTCCCGAGTGAGAAAATAGAATTTAAGGGGAGCCAATGAGATTCATCCGGCATAAAAAAAGGAGAGAGATTTTTCCGCAAAGGGAATGGAATGGGTGGTCCATCGCGCATGCGCACAGAATTAGACGACCGCTCCTTTTAGAATTTCCCTGAATCACTAGTGCAAGGAGACGGTTGCAAAGCTCATTTGCGGGTGAAGTGTGCAACTGTTAGGATATCTGGAATCCTGAGGAGAGCATCCCCGAGGAGGCGCCGACGCTGATGGACCCTTGTGGACTTGTCGACGAAGAGGGTACTCTTCCACGGACTGCGGTGCCTAAGGTAGGGTAGTGGATTTCTATGGATCGTTTTATTTCTTCAAATAATTGTTTGCAGCGATTTTTAATGCTTATGGTTCATTTTAAGATAACATGTATTTTTCTTTTTTATAAACTATACTGAAAAGTATAAAATAATTTTTTAATCTAAGAAAATTTCTGGAACTTAAGAAAAATTTCAGCAGATTTCATCATGAATAACGTTATCAAGGTGCTTAACTACATGGGACGTAGTGTTAATTTAGTGGACATGCATTTTTAAAAAGCTATTCTACATGAAATATAAAGAAATAGTTCATAATTTCCAGAAAAGTTGTTAGACTCAAAATTTTGTTTTCTACATTTCTGTGCGCTTTATGAAAAACAGATTTACAATAAATAATAATTTATATTTTAGTATGTTCTAATTTTTAGTTATAATTACGATAATATCAAAATTTTATTTGGTGATTTTTTGTTATAGCTTACTAACAAATATTGCTATTTTTATTGTAACTTAAAGTTTTATTGGGAAATCTGTCTGCCAAAGTCACATTTTCTTTGGTTTCCGAATTCACAATATCTGCACTTGACATTTTGTTAATACTTTTGAGTCGATATGAGACAATATGATTTAGTTGTATTTCGATAAATTTATTTTATCCTTTATAAGTTAAACTTTTGTTGTACGATTTTTAGTGTGTTTATTGTATTAATTTATCAATTTTGAATTGTTTTAATTTGGGTTTACCTCGCTTATCGTCCGTTTGTAAAACGCCGTGATTGATTTTCGCTCATGTGAAAAAACCATTTTTATATTTGTTCTTTGTGTCATTTTTAGGAGAAATATCTTGCATTCTTTGAGCTTTTTTATAATCGTTTCAGCAGTTTTAAATTAACCATTTTTAAGAAATTCAATGCGTAAAGGGTTTAGACGAGGAACACCCAGATCCTCACTCTTGCATCCGCCTCTCCCGACATACCTACCCGATACAACTCGGATTATCCGGACGACGATCTTTCAATGATCATTTATCCGAAATAAATTTTAAATTGCTACATTGCTGCACGTTTCATAAAAACTTACGCTTCGATATTTGGATTGGTCCCGTCTTCTTCTTTCACAATCTTGACGATTGGTCCAACCCGCCATTCTTCTCATCGTTGTGCCAGACTCTTGTACACATTCGCAGCATTCTGCCCCAATATAAATCTGGATCGGTTTTATATATTGATATCTTGGTCGACCACGGGTTTTTTTTCTTCTATTTTCCCTTCTGGTATTTTTGTTATTGAATTTTTCCTGGAGTTTAAAATCTACTTATATCGTCTTTTCTTTTATATTTTGACGTCGTCTCTGTTCATTCATTCTTTCCAAAACTTATGTAGAAATTCCTTTCTTCCACGAGATCCTCCACGACCTTCTCCATCACAACATTTCGAAAGCCACTGGACGCTTTTCCTCCGGTTTTGGAAACGTCCCTGTTTCAGGGCCTTACAGTCAGGGCTGGCCCGAGGTACCAGCGAGACGGGCGGCTGGCGGGACGCCCAAGCATCGTGGGCGCTAGCCCGACCAGCTCTCTATGTGTTATTTGCAAGTAAATGAATATTGGATACTCATTTAAATCGCGGGACAGGAGAGAATATAGCCGAAATTCGTCTTGATTTTTCGTTGTCAATTATTTTACGGAGCAGTATTTTAACTCAAATTTTTTAATATCTTATTAAAATCTACGAATCGGAGTTTCTTTCCCGGGGCGCCAAAATATCTAGGGCTGACCCTGTTTACAGCGCTACCCTCCAGGTATAAATTTCAACAATTATGTTCCTTATATTTATAATTATGTTTTTGGCTGTATTATTCTATCCGTAGATTATTTATTCGACGGCGGATATTCAGCTAGCAACCGAGTGTTACAGTCTAAGTGTTTATTCTAAAGAACCTTTCTTATACTTGACGATTAAATTTCATTGCTTGTGAAATTTTTTTGCATAGCTCGTTATTGCGAGTTTATTAAAAATTTATCCACCGAATTAGAATCTATAGAATTTTTGATTTTTTTTTCCCGAGTGAGAAAATAGAATTTAAGGGGAGCCAATGAGATTCATCCGGCATAAAAAAAGGAGAGAGATTTTTCCGCAAAGGGAATGGAATGGGTGGTCCATCGCGCATGCGCACAGAATTAGACGACCGCTCCTTTTAGAATTTCCCTGAATCACTAGTGCAAGGAGACGGTTGCAAAGCTCATTTGCGGGTGAAGTGTGCAACTGTTAGGATATCTGGAATCCTGAGGAGAGCATCCCCGAGGAGGCGCCGACGCTGATGGACCCTTGTGGACTTGTCGACGAAGAGGGTACTCTTCCACGGACTGCGGTGCCTAAGGTAGGGTAGTGGATTTCTATGGATCGTTTTATTTCTTCAAATAATTGTTTGCAGCGATTTTTAATGCTTATGGTTCATTTTAAGATAACATGTATTTTTCTTTTTTATAAACTATACTGAAAAGTATAAAATAATTTTTTAATCTAAGAAAATTTCTGGAACTTAAGAAAAATTTCAGCAGATTTCATCATGAATAACGTTATCAAGGTGCTTAACTACATGGGACGTAGTGTTAATTTAGTGGACATGCATTTTTAAAAAGCTATTCTACATGAAATATAAAGAAATAGTTCATAATTTCCAGAAAAGTTGTTAGACTCAAAATTTTGTTTTCTACATTTCTGTGCGCTTTATGAAAAACAGATTTACAATAAATAATAATTTATATTTTAGTATGTTCTAATTTTTAGTTATAATTACGATAATATCAAAATTTTATTTGGTGATTTTTTGTTATAGCTTACTAACAAATATTGCTATTTTTATTGTAACTTAAAGTTTTATTGGGAAATCTGTCTGCCAAAGTCACATTTTCTTTGGTTTCCGAATTCACAATATCTGCACTTGACATTTTGTTAATACTTTTGAGTCGATATGAGACAATATGATTTAGTTGTATTTCGATAAATTTATTTTATCCTTTATAAGTTAAACTTTTGTTGTACGATTTTTAGTGTGTTTATTGTATTAATTTATCAATTTTGAATTGTTTTAATTTGGGTTTACCTCGCTTATCGTCCGTTTGTAAAACGCCGTGATTGATTTTCGCTCATGTGAAAAAACCATTTTTATATTTGTTCTTTTGTGTCATTTTTAGGAGAAATATCTTGCATTCTTTGAGCTTTTTTATAATCGTTTCAGCAGTTTTAAATTAACCATTTTTAAGAAATTCAATGCGTAAAGGGTTTAGACGAGGAACACCCAGATCCTCACTCTTGCATCCGCCTCTCCCGACATACCTACCCGATACAACTCGGATTATCCGGACGACGATCTTTCAATGATCATTTATCCGAAATAAATTTTAAATTGCTACATTGCTGCACGTTTCATAAAAACTTACGCTTCGATATTTGGATTGGTCCCGTCTTCTTCTTTCACAATCTTGACGATTGGTCCAACCCGCCATTCTTCTCATCGTTGTGCCAGACTCTTGTACACATTCGCAGCATTCTGCCCCAATATAAATCTGGATCGGTTTTATATATTGATATCTTGGTCGACCACGGGTTTTTTTTCTTCTATTTTCCCTTCTGGTATTTTTGTTATTGAATTTTTCCTGGAGTTTAAAATCTACTTATATCGTCTTTTCTTTTATATTTTGACGTCGTCTCTGTTCATTCATTCTTTCCAAAACTTATGTAGAAATTCCTTTCTTCCACGAGATCCTCCACGACCTTCTCCATCACAACATTTCGAAAGCCACTGGACGCTTTTCCTCCGGTTTTGGAAACGTCCCTGTTTCAGGGCCTTACAGTCAGGGCTGGCCCGAGGTACCAGCGAGACGGGCGGCTGGCGGGACGCCCAAGCATCGTGGGCGCTAGCCCGACCAGCTCTCTATGTGTTATTTGCAAGTAAATGAATATTGGATACTCATTTAAATCGCGGGACAGGAGAGAATATAGCCGAAATTCGTCTAGATTTTTCGTTGTTAATTATTTTACGGAGCAGTATTTTAATTCAAATTTTTTTATATATCTTATGAAAATCTACGAATGGGAGTTTCTTGCCCGGGGCGCCAAAATATCTAGAGCTGACCCTGTTTACAGCGCTACCCTCCAGGTATAAATTTCAACAATTATGTTCCTTATATTTATAATTATGTTTTTGGCTGTATTATTCTATCCGTAGATTATTTATTCGACGGCGGATATTCAGCTAGCAACCGAGTGTTACAGTCTAAGTGTTTATTCTAAAGAACCTATCTTATACTTGACGATTAAATTTCATTGCTTGTGAAATTATTTTGCATAGTTCGTTATTGCGAGTTTATTAAAAATTTATCCACCGAATTAGAATCTATAGAATTTTTGTTTTTTTTTCCCGAGTGAGAAAATAGAATTTATGGGGAGCCAATGAGATTCATCCGGCATAAAAAAAGGAGAGAGATTTTTCCGCAAAGGGAATGGAATGGGTGGTCCATCGCGCATGCGCACAGAATTAGACGACCGCTCCTTTTAGAATTTCCCTGAATCACTAGTGCAAGGAGACGGTTGCAAAGCTCATTTGCGGGTGAAGTGTGCAACTGTTAGGATATCTGGAATCCTGAGCAGAGCATCCCCGAGGAGGCGCCGACGCTGATGGACCCTTGTGGACTTGTCGACGAAGAGGGTCCTCTTCCACGGACTGCGGTGCGTAAGGTAGGGTAGTGGATTTCTATGGATCGTCTTATTTCATCAAATAATTGTTTGCAGCGATTTTTAATGCTTATGGTTCATTTTAAGATAACATGTATTTTTCTTTTTTATAAACTATACTGAAAAGTATAAAATAATTTTTTAATCTAAGAAAATTTCTGGAACTTAAGAAAAATTTCAGCAGATTTCATCATGAATAACGTTATCAAGGTGCTTAACTACATGGGACGTAGTGTTAATTTAGTGGACATGCATTTTTAAAAAGCTATTCTACATGAAATATAAAGAAATAGTTCATAATTTCCAGAAAAGTTGTTAGACTCAAAATTTTGTTTTCTACATTTCTGTGCGCTTTATGAAAAACAGATTTACAATAAATAATAATTTATATTTTAGTATGTTCTAATTTTTAGTTATAATTACGATAATATCAAAATTTTATTTGGTGATTTTTTGTTATAGCTTACTAACAAATATTGCTATTTTTATTGTAACTTAAAGTTTTATTGGGAAATCTGTCTGCCAAAGTCACATTTTCTTTGGTTTCCGAATTCACAATATCTGCACTTGACATTTTGTTAATACTTTTGAGTCGATATGAGACAATATGATTTAGTTGTATTTCGATAAATTTATTTTATCCTTTATAAGTTAAACTTTTGTTGTACGATTTTTAGTGTGTTTATTGTATTAATTTAT
Source organism: Tanypteryx hageni (assembly GCA_028673005.1). Taxonomy (NCBI): domain Eukaryota; kingdom Metazoa; phylum Arthropoda; class Insecta; order Odonata; family Petaluridae; genus Tanypteryx; species Tanypteryx hageni. Next base: position 160,328,283 of record CM054120.1, read on the forward strand.
CAATTTTGAATTGTTTTAATTTGGGTTTACCTCGCTTATCGTCCGTTTGTAAAACGCCGTGATTGATTTTCGCTCATGTGAAAAAACCATTTTTATATTTGTTCTTTGTGTCATTTTTAGGAGAAATATCTTGCATTCTTTGAGCTTTTTTATAATCGTTTCAGCAGTTTTAAATTAACCATTTTTAAGAAATTCAATGCGTAAAGGGTTTAGACGAGGAACACCCAGATCCTCACTCTTGCATCCGCCTCTCCCGACATACCTACCCGATACAACTCGGATTATCCGGACGACGATCTTTCAATGATCATTTATCCGAAATAAATTTTAAATTGCTACATTGCTGCACGTTTCATAAAAACTTACGCTTCGATATTTGGATTGGTCCCGTCTTCTTCTTTCACAATCTTGACGATTGGTCCAACCCGCCATTCTTCTCATCGTTGTGCCAGACTCTTGTACACATTCGCAGCATTCTGCCCCAATATAAATCTGGATCGGTTTTATATATTGATATCTTGGTCGACCACGGGTTTTTTTTCTTCTATTTTCCCTTCTGGTATTTTTGTTATTGAATTTTTCCTGGAGTTTAAAATCTACTTATATCGTCTTTTCTTTTATATTTTGACGTCGTCTCTGTTCATTCATTCTTTCCAAAACTTATGTAGAAATTCCTTTCTTCCACGAGATCCTCCACGACCTTCTCCATCACAACATTTCGAAAGCCACTGGACGCTTTTCCTCCGGTTTTGGAAACGTCCCTGTTTCAGGGCCTTACAGTCAGGGCTGGCCCGAGGTACCAGCGAGACGGGCGGCTGGCGGGACGCCCAAGCATCGTGGGCGCTAGCCCGACCAGCTCTCTATGTGTTATTTGCAAGTAAATGAATATTGGATACTCATTTAAATCGCGGGACAGGAGAGAATATAGCCGAAATTCGTCTTGATTTTTCGTTGTCAATTATTTTACGGAGCAGTATTTTAACTCAAATTTTTTAATATCTTATTAAAATCTACGAATCGGAGTTTCTTTCCCGGGGCGCCAAAATATCTAGGGCTGACCCTGTTTACAGCGCTACCCTCCAGGTATAAATTTCAACAATTATGTTCCTTATATTTATAATTATGTTTTTGGCTGTATTATTCTATCCGTAGATTATTTATTCGACGGCGGATATTCAGCTAGCAACCGAGTGTTACAGTCTAAGTGTTTATTCTAAAGAACCTTTCTTATACTTGACGATTAAATTTCATTGCTTGTGAAATTTTTTTGCATAGCTCGTTATTGCGAGTTTATTAAAAATTTATCCACCGAATTAGAATCTATAGAATTTTTGATTTTTTTTTCCCGAGTGAGAAAATAGAATTTAAGGGGAGCCAATGAGATTCATCCGGCATAAAAAAAGGAGAGAGATTTTTCCGCAAAGGGAATGGAATGGGTGGTCCATCGCGCATGCGCACAGAATTAGACGACCGCTCCTTTTAGAATTTCCCTGAATCACTAGTGCAAGGAGACGGTTGCAAAGCTCATTTGCGGGTGAAGTGTGCAACTGTTAGGATATCTGGAATCCTGAGGAGAGCATCCCCGAGGAGGCGCCGACGCTGATGGACCCTTGTGGACTTGTCGACGAAGAGGGTACTCTTCCACGGACTGCGGTGCCTAAGGTAGGGTAGTGGATTTCTATGGATCGTTTTATTTCTTCAAATAATTGTTTGCAGCGATTTTTAATGCTTATGGTTCATTTTAAGATAACATGTATTTTTCTTTTTTATAAACTATACTGAAAAGTATAAAATAATTTTTTAATCTAAGAAAATTTCTGGAACTTAAGAAAAATTTCAGCAGATTTCATCATGAATAACGTTATCAAGGTGCTTAACTACATGGGACGTAGTGTTAATTTAGTGGACATGCATTTTTAAAAAGCTATTCTACATGAAATATAAAGAAATAGTTCATAATTTCCAGAAAAGTTCTTAGATTCAAAATTTTGTTTTCTACATTTCTGTGCGCTTTATGAAAAACAGATTTACAATAAATAATAATTTATATTTTAGTATGTTCTAATTTTTAGTTATAATTACGATAATATCAAAATTTTATTTGGTGATTTTTTGTTATAGCTTACTAACAAATATTGCTATTTTTATTGTAACTTAAAGTTTTATTGGGAAATCTGTCTGCCAAAGTCACATTTTCTTTGGTTTCCGAATTCACAATATCTGCACTTGACATTTTGTTAATACTTTTGAGTCGATATGAGACAATATGATTTAGTTGTATTTCGATAAATTTATTTTATCCTTTATAAGTTAAACTTTTGTTGTACGATTTTTAGTGTGTTTATTGTATTAATTTATCAATTTTGAATTGTTTTAATTTGGGTTTACCTCGCTTATCGTCCGTTTGTAAAACGCCGTGATTGATTTTCGCTCATGTGAAAAAACCATTTTTATATTTGTTCTTTTGTGTCATTTTTAGGAGAAATATCTTGCATTCTTTGAGCTTTTTTATAATCGTTTCAGCAGTTTTAAATTAACCATTTTTAAGAAATTCAATGCGTAAAGGGTTTAGACGAGGAACACCCAGATCCTCACTCTTGCATCCGCCTCTCCCGACATACCTACCCGATACAACTCGGATTATCCGGACGACGATCTTTCAATGATCATTTATCCGAAATAAATTTTAAATTGCTACATTGCTGCACGTTTCATAAAAACTTACGCTTCGATATTTGGATTGGTCCCGTCTTCTTCTTTCACAATCTTGACGATTGGTCCAACCCGCCATTCTTCTCATCGTTGTGCCAGACTCTTGTACATATTCGCAGCATTCTGCCCCAATATAAATCTGGATCGGTTTTATATATTGATATCTTGGTCGACCACGGGTTTTTTTTCTTCTATTTTCCCTTCTGGTATTTTTGTTATTGAATTTTTCCTGGAGTTTAAAATCTACTTATATCGTCTTTTCTTTTATATTTTGACGTCGTCTCTGTTCATTCATTCTTTCCAAAACTTATGTAGAAATTCCTTTCTTCCACGAGATCCTCCACGACCTTCTCCATCACAACATTTCGAAAGCCACTGGACGCTTTTCCTCCGGTTTTGGAAACGTCCCTGTTTCAGGGCCTTACAGTCAGGGCTGGCCCGAGGTACCAGCGAGACGGGCGGCTGGCGGGACGCCCAAGCATCGTGGGCGCTAGCCCGACCAGCTCTCTATGTGTTATTTGCAAGTAAATGAATATTGGATACTCATTTAAATCGCGGGACAGGAGAGAATATAGCCGAAATTCGTCTAGATTTTTCGTTGTTAATTATTTTACGGAGCAGTATTTTAATTCAAATTTTTTTATATATCTTATGAAAATCTACGAATGGGAGTTTCTTGCCCGGGGCGCCAAAATATCTAGAGCTGACCCTGTTTACAGCGCTACCCTCCAGGTATAAATTTCAACAATTATGTTCCTTATATTTATAATTATGTTTTTGGCTGTATTATTCTATCCGTAGATTATTTATTCGACGGCGGATATTCAGCTAGCAACCGAGTGTTACAGTCTAAGTGTTTATTCTAAAGAACCTATCTTATACTTGACGATTAAATTTCATTGCTTGTGAAATTATTTTGCATAGTTCGTTATTGCGAGTTTATTAAAAATTTATCCACCGAATTAGAATCTATAGAATTTTTGTTTTTTTTTCCCGAGTGAGAAAATAGAATTTATGGGGAGCCAATGAGATTCATCCGGCATAAAAAAAAGGAGAGAGATTTTTCCGCAAAGGGAATGGAATGGGTGGTCCATCGCGCATGCGCACAGAATTAGACGACCGCTCCTTTTAGAATTTCCCTGAATCACTAGTGCAAGGAGACGGTTGCAAAGCTCATTTGCGGGTGAAGTGTGCAACTGTTAGGATATCTGGAATCCTGAGCAGAGCATCCCCGAGGAGGCGCCGACGCTGATGGACCCTTGTGGACTTGTCGACGAAGAGGGTCCTCTTCCACGGACTGCGGTGCGTAAGGTAGGGTAGTGGATTTCTATGGATCGTCTTATTTCATCAAATAATTGTTTGCAGCGATTTTTAATGCTTATGGTTCATTTTAAGATAACATGTATTTTTCTTTTTTATAAACTATACTGAATAGTATAAAATAATTTTATAATCTCAGAAAATTTCTGGAACTTAAGAAAAATTTCAGCATATTCCATCATGAATTACGTTATCAAGGTGCTTAACTACATGGGACGTAGTGTTAATTTAGTGGACATGCATTTTTAAAAAGCTATTCTACATGAAATATAAAGAAATAGTTCATAATTTCCAGAAAAGTTGTTAGACTCAAAATTTTGTTTTCTACATTTCTGTGCGCTTTATGAAAAACCGATTTACAATAAATAATAATTTATATTTTAGTATGTTCTAATTTTTAGTTATAATTACGATAATATCAAAATTTTATTTGGTGATTTTTTGTTATAGCTTACTAACAAATATTATTATTTTTATTGTAACGTAAAGTTTTATTGGGAAATCTGTCTGCCAAAGTCACATTTTCTTTGGTTTCCGAATTCACAATATCTGCACTTGACATTTTGTTAATACTTTTGAGTCGATATGAGACAATATGATTTAGTTGTATTTCGATAAATTTATTTTATCCTTTATAAGTTAAACTTTTGTTGTACGATTTTTAGTGTGTTTATTGTATTAATTTATCAATTTTGAATTGTTTTAATTTGGGTTTACCTCGCTTATCGTCCGTTTGTAAAACGCCGTGATTGATTTTCGCTCATGTGAAAAAACCATTTTTATATTTGTTCTTTTGTGTCATTTTTAGGAGAAATATCTTGCATTCTTTGAGCTTTTTTATAATCGTTTCAGCAGTTTTAAATTAACCATTTTTAAGAAATTCAATGCGTAAAGGGTTTAGACGAGGAACACCCAGATCCTCACTCTTGCATCCTCCTCTCCCGACATACCTACCCGATACAACTCGGATTATCCGGACGACGATCTTTCAATGATCATTTATCCGAAATAAATTTTAAATTGCTACATTGCTGCACGTTTCATAAAAACTTACGCTTCGATATTTGGATTGGTCCCGTCGTCTTCTTTCACAATCTTGACGATTGGTCCAACCCGCCATACTTCTCATCGTTGTGCCAGACTCTTGTAAACATTCGCAGCATTCTGCCCCAATATAAATCTGGATCGGTTTTATATATTGATATCTTGGTCGACCTCGGGTTTTTTTTCTTCTATTTTCCCTTCTGGTATTTTTGTTTTTGAATTTTCCTGGAGTTTAAAATCCACTTATATCGTCTTTTCTTTTATATTTTGACGTCGTCTCTGTTCATTCCTTATTTCCAAAACTTATGTAGAAATTCCTTTCTTCCACGAGATCCTCCACGACCTTCTCCATCACAACATTTCGAAAGCCACTGGACGCTTTTCCTCCGGTTTTGGAAACGTCCCTGTTTCTGGGCCTTACAGTCAGGGCTGGCCCGAGGTACCAGCGAGACGGGCGGCTGGCGGGACGCCCAAGCATCGTGGGCGCTAACCCGACCAGCTCTCTATGTGTTATTTGCAAGTGAATGAATATTGGATACTCATTTAAATCGCGGGACAGGAGAGAATATAGCCGAAATTCGTCTTGATTTTTCGTTGTCAATTATTTTACGGAGCAGTATTTTAATTCAAATTTTTTTATATATCTTATGAAAATCTACGAATGGGAGTTTCTTGCCCGGGGCGCCAAAATATCTAGAGCTGACCCTGTTTACAGCGCTACCCTCCAGGTATAAATTTCAACAATTATGTTCCTTATATTTATAATTATGTTTTTGGCTGTATTATTCTATCCGTAGATTATTTATTCGACGGCGGATATTCAGCTAGCAACCGAGTGTTACAGTCTAAGTGTTTATTCTAAAGAACCTATCTTATACTTGACGATTAAATTTCATTGCTTGTGAAATTATTTTGCATAGTTCGTTATTGCGAGTTTATTAAAAATTTATCCACCGAATTAGAATCTATAGAATTTTTGTTTTTTTTTCCCGAGTGAGAAAATAGAATTTATGGGGAGCCAATGAGATTCATACGGCATAAAAAAAGGAGAGAGATTTTTCCGCAAAGGGAATGGAATGGGTGGTCCATCGCGCATGCGCACAGAATTAGACGACCGCTCCTTTTAGAATTTCCCTGAATCACTAGTGCAAGGAGACGGTTGCAAAGCTCATTTGCGGGTGAAGTGTGCAACTGTTAGGATATCTGGAATCCTGAGCAGAGCATCCCCGAGGAGGCGCCGACGCTGATGGACCCTTGTGGACTTGTCGACGAAGAGGGTCCTCTTCCACGGACTGCGGTGCGTAAGGTAGGGTAGTGGATTTCTATGGATCGTCTTATTTCATCAAATAATTGTTTGCAGCGATTTTTAATGCTTATGGTTCATTTTAAGATAACATGTATTTTTCTTTTTTATAAACTATACTGAATAGTATAAAATAATTTTATAATCTCAGAAAATTTCTGGAACTTAAGAAAAATTTCAGCATATTCCATCATGAATTACGTTATCAAGGTGCTTAACTACATGGGACGTAGTGTTAATTTAGTGGACATGCATTTTTAAAAAGCTATTCTACATGAAATATAAAGAAATAGTTCATAATTTCCAGAAAAGTTGTTAGACTCAAAATTTTGTTTTCTACATTTCTGTGCGCTTTATGAAAAACCGATTTACAATAAATAATAATTTATATTTTAGTATGTTCTAATTTTTAGTTATAATTACGATAATATCAAAATTTTATTTGGTGATTTTTTGTTATAGCTTACTAACAAATATTATTATTTTTATTGTAACGTAAAGTTTTATTGGGAAATCTGTCTGCCAAAGTCACATTTTCTTTGGTTTCCGAATTCACAATATCTGCACTTCACATTATGGTAATACTTTTGAGTCGATATGAGACAATATGATTTAGTTGTATTTCGATAAATTTATTTTATCCTTTATAAGTTAAACTTTTGTTGTAGGATTTTTAGTGTGTTTATTGTATTAATTTATCAATTTTGAATTGTTTTAATTTGGGTTTACCTCGCTTATCGTCCGTTTGTCAAACGCCGTGTCATTTTTAGGAGAAATATCTTGCATTCTTTGGGCTATTTTATAATCGTTTCAGCAGTTTTAAATTAACCATTTTTAAGAAATTCAATGCGTAAAGGGTTTAGACGAGGAACACCCAGATCCTCACTCTTGCATCCGCCTCTCCCGACATACCTACCCGATACAACTCGGATTATCCGGACGACGATCTTTCAATGATCATTTATCCGAAATAAATTTTAAATTGCTACATTGCTGCACGTTTCATAAAAACTTACGCTTCGATATTTGGATTGGTCCCGTCTTCTTCTTTCACAATCTTGACGATTGGTCCAACCCGCCATTCTTCTCATCGTTGTGCCAGACTCTTGTACACATTCGCAGCATTCTGCCCCAATATAAATCTGGATCGGTTTTATATATTGATATCTTGGTCGACCTCGGGTTTTTTTTTCTTCTATTTTCCCTTCTGGTATTTTTGTTATTGAATTTTCCCGGAGTTTAAAATCCACTTATATCTTCTTTTCTTTTATATTTTTAAAGTACTACACTCCAGATAGAAATTTTCACAAATATGTTCCTTATCTTTATAATTATATTATTGGCTGTATTTTTCTGTCCGTAGAAAGCCTTTTAACCTTTTATTTTATTTCTTGGGAATACCTTTTCAAACAGAAAATTTTCTGCAATTACCGGGAATCGAACCCGGGTCTTCCACTTGCCGGGCGGATATTTAACCACTGAACTATTTTAGCAGACAATCTTTCCTGTTTTGGACGCGGGTGTTTTTCTTAGTTGGGTCCGGGCTAGCCAAGCTAGTATCAACCAGTCCCAACACCCGCGTGCAGAAACAGCAAAGATTATCTGCTAAGGTAGTTCAGTTGTAGAATATCCTCCCGGCAAGTTGAAGACCCGGGTTCGATTCTCGGTCATAGCAGAATTTTTTCTGTTTCAAAAGTTATTCCCAAAATTACAGCCTATGCCTTTCTGCATAGTTTCTATTATTCCATCAATTTTATTTCTTGATATCTCCTTCTGTCTGTTCTTATTGCACTCTCTAAATAATTATATAAATGATTTACTTTCTTCAAGCTGAAGCCATATATCTCTATTCTCACTCTTTCTTGGCTGATAAATTAAGCTCCGAGACCGTGATTATGGCAATATTATTTTCGAATCATAGTGTCATTAATGAAGTTCAATTTATTTTAAAAAACTCCGTATTTTATCTTTTAGGTGCGTAATACCTAATTCTATGTACATATTACATGGTAGAGGAGACAAAGATCAGCCTTTCTGAATCCTTGGTGATTTTTGGATTCTTTAGTGTCGCTATTGCCAATTTTTATTTTGGATTTTTGTTTATAATACAGATGGAAAATTAGAACATACTAAAATATAAATTATTATTTAATGTAAATCTGTTTTTTATAACGCGTACAGAAATGTAGAAAATAAAATTTGTAGTCTAACAACATTTCTGGATGTTATGAACTTTTTCTTTATATTTCATGACGAATTGCTTTTTAAAAATGCATGTCCACTAAATTACCACTACGTCCCATGTAGTTAAGCACCTTGATAAAGTCATTCATGATGGAATCTGCTGAAATTTTTCTTAAGTTCCAGAAATTTTCTGAGATTCAAAAATTTATTTTATACTTTTCAGTATAGATTATAAAAAAGAAAAATACATATTAGCTTAAAATGATCCATAAATGATCGTTATGCCCAAGGCAATCGTTTTAAGAGGTTTAACGTTATCTATCATTTAAGTCGATCAAATTCTTTCTCTACGTCTAAAAAGCCAGAAATACTTTCCTCTTTATCTCTAGTGCTCTTTCTATTATGATCCACAGGTTCAATATTGCCTCCCTCGTTCCAATGTTCCGGTTAAACCCAAATTGATCGCTTCTCAGGTTTTCATTAATTTTGCTTTCTATTATTCTCTTAAAGATCATTTTTTCAATTTTAGAAGTGTGTGATAAAAGACTAATTGTTCTGTGATTTTTAAATTTATTTTTGGTATAGGCACCATTAAACACGTTTGAAATATCTGAGGCAGATAACCTATTTTCTATATTTCATTTAATACAGAGTAAAACGTATCTTTAGATTTAGAGCCAATGGGTTTAAGCAGTTCACTAGGTATGTTATATGCACCTTGAGCATTTTCATATTTTATTAGCTCTAATGCTATTTTAATTCTGTTTTTTAAATTTGTTTCTTTTTGGTTCGTTCCACCCTTGGCCCCGATAAGTTCGGATAATCGGAGTTTGGCTGTATTTTAAAAATCCCTACCCTATCAAAATCTTACTTTCCCTTGCTATGCCGACACTTATTCCTCGGATAAGGAACAAGGAATTTTGCACGGAATGAATTTGACAAAGCAGCCAGTTGAGGGAAACGGGATAGTCGAAGAGGAGGGGAGATTGCCCTTTCAACCTTGAGCCGACCATTGATATATTTCGAGTCAAATTCATTATAACAAAAAATAAAACATTTCGGTTTTAATATTTTTGAAAATTTTAGATGATGTTGCAACCATTTTTAATTGTGTCCATTTTATATATATATATATATATATATATATATATATATATATATATATATTTATTTATTTATGAAGTAAAGTTGATAAAAGTGCCTATAATAATTTGGTTTTGAAATACTTTCAATCGGTTAAGGAGAAATTATTTCCACACGTGTTGCGTAGAATTAGAAACTTATTGTGTTCCTCGACTGATTCATAAAATATTCTTAGTTTTACGTGCATTATGCACACATGCCCGTCCACGACCTTTATGCCAGCGGATAATTTCAATCTTTCATTTAATTAACATTTTATTCAGCGCTAAGAGGTCTTACTCGAACACGCCTTTCAATTAATAGTTAACTTTATCAAAATAATCATGCTGATTGATTACGTGATGACAACAGAATTTTCCTCTCGGCTATCAAATATAAAGTCTTTTAATATTATATGCTTGATGAGTTTGTAATAGGGGCTGGAAAGTTGATTTATAGATTTGTTTTTTAAAATTATGTTCCAGTTGTATTATTGAAACAGCTCTTACGTGATTTTTGGTTGTACCCTTTAGGTTTTAATGGATGATTAAATGCCTATTATATCATAAAAAGGAGGTTCTTGGTTAAGGAGAAAAAAGTTAAATTCTTTGCTCATGAGATTGAGTTTTTGTTTAGTAAATGTTTCATATGGTCACTAATGGATTTTATGTTTCGTGCGTGTGTGAGAAAAAGACTCTGGCATGGAGTAATTTTCCCTAAACCCGGTTTGTGCGTGAGATTGCGTGTGGTCCCTGGTGCCGAGTAATTTTTCCTAAACCGGCGTGTGCTTCCATTTTATTATTTTTATGGTTATTAGAAAGTTTCTCCATTTTATATTAGTTGTAATTAACCATAGGGTTCTGATATAACTTTCTCTTTGAATTAAAGATTATTTTCTGGAAATACCTTCCAAGCAATGTATCCTATGATATAAAATTTTCGAGAATAAAACTGGAAAATACGCTTCGCATTTTCTAGGAAAATAACTAGTGAGGAAGTAGATGGTGCTGCAGTAGATCCGTTTTTGAGAAAGACAGGACAAGTGCCATAACAGCGGGGATAGGTGGTAAATTTCGTAAGGAAGGTATTTGGCGTATTTGGTAATAACCGTTTTACCCATCTAGGCACTATATGCTTTGTGGGCGAAGGACTTGCGGCCCATTTTCAACATTTCGTGGCCCACCATTGGACCGCGGCCCTGACTTTGAAAACCCCTGCCCTCTTTTATGAAACCGGCAAACGATCAAGAACTAACAACTTATTGTAGTAATGCGCACCTCGCATATCTCCATCTTTCACTTTTAACGCTTTCAGTCTCTTTGAGCTTCTTTGACAATTTACTTTTTTGAGTTGTAAATTTTAGCCCCACTCTTTACCAATTTATAGTTGTCGAAAGCCAGTAGCAATATGCGAAAGTAATTCCGCCACGGCATGCTGGTCCTCGCTACAGCGATGATAGCAATTATAAGTGCAGGCTTCCGAGATAGCAATAATTATTGGGAATGCAGCGCACCTACACCCTACCGTACACGAGACTCCTATGGCGCCCCAATTTTCGTACGCCTCCACTGCGTCCTTTTTGGAGAGAAACGCATAACAATGCGAATCGCGGGAGTTCAAGGGTAAATTTTTTCCTGGAAGATTTTATTTTGTTCCAATATTATCGAATTTCCTTTCTTGCTCTCTCATATAGGTGCTACAACGTACGATATGCTAGGGCAAAATGCGTCTCCCATTCAGTATGTATGGGTTGCTTTCCAATAATATATAGATTAATAAATTGGAGTGAAGGCGCCCCCGATGATTTGGAGCACGGGGGCCGTGCACCCCTTGCACCCAGAGTTGGCGTGACTCTGCGTGTGATAGGATTTTTTCGCGCGTTCTGAATCAAAAACTGCTGATTAAATCAACACGAAACTTTATAATTAAGTATAATTTAAAAAACAACAGCTAAATAGATTTAGGCGAAAATAAGTCTAACGTTAGTGGAGTTTTCTTATGTCTGTTTTCAGATTTTACCAAATGTCTCCGTTAGGGCTTTATTAATATAATTGTTAGTTATTATTAATTTCATTTAAAATTTAATTTTCTATTAGTTTTTATGAAAATATTTTACATAGAACGGATAGTTTAAGAGATACTTTCATTATCCCACTGAATTTATACTCAGTACATTGATGTTATTAAGTTACAGTTTTCATTACATTGTTATGATAAAAATTTAAAATTGTCACTGCTAATTGTAATTTTAAGCGTGGTCCAAATTATTCCAATACCATCTAACCTCATATGTTGCAAACAAATTTTCTTTAAATATTGACACAAATTCAGCGCCGCCAACTGTAATTTTAATCGCGCATCGATATTTTTATGAATAGAAACTAATAACGAATTTGTTTACTTATTGTGTTTTTCAATATGAAAGGCAGTTCAAATCTTTTTCGCTGAAAAAATTATTCAAATGTTTGCCATTTATTCACGATCGTAATTGTCTTGTGTAAACGGATTTTGCGGAAGCGAATCCCTCGAGAATACGCCGAGTCAAAAGTTGTGAAAATATTTTGTTGTTTAGCTATATTATAATAAAAGTAAATTCTCATTGTCAGTCTGTTATTTAATGGGCGAATTGTCGGTGCTTGAATCTCCATAGACCAACAACTATAATCGTAAGTAAAAAAAATGGCTTCTACGATAGTACGAACAATATACGTATTAGGTAGATAAGAATGTACCCTCCAGCGCCTTTTGGGATCCTTAAAATAAGGCTTTCATTGGCATTCATATAGAGCGTTTAGGCTCGTTTGATGATATAATATGAATCCTCATACAGCCGAACGTACACTAAGTGGAATGCTTTACCAGATTGGGACCAAATATCTAATGTTAGAAAATTCTGCTGTTTTCCCGAGATATCTGCTTTTAAAGGAATATGAAACGCATGGAACGTCTTTCATGGGTTACTTTGGTCCCTAGTAGGAAACGGTAAGGAATTGTACAGCAGGATACAATTTTAATCCCGAAAGATACAAAAGATCGGTAAAAATACCACAAAGTTGTACTTTCTTTTCGCTCAGACGTAGAACAATTGTCGCACGCTTTGTTTATAACGATTGGTCTCCGAGTAAGACTAAATGACGCTACCCTCGCTTCTTGGCGGATCACTGGAATATGAAATCTCGTGCTTTCCTCGGTTACAAGCCATAAAGTTAAAAATGATGATAATCCTTTTTTATTTTAAGGCTATGTAGTCCATGTAAGACAAACAAGTACTTTATCAAATATCTTGAATTTTATTTTTATTTAACTAGAATTTTATTTGAGTTCCCTTTAACATCACGTGAGCCAATCGATACTGGCATCATGTTTACGTTAGATTCGTGACTTTCAGCAAATGGTTCTCTTGTGTGATCTGATGCTGCTACGCTCTCTTCTCATAAAATATATGAAGAAGAAATTTCTCCTTTTCATAGAGATATTAAAGCATCTTCTCTGGATGCCATTACACTCCGAGGAAAACAAATCATCTCGGTATCAGATATATTAAATTTGGATTTTCTCTGACTATACCTATCTTGAAAAAGTGTCGGAGGGTTTACGCTTACGAATTGTCCATGATTGCATCATGCAGCGCTTAAAGAAATCACCATAAACCAATATATAAACTCGTAAATAAAGAAACGCGGTATCCAGGGCAACAGCACTTGAGCCACGCGGAGCCGAATGTTTTAAATAATAAATTCAGAGTTATCCCATAAAGTTCTTATTTTTTGCGAAATTAAGGAACCTATCCATACTTTCAAAATTCTCCGGCAATCGGCTCGGTTCCAAGTTTTCGTATTTCAAGATTCGCGAATCGGATCGTCCTGAATGAGCAATAAGAATAATCATCAATAAGAAAACCATCCTATATGTTACACTACAATTTATGGAAAAATTAGGATAGTTTGTGGAATCACCAACCGTATTTGGAAAAAAATCTCGCGAAATAATTATGACGCCACTATATTTCATAGTTGAGAAGAGTTAAATATTTCTCGATAAACTACGAAACACAACATTAAAATATATTAACCGGTTTGAAAAATTTCGTGGGTTAGTCAAATGATGTCATTATAAGTTTACGTCGTAGTTTAAAATCAATGGAATTACAATAGTCCAATAATTCTCATTAAAAGCAAAATATCCTTACTGTTATAATATATCGCCATAATTAAAAGGAGTAATATTTTTTATTTGATATACGGTATATGGTGTTTCAAAGTTATGAGGTCACCATATGTATACGTCGTTGGTTGAAATTAATTCCCTATTCAAATGCATTAAATCTACGCTCAGAGGCGGACTTAGATGGTGCGAGGCCCCTAGGCGATTGGAGTTTGTGAGACCCACGCTTAGGATTTCTTAATATGAGTTTATATTTTAATGAAGAAAATATGCAAACAAATCTTGAGTTTGTTATTTAGATATCTACTGCCAGTATAAAGGATGAGCTTCTAAGGTAGATCGTGGACCAGTCTTCAAATGGATTAGTAGCAATTGGTTCACTGTAGTGACAACATTTGTCCTTGGTTCATAATTCTACAACTACCAATTTGACATCGAATCCGTCTATAAAATCTTCACTTTTTTACAACAGTGGTTTACTACTCTTATGTGTACTAAATTCCTCTATCAGCTCAGAATAATCCAGGGAGTTGGTTTAATCATTTTCTCTAGATGAAATTGCGAGCGAATTTAATTTTTCTTAAGACAAGGTAGAACGGAGATAGTACGTCTTAATGAGCTTAAGTCGAGAAAAAATTATTTCTGCTGAAGCAACCGTAACTAGTATAGTCAAAACTATTCGGAGCGCTATGTTCGCGTTAGGGTAAATCGCACCTAAGCCATTATTAATTATGAAATTCAAGGCACCTTTCATATTTGTGCTGGGTGGAAGAATCCTGCTAAGCATTCCGAGTTCTTCGTACATCTCGATGAAATTTATGTCACATGAGCCTTCAAATTCGAGTTTGCTTTTGAGGATTTTACAATGTTGCAAAAGTTCTTCTGTTGCAATGGCTTGAAGCTCTGATATACAATCCAAAAATCCAAAATTAGTAGCATGTATTTTTACCGACTCAAAACTGGTTTAAACACATACAAATCGTATCAACGATAATATTAAAGCAATGGATCCTGAATACTTCCTTGTAATCGTTGGTACATTCTTTCTCAAATTCATAACTAGACATTTTTTCTTAATTCGGAATCGCGGTTCTCTAAATTCCTCTTGAATCTTCAAAGTATCTACCAGGTCGTTGGATGCAGATATTGCTGACTCAAAACCTGTTGATCCATCTTTTCAGCCATTTCAGAAATACTTCTGAATAACTGTGCTATCCAAATGCATATTATCACTTTGCCATTATTTAATGATTGCATTGATTTTTACTGAGTTATTTTCAAGACCTAATGGGTATCTAAGAGGTGGTGTAATGAATAGCTTCAGTTTCAAAAGTTAGAAGAATGGCATCCTAATGCAGTGCACTCCAACCTTTTATATTTCACGGCTCACCTATAGATTTTTTCATTCATCGCGGCACACGAAAATTAATTTCACACGAAACTTTGTTGAAGATTTCTATTACAACATCAGAAAATAATTAAAATATTCGACAACATCAGAAATAAATGAAGAATAAAATATTTTCTTAAGATGTGAATAAATTGTGGCTAAAATTCATTGAAAATCGTTTTTATAATTCAGTGAATTTGCGAATCGGACCTTTCCGAACGACATTCCTTAATTGATTATGGGTCACTCACAAAGTTCACCATAATTGACGAATTCCTTAGGCTCTACCCCAATGGCAACCAATTCTGCGGACGTAGAAGTTGACGGAGCACTTTATCAAAGTCATTACAACTTTTTGGGATATTTTGATTAATTACACCTATTTCAGCACCAGTATGCACAGTTATGTTGTGGTCTGCAAGATTTTCATTTCTATATTCACAGCTGACATCAATAAGATTTTCATTTTTCTCACTAACGCTTCAACTAGAATCAGTTTTTTCACTGCATTCGTTCTTGAAAAAAATCTTCAAAGATCCTTAAAACTTTTGTTGTGGTTCTTCCAAAAGAGCATGCCTTTTCCTTCAAAATGCTCCTGATTCAGCTTTCTATCTTTATCCCGATCTCTCCCTGACATTTTAATACTAAAATGGGGTTAATTATTCTTCTTAATATAATAACGCTAAACTAAATATATTAGTCAGATTAGAATTACGATGTTAATTACGATGATGATTCACGAATACAATAAAATGCCCTGCGATAACGCCACTTAGCTATTGGCGATTCACGGAAACTACAAACCAATTATGAGGACCAGTGAACTCCGACTGTACCTTTCCTCAAAAACGACAGTTCTCTTTTACAACGATCGTTTTCATCACCTAAAATTCATGAATACATAGCTGTTTGTGCTGGGACTTTTAAAACTCAGTGCTGACTTATTAACTCTACGTCTTCCGTTGTAGATTGTACATCTGGCGAGAACTTCACATCCCGCCGTCCGACGTATAATTTACGTCCAGAAAAAAGCGATGGAATTAAAATTCTGTTTTGAAATTGAATTTCCAAGTGAGAGATGGACTAGTTCTTTTTCATCGTTCGACTTGATCTCCAACACATCCGCAAAACCTCATAACCTTGACACAGGAGGCTTTCAATTTCTCATTGCTCTCTTCGCGAAGGCATTCCGTGCGTGACTGCACACGCTCAGTGTTTCTTTCTTCCTCTCTCCAGATCTGTTTTTTTAATCGCTCGACGCTATTCTCCAAATATACATCCGCAAAAGCTTTCTAGACGATGTTTCGAGCGCGTTTGCTCACGCAACACCATCAACGCGTTTCTTTTCTAGTTAGTCTTTAGAAACCAGGCGCGACGTCCCTATAAGACGCGGGGCATTAGGCGATCGCCTAGCTCTGCATCCGCCCCTGTGGCTATGCTAATTTGTACAATAGATTACCAATTCCCATTTGAAAGCATTGTTCACGTTGCCATGATAGTGGAAAATATTTAGTTGTTGAAAATCTCCTTTTTCTGATTAAAAAGAAAGTCCTCCACCAATTCGGCACCGATTTGAAGTTAATATACTGGAATGATGAATTTTATCGTTTCTTATTTATTAGTAGGGTTTTCGTCCCGAATTTCTATCTTAATTTTAACTAATTTTAAATAGCTATTTTACGAATTTCACAGATTTCCATGATTTTCCTATGGGGTGTTAAAATGCAAAAATGGAATCAAAAATAACACTAACAAATTAATATTTTTGCAACTTTCGATTTTTCCCATTAGTTGTACCCGATGACCTACCATCCTGCTAAATCTCAGGTCTGTTAGTTATTCTAGAAGTAACTAAACATTTATGTCCTCGTGTATATATATATATAAATATATATATATATATATACTAGTAGAAGGTGGTTAAATACTGCAAGCATTTCATCTCACCTTGAAAAAACATCAATTTTCAGACAGATATTTCTTCATTCCAAATATTCTATTAATTCTAAAGATTTCACCTACGCAGCGATTTTCGTTTTTCCCACATGTAAAAATAATAGTTTAAAACGAACCCTAAATGTTGCAATTTTAACCTTTTACACTTTCTCCATTATGGGGTACTAATGCTAGACATTTAAGCCAAATTTTAAAGTTGTAGCACTTCTAGAAGTAAAATAATATTTTTCTAATTGTTTAAAATTTAAAGATTTTTAACGGTTGCCGCAATATATATATGGAGAGATTGAAATGTTTATTTGTGAAAATGCACTATTCTGTAAATAATTTTAAAATTGCAGCTTCCTAGCTCAACCCGTAGTACCTAAAAAATTATTAAACTTTAATGTCCAAATGGGGTTAAAACAACCCCTAAAATTTACAATTTAAAAATTTTCGATTTTTATAGTTGGTTATGAGAAAAGTTCTATAATCTTGCAAAATTTCAGCTTTCTAAACTTATTAGATTGGTCTACACACTGGATTGCGTTTTCCCATGGTAACTTATGGGAGATATTCCGGGGTCTCTGGAGTCGAATCCAAGACACTGTAAGCAAAAATGACAATAATTCCTAATAGATATTGTGGCCATCTAGCAACACTGAAAATTTCATCTTTCTAGCTTACCGGCAAATGCCCATAATTAATTTACAAATATGGCGCAATGCTTTTCTTATGGGAAAAACGCAACTTTCGGAATTTCTGTAGTCGAACTCATGTCACTTAGGTCTCATTTTATCTGAAAGTATCTCCATCATATCTACAAAAACTAAAACTTTCAGCTCTCTAGCTCTTGTAGTTTGGGCTGGACATTTGTATCCTCCTGTTATATCCTCCTCCTCCTCCTCTGTAAGGAACGTCTATATATAATGATATAAGAAGGAGCTATTTATAATTGACATGCAGTGTATGGATCAGCTGCTATATGAGTTTCTGTGCTTCCACGTGTACCAATTGTGGCCTATGCGCACCTACATATAAATGCGCGTACTGCAACGATTGATGCCCGTATAATTCAATCTGCAGCTACACTTCCTCCTCATAAATTCTCTGGAAGAACAAATACTTTTACTTTCATGGGTTACATTCACTTGCAGTTGAAGAAGAAGATGAAGGTTTCTCTGCAGAGTGTGATATTGTCATTGAAATCCCTGAGAGTCTCGACAGTTCATCATCATATATATTATACATCGTTTAATTTTCTTATGCTCGCAGGTGTGGCAATAGTGGTATTATATGTGTTTATATGAAATGCAATACTATGACTAGTGCTGTTCGTGTGAGGAAAAACTCTGCTGTACTTCCTCCTCGTCAACTCTCTGGAAGAAGAAAATTCTTATGTTTTCATGGGTAATGCAGGCATACAGTTGGAGAAGTTTAGAAGAAAATCTTCGAATGTTTGTCTGTAAACCCCACGAAGACACACCATCACCTTATCAAATATCTTAAATTTACGTTTACTTTTTGTCATGTAGACGGGTGGTTATACGGCTCAAATTTGTATGAAAACCCTAAAGCGCGTAACCACAAGTTTTCGTATATCAAATCTACAAAAGAATATTAATTTCTTGTATTCGATTATAACTATGGTTTAAAAGATGAAGCGGGGATGAAACTTATAATTAAATTTTCTTTTGCTTTCACGCGCAACAATGGTCGCAGAGAGAGATGCAGGATCGAAATAAAATATCGATGCTTGCATCTTATGATGCATCGTAAACTACTAAGGTAATTTAACGATACTGGTCGTCGAAGTATTGATACTGTGTAATAAAGAAACACTAGTTTTATGCAAAATGAGTTCTTATTGTTACGCATAAAAACTTCTTTGTGTATTTTCCATACAGTGTTATTTTCAACTGTCGTTTCCCCCTTACAGATGTTAATAACTCTTTTTTATCGTCATTCCTCATATTACTTCCACGCCCACCCACCTCTTGGATATGTCTATATATTGCAATCGCCTAACGAAATTATTACCTGATTACTTATGCAGCAGCCGCTGCTAAACCGGTCGCGTATTATAATCACGGTGGAAATTCTTCAAAGTTGCACTTTTTCATATTTTTATTCAAATGGGATCCCACAAAGTTACACCTTCTTTACTAAATTTCATTTTAAATTTTCATTTCTTGCTTTGTCAGCAAGTCAATCTCCAACAGGGGAAGCGTTATCCGTTTGAATCAAGTTACGTATCTGTATTACTTAAAATTGAATGATATTGTTCCGGCTAACGCTGACATATGGGTAAAGGTTTCATTTGGTGATATGAAGCCTAATGTACTTATAGATGGAACACAGAAGAGAAATTTTGCATTACATAGGTAATCGGCTCCAACCGACGGGAAAATTCCGAAATGCATAAAAATGTTCATTTTTAGGGAGATTTTCCAACCCAATTCTTTCATTCCCATATAAAATCATAGAAATCACTGCATGGATATGTAAAATTGCATTTTTCAATTAGTTACAATTGAGATAAAAACTCAGCACATGAATACTTCTATTTATATAAGAAAAATCTTCATTTTTCGAAGACTAAATTCATATCTGTGCCGAAGTAGCGTAAGAATCTGTTTTAAATCGGAAAAGTGGTGTTGGGCAACGGTACGAATTAACGTCGTTAAGCGTAGACATTTCGTATTTCGTCATTTTTTCTGAATCTTCGATAATGAAATATTAAACTTTTTTGACTCATCGATCATGAAATATTGAAATAAAAGGTTTTTTGTTTAGATACAAGCAAAGAATTCAATTGGCGCTGTTCTCATTTCCATAATACGGTGGTAGATTTCTCAAATAAAGCGGTTCCGAATTTATTTATGATTTTTCAAAAATTTGTTAATTGGTCTACTATAATTTTTGATGGCGGCTATTGGTCCCACCAATAAATTACGGTATTTTTGGTCTAGGTCCAATATTAAGAGAGATATGGGCAAAAGTATATTTAAAAATATATAAACCATCTACAGAAAATTGGTATAACTAATAGGGCTGACAAAGTCGCATAAATAAATTTAGAAAAAATTCGGGGACGATTTATGTTAAAGAATTTTAATAATTAAACATTTAGAATGAAAACGGTTCTCCCATGCGCGGATCCAAGGGGGGGGGGGCGATCGCCCCCCCCCTTGGGTGCTCTCTGGGACAAGAGAATAAGCAGGCTGTCAGGTGGCGGGATGGTTTCTCCAGTAGGCTTAGGTTATTGAATAGATTCTTCTTCGAAATTTCCCATACTTCTTGTCTTTATGTCGCTGCCGACGTATTGTCCTAGCAAAAAGGGTCTGTTGGAGATAGTGTCACCCTGGGCGGTGCTGAAACTTACTAATTGGGGTGGTGGGGAGGAGAATAGGATTTCCAGGATTTTCAACGAATGGCGAGTGAAGGGGAAGGAACCTACCCACATGGGGCATTGCCTTCGAATGCGATCAATGTGCGCACTCCGGTCGCCTAGCCTTTTGGAGAATCCTTGCACCGGGTGCAGTAAAGATAGTATCATATGAATCCTCTCTCTTTCGAACCGCGAGTAGGGGCGATGGCCATGTCAACGACCTACGCTATCGACTAGGTGCCGGTAAAAGGATGAAACAAAGCCATCGGTTTATGCCTTGGTTCTCCTTCCACCCTCGTTCACTGGTGTCGGTTCGTTTTGTTCATACGAATGGCTATAATTTAAGAAGCTTTTTAGATGTCTCTTCTTGGGTTTACCCAAAAGGACTACAATGATATTTCTAAATACACATTTTGGAATTCCCCCCTCTCCCCCACCTCTCCCCCCTCTCCCCTCTCCTATACTATCGACGTAGTGTATTTATCCCAATAAATGATACTCTCCTATTTGATTTTCGAAGCCGTTTTTGTGATGATACACTGAAGGCATTTAATTTGGGAAATATATTACCGAAACAACTATTGTGTTTGGATCAAGTTGAGTTAGATAATACTGCAACGTCATTATGGGAAAAATATTCTGACTTTTTTAATGTTTCCATTATTTCAAATTCGTTTACTATTTTTCTAAGCGAATTAATAATGTAGAATACCAAATGGGTACGTGAATATAAGTGCAATAACATTAAAACTGGCATGAATGCCTGTGAAGTTTTCAGTATGTGCGACGAGGAAATTTATCCAAATTGCAAAATTTTATTAAAAATTTTACTCTCTCTTCCTATAAGTGTTGCTAGCTCTGAACGCAGCTTTTCGGCTTTGCGACGATTAAAAACTTGGTTGCGGAACAGAATGAGTGAAGAAAGACTTGTGGGTTTGGCGTTGCTCCATATACATCAAGATCTTGACCCGGAAAAGATTTTAGATAGTTTTGCTAATTCTGGCAATCGACGACCTGATTTTTTATTGTGATTTTTAAAATAAAATGTGAAGAAGTGCTATACAAAGTTAATAAAATGTCACAGACACCCGATTTAAATATATTTTTTCTTTTTTACATTATGCGAAACATAAGCCTTATACATCATTTTCGCAAAATATGGATTATTATAAGGGAGGTCAATGTATGCGTGGTTTTCAAAATAGGATTTATGATAGAAAGAATACTATACTATTATTTCTTGTGATAATCTCTTTAAAAAGTCCTGAATATAATTTTGACGAATATAGGGAGTTGTATTTGAAAATTTTCCTATGTACGAGAAAAATAGTACTTAATCGCCCTACCCCCTTGGGAGGGTTCTAGATCCGCCCTTGGGTTCTCCGGTCCTATATCGTATGGCGGAGGGTAGGGTTAAGGTCAAACGCGGTCAATCGAACCATCTGGGTCATCTGTGACCAATTGAAACAACTTTAAATGCGACCCGCCGAGGTACTAAGAAATACTAATGAAACTCACAATCGGAAAAAAAGGTTGCACACCCCATTTTAAACTATACTGTCCAAGGTAAATACACTTTTCCCTATTTTTGTGAAGAGTCCGCCGGTGTAGAGTCAAAGCATTTTTAAAATATAGTGAACCAAATAAGGCATTTGCTTCTTTACGAAAACAAGCGACTCAAAGCGGTTGATTATGGAAATAACTCAGCATCAGTGAATAAACAAAGTAAGTGAAAAGTAGCGTAAGAATGCCTTTTTAATAGATTGAACGTAAAATACAGGAAAAAAGATGTCAAATAAAAAAAAGGAGAGGACATTATCTTTCATTGAAAACGAAAACATATCCTCTACAAAGTAATACAAATTTTAGCATATTAAGATAAATTTATATGAAAATAAAACAAATCTTAGTGTAGGATACAATTTTTTGAAAGATTTGTCGTATTTCCATGGGTCTTAATGACTTTAAGGCAAATTTTGCAAAAAGTAGTTTTGAATAAATTTTGCTGAAAAAATACCACATTTTGTGAGAACAAATTTTATTAAATAATACTTCGTATTCCTTTCACGAGACTCGCAAAACAAAACCAGGTACAGGACAACGAAAAGCAAGTTGCTCTTAGTGTAAATATATAGACCTGCCCTGTCCTGAAGGATCTGTTTATTTAAGTTTACCTTTTAAACAAAATAAACTGGAGAATGAAGCTGTAGTATCCAAAGCCAAAAACGTTTCTGCGAACTAACCCATTGGTTGCTTGTCAGCAAACACGTTAGGTTCAGCCGCCTTGTTCCACAAAACAGCTTCTTTTATGAAATTCGATACTACACAGCATGTATCGAAATCGAAAAACTATCGGATTTTCGGTATAGATACAAAAATAATTAAATATATGAATAACTTATCGATACTCCCGAAGTATCGGAATATCGTTTGCAGGCCTAGTCGCAGGTTAAACGCCCACAGAAAATGCGTGTATCTACAACCACTGGTGTCCATATAAGACGAAACGATGTTGCATTTCCCCATCAATCCTCTGGAAAAAGAAAATGCTTTTAAAATTGTAGGTGACATTGACTTCCCGTTGCAGAAGACGATAATGCTTTTCTATGAGGATGTCTTCGTAAAGCACGACTGTCTCAAAAACTCACTCTCAGAAAACTTAAACTTTCTTTTACTCCCATGTGCAGCGATGGTGGCAGAATATGAGCTAATATAAAATGCAATACAGTCCTACCACTACACGAGTGTGGCAACACTCTGCTGCACATACTACTCATCATAATCTGGAAGAAGAGAATTCTCTTACTTTCATGGGTAACGCAGGCATCCAGTCTGATAAGCTTATAAAACTCTCCAAGTGGTTACCCGTGCAATATAAAATATGTATGTTGTCGGCAAACACCGCTGTCTATGTAAAACATACCACTTCTGCATCTTCTCCTCATCGACGCTCTGGAAAAATAAATACCTTTAATTTTAATCGGTTACATTGACTTAGAGAAGATAATAAAGATATTCTTGCAGAATATCACTGTAATCCATGGGAGCTCAACAGTAGATCATCGTAAATTTTATACGTATTTATACGTATTTTAATTTCTTCTCTCGCACATGTGGAAGTGAGTGTAGCAAATGCTTATATATTGAATGCATTTCTGCAATCACTACTACCTGTATGAGACAAAATGCTGCTGCTTCTCCTCCTAATCAATTATATGCGTGGGTGTGTATATTTCTCGCTACTCAAGCTCTTGGTAGACATACAAGGGAGGATGGAAATCCAGTGCCGGCATTAGCCTACTCTTTACGATGTGCACCAAGGGGGTCAACTGCTTAACGTCCCATCCGAATGACGGAGCGCTGACTTGCGCGGTCTACTCAAATCACACAAGTAGGGGACGAGACGATTCTAGGTTGAAAAAGCAGACCTACGCCGGATTCGAACCTGGGACCGCTGACGTGGGAGGCCAACGCTCTAACCACTCCGCCATCGCCACTACTACGCCTCCGCTACCCCTCCTCATCAAATTCTCTGGGAGAAGAAAATCCTCTAACTTTCATGAATAAAACTGGCTGGCAGTTGGATAGGTTTATGTAACTCTCCAAGATGTTACTTGTGTAACCCTAGGGACACACCAACTCCTTATAAAATATCTAAAATTTACATTTATTTTTGCCCATTTAAACGGCTCAAGTTTATAATAATACCTGAGCGCGTGAGTATTACTTATTTTCTGAGTAATAGATATCTAAATTAAATCTCTAAAAGAAGATTAATTAATTTATTTCGAATATAAATCTAGTTTAAAAGAGGAACCGATGGTGAAATTTTCCTGCTGAGTACCGTAATCATCCATGGACGACATTAGACTGTTTTCAAGTATTTTAAATTTCAGTTCTCTTTGATTTCATGTAGAACTGTGACCGCAGTGTATCCGCTTATATGAAATAAGAAGATGATGATAATTAAAACGTCTCTGTCCACCACTTTTTTACTCATTTTCAATTTAAGTTATTTGATAAGATTGTTGCACGTATTGGCGATCGTATGTTATGATACAAAATATGATACCCAATCCTAACAAATCGCACTACGATAGGTATAATTTGATGATAATTAGACAATGTATTTTAACCTTTAACCTCCAACACCTTTCCAGATCTGTTTTTATGTATTGAAGTCTTGGCCGACCTCTGGTCATCTTTCCTTCTATTTTAACCTCTAGTAATGTTTTTACCAAGTTTTCGTGGCGTGACCTATCCACTTATATCATCTACACTTCTATATTTCGAGCAGCATTCTCAGTTCACTAATTCATTCCTAAACCTCTTCATTAGAAATTCTTTCCCTCCAGTAGATCTTCAACGACAATGTTTCGAAAGACATTAGACGTCTATTTCGCTGTTTTGGAATCGTGCATGTTTCGGAGTCATACAGCGCTACGCTACATGCATAACATTCAACAAACATTTTCATTACTTTTTATTTATGTTATTAAATATAAGTATTATTTATTTTTGTAGAGAGCCTTTTTAGCATGTGCAACAAAAGATTTAATTTCTAGACAACACCTTCCGTGTGATGCTATTCCACTCTTATTTATTTAAATGATTTTACTTGATCTAAACTAACCCCATCTATCTCTATTATAAATTGTTCTTGGCTGCATTGGCTACATGACATTGTTTTAGTTTTCTTCTTATGTACGGTCATGGTATAATTCGATTTTATTTTTTCATTCGTTGTTCTTAGTGGAGCTGATAATTATTTCTCCGAGTCCGTGATAATGACAATGTCGTCTGCGAATCTTACCATCGTTATTTGAGTCCCGTATTTTTAAACCTATCGGTATTTTCTTTTTTATGGCAGTTATAGCTTGTCACACTGGCGGATCAAGTCTTCATCCATGGGGGGGAGTAAATTAGGAGTGAAAATTTTAAATATTTTAAATTATCGCATTTAACGTATATTTTAACACAAAAAAGGAAATGTATAACTTTAGCACACAAAATGCATATTGTGAAAAGATAAAGTTTATTAATTATAATATCATTTAATACAAAAAATAAAATTCATTGATGACATTTTGTGCAACAAAATTAATACCAGAAAACCGTATTTTTTAAATTATCAAAAGAAAATTTAAAGAATTAATTCAACCCTTCTATCTTTTGTAATCGCAAATTTATCAATCACATTATTAACGTTAATATGAAGGTCATTATTATGTGCAAGAGTGTTAGGCCAGACAGTCTCTCTTGAGACATCGTAGATCTCATCCAGGATTTTAAACGTTTTAAAGCAGAGAAACTTCGTTCTTCAGAAGCAACACATACAGGTAGTGCACAAATTATCTGCACAAGGAAATTAACTGTAGGAAAAATATCAATATTACATTGCTTGTATGCATATAATGCACAATCAGTTAGTTTCCCTGTTTTTGTGAAATTTCTTCCCATTTTATTTTCCAACATTCAAACTCAGACTGAAGTTTCATCGATAAAAGATTAATATTTAAATTAGGATCAATTCTTTTCATAAAATTTAATATTTTTTTAATAGAGTCATCTAATTCATTTTTAGATTTTTGTGATAATATGTTTGGCACAGCTACATTTAGATCAAATAGATTAACTGTTTCATCGCTAAATCTATACTTCATATCCTGGAGAATACACTCTAATAATGGTATGTAAACACTTATTCTATAGTAATCTTCTGGATTTTGTGAATTGATGTTAGATAGGTTAGCTTGCCGTCCAGCAACTCGTGGTACATAAATCTTTATTCCTAAATCATCTAGTATTTTCGATGAATCATTATAAATTGCATTAAATATAGTAGTTGCATTTTGTCTTTTATTTTCCATTATTTTAATAGTGTTCTCTAATATATTTTTAGCTAATTCTTTTTCTAGTGCTTTTCTCTGTAGGAATTTGCTTAAAGTTAATGTTGTACATAAAACATCAGCAAGTGCACATACAGTTACAACAAACAATGGATTAGTAATTGAATTTTTAAGTATTTAGGCTGAATCTCTTTCTTGCCACATTGATATTACATCAAAAATTTCTACAATTGTAATTAAGTTCGATTTGAATCTTAAAACTGACTAATGTCTCTCTGTCCACCTAGTATCACTTAAACTTATTAAAGATTCGTTATTCATAGATTTAAGTAGACTGTTTCTTTTGGATGAGGCATTAAAGAATGCAATCACTTCTTTCATTGTTCCGACATACCGAACAGCATTTTGATACAGATAAATTAAGTGCATGATTATAGCATGGGCTTTTAATTGCGCTCTTTAGTGTTTTCTTCAATTTTGACACAGCCCCATTTTGCTCGCCTATCATCACACTACATCCATCGGTACCAATGCCAACACAATGCTGCAGATTAAGGCCATTCTTACATAAAATACTTATGACTGTGTTTGCCAGTATTTCTCCACTTAATGCTGGTTCAGACGTACAATCGTCAAAATTTTCAGTTCGACAATCTACAAACTCGATAAAATCTTCATGTACATCGTAGTTGTCCACGTATATAATAATAAGTGACATTTGTGAGCAATGACTAATATCAGTTGTTTCATCAAATATTATACTATAGTATTTACTGCATTGTATTTTTGATATAATTTTGTTCTTTATTTCTTCGCCACAAAATTTAATTATTTCATTTTGCGTAGTTTTACTTATGTAAGTTGCTTTAGATGAAGCACTTTCCAAATGCTTTTCCAAAACTGTATCTCCAGCTGTGATACGGAAACACAAGAGCTCCCAAAAGTTACCTTCATTAACAGTAGACGACTTAGGCACTAACAGTCCATCATCACGATGTCCCCGAAAGGGTATATTTTGACGACCAAGGAATATGATAGACTCAATAATTGGCTTTAATCTTTCTCGGTTTTCCATCACCTGTTTATGCCTCTCTTCAATTATTAGATTTCTTATGTCTTTTGATGGTAACTCATAAGTTGTAATGAAACTCAGCAATAGCTAGACTGCTTTTGTGATAAGAACTATTTTCATGACGCATTAAATCACCATCTCTTCCAAATATTTTTGAGTATTTTGTCAGAGGGCTTGGAACTAATTTCTGTAGACGCATTTGTTTGTGTAAACCACCGAACTTTGCAAAAAGAAAAGAAAATTAACAAAGTACACCTTGCAAATATTCAGAAATCATTAACCAATTAAACTGCTTAAAATGTTTCTCTGAAAAATAGCATTTTACATACTTATTGCCTTTCTTATGTATGGAGTGAGGAAATTTGAAGTCTCCACTTGGTGACCATTTACATTTTAATAATCTGTATTTATCTAAATCACTCATTCTTTCATTTAAAAAATGTTCTATGTCAATATGTAGAGATGTATTATCCGTTGTTAATGGTAGCTGATGTTCCCCATCTGGTTCGAAATGATCACCAATTGATGTTGACTGCAACTGTTGAATTTCAGCTGGTTTTGCAGTCTGAAGTGCTAATGTGCTTTGTTCTTCATATGGTTCACTTTTTTTTACGCTTTACTAAAAAAACATCCTAAGTATTTACTTTTCTTTGTTTACTCATTGTAGACCCTATAATAATACAATTTAAAATTACTAAATTAAATTTATAAATAAAATATCAATATGGTCATGGTTATTAAAACAAACGCGTTTTGATTTGCTCCACTCGGTTAACTATTTAGTTAACGTAATTAATAGTTGTTTGTTTGGATTAATCTGAAATTGACTACGAGGTATCTCTATTCCACTATCCATTGTTCTACCGAATACAATGAATTTAAAAAAGTGAAAAACTGTAAAAAAAATTGGAAACACTCACCAGTTATGATCGATGCAGCTTCAGAAAAATAGATGTTAACATGAGGTTAGAGAAGAAGACATCAGTGGCACCAAATAATTGTCACGTACAAATGCGTAATTGCTCAACGGTTAAGTAACAAAACCAAAAAACCACGTTAGAATCCATCCATGCCACCCTAAATACACTATGCACTTTCACGTAGAACACTTCACAACATAGAACGTCCACTCGAACCATTTTCTTGCAGAAGAATGACCTTTGGGCATAACCCTTTCTCTTCCCTGCTTAAATTCTCACATTTTCCTGGAAAGAAGATGCATTTCCGCCTGTACTGCCTTCTTTCCAGAATATATAGCATCCTAAGGTTCTAGGAGTAAGATGACCCAAAGTCGCCCTTGCCATCGACAGAAAAAGCCGGAAGGCCGCCTGCAGTTTTAAGCAGGGTGTCGACCCGGAGAATTTATGGGTTCAGGCAGTTTCAAATTTTCTGGGATTGGTTCTTGGAAATTTTTGTCGAACGGTTCCGGTTCACAAGATTAAGGGGTAATTTTTTGGAGTTCAGAAATTCTAGGGGGGGGGGGGTAATTACCCCCTTTACCCCCCTTGAATCCGCTCCTGGCTTGTCCTATATATATGTTTAATGATAAAGGAAACAAAGAGCAGCCTTGTCTCACTTAATGGTAAAATTTGGCATCTGTAGTGTCGCTATTACCAATTCTAATTTTGGCTGTTTGTTAATCTTACAGATTGAAAATTATATCCAATACAATGTCTTTTTAGGATGTTTAATATTATCTTTCAATTAACTCGATCAATCGATTTCTATTCATTCACAAAGATCAGAGATACTTATCTATATAAACCTAATGCTGTTTCAATAACGATCCTCGGGCTCAGTATTGCCTCCCTCGTTCCGTTTTAATCCAAATTAGTCGTTTCCTAGGTTTTCTTCTGTATTCTTTTCTTTTCTATTCTTTTGTTAACTTTCATTTAAAAAATTTTAGAAGTCTGTGATAAGAGATTGATTCATCTGCAATTTTCACATTTATTTTTATATTTCATTTTTAGTACAGGCAATATAGAACAAGTTTAAAATATCAAGGGGCAGATTATCGGTTTTGTATATTTAATTTATTGCGTAGTAAAGCCTATCATTAAATTTAGAACTTCTGTATTTAAGCGGTTTACTTGGTATGTATCTCTACCTTGAGCTTTTTCATTTTAACCACTTTTAACGCATTTTAGATTTCTCATTTAAATATTTCATGTTTCTTTTTTGTTTATTTTTTCTACGAGCTTGAAAAAAAATTTTTTCTATACCCCTAAATTTGTGGGACCCATCCTTATCTTATGACACTCTGCTAACACATCCAGTATCCTGTTCTTTGCAAAAATAACGGCAGCATGTGACCAACAAACTTTAGGCAACAACCCAGTTAAGTGGAAATATATTTACTCAAAAGATGTATTGTATACAATATTTGTCATCCTTGCCCATCTTTTTGAGAGGTTAAAGTAGCTTTTCTGGCTCTGAAGATGGTTCGAAAGACATTTTGAGGCAGTATTTTACATTTTTTCTGTTTTTAAGACGCACGTTCTTTCACAGTTAAATTCAAATGTCTTCTGTTTTGCCCAATTACCCGAATTTTTTATTATCCTAACCGACCTTGGTCCCGTTTATTTCGGATGAACGGAGTTCGGCTCTATTTTGAAAATTCATAACTCTATCAGAATCTTTCTTTCCCCTCTCATACGAAATTTGAAACCTAATTTGTTTATCTGCTGATTCATAATATACCTGTATTGTTATGCGTAATACGTAAACATGCCCTACCACTTCCCTTTTGGAAAGGGAAAATTTTTATCTTTAATTTAATGAATCTTTTTTAGCGCTAACACGTCTTGCTCGAGCACGTTTTATCCAATCTCTGAAATTCTCGCTCTCCACATCACTTTATATTCATAAATACATCGAAAAAAAGGAAGTAGATATCGAAATGTTCTTAACACATCATAATTCTAAGCTCTTTCCTCATAAAGCATGGGAATATAAAATAAAATTTACAAGAGAAAATCGGAATCCCGGTCCCCGCTATAATTCCATATCGAGTACTAATTTGAAGTTTCCGGATGCCAGGTTATGTCGACCGGTAATGAGTGAATATGTGATTAAATAAATAAATAAATAAATAATAAATATTTTTTCTCTTACTTTCTAACAACGCTGTAGAAGTGGAATGGTCGTAATTTCCACGAAAATGAAACAAACTCCACTTTGTTTATTACATTTTTGTATGCAGTTTGTTTATTAAAACTATATACTTATTCCAAATAAAAATAATGCACAAACGGTTTCGACGAGTGACCGTCATCATCGGTGTCGAACACACTAATCGTAGAGGTAAGGATTTTTCGGTTAAAAAAGGTTCATTCGGAGGGTAACTATATGGGTTTAAATAAGAAAAAGTTTAGAATATTCATGTCTTATCTGTATTGGCAATAATAGTAAATAATTAAAACCTCCTTCACCGGAGACAATAAATTCACGCTGCAGGTTGGTGGTAAACACCATCGCAGGACCAAAGTCAAAAGGAGACGCACCCGCAGAACTCCGTCGAAAGACATTAACACAGTGTACTCTAACGAAAACTTAAACTTGACACCGATGTTTCAACAGCTGCCATCTCCAGTACTGTGGGGTATGGGAGGAGGAAAGAGAGTATATATGAAAGAAGTGACCGTCCGGGAGAGGAAATGTGAAAGGATTGGGTTAACTGAGTAACTAAAAAAGGGGGGAGTGGGGGATGGTACCTAGGTTGTTGTTCATAACAGTGTTTATTTTTTTATGTATGCAGGCCGGCCCGAGCTACGGGCGAGCCGGACGGCTTCCCGGGGCGCTATAGTTTCGGAAGCGCAATCCAGATCATTTATCTCTACATTACTTGCAAGTGAATAAATATTGGATGCCAAATTATATCGAAAAATAGGCTAGATTGTTGATGGCATTCCTTTTAATTTTTCATTATCAATAATTTTTATAGAGCGATGAAAAATTAACATTTACTTCGTAAATATTTCAACAAACATTAACGAAATAGGGCGCTGGAGTGCTATCTCCCCCGGTGCACCAAAATTCCTCGGGTCGTCAATGGTGTATGTAAATGCTTTCGTATGCATCGGGTTTATTGTATTGGTCGATAGATTTGCGAAAGGATAAATTTTCTGTGGTGATAGGATTGTGAGTGTCAAAAATAGGAGTTGTAATGTTTGATTTGTTTATTTTATTGTTTTTGTAGTGTGCTATGTGTTCTTTATACCGGGTTTCCAGTTTTCATCTAGATTGCCTACGTAAATTTTGTCACACGAATTGCAATTGACTTCGTAAATACCTGATTTGCGGTGATTGGGAATTTTATCTTTCAGTTACATCACAAGGATGGATAATTTATTTTCGTTGACATGGGCAATGTTTCTTCGGTATTACTCCTTTCTGGCGTATCCGAATGACGCATATTTCTAAACGAATGCTCAACATCATCAGTGAAACATTATCAGCTACTTGGGTATTTATAGATTTTGTAAAAAGTATCTAATACTACGGATGTCTTTTTCCACAAAGTTTTAACAGATCTAGGAAAGTATCTATTCAGTGTAGCAATCCATTATGAAGAAAGAAATACAGAAAATTCTTTTATAGACGTAATAATTACTGTTGTGCTATGTAGAATTTTCATGACAGTTGGGTTCACACCTTTTTCTAGCTACTTCTACGGAAGTACCATTTACTTCATTAAGCGTATGTTGACAATGTGACCGATTCGATGTTATATTTGAAATTTACTTTCACATTGTGTTCGTAAATTAATAATTTCATTTTAATTCTTGGCGTTCGCCTCTAAAAGAATTCCGGAATGATAACGCGTTGCAATCATTTTGCTACATATTTGAAAGCTTTTCAAAACTTTGGTTAGCTAATCAATTGGAGAAAATAGGAATTTATGAAATCGAAATGTTCGAAGTCGTAGGATCTGCTATCAGGAAAGTGGTTTATTGGAACATATTCAGTGAGTTCTGAATATTTGATCAAAATAGGACGGGAAATTGAGATGTAAAGCAAGCACAATTTATGGTCAGAATGTAGGGGCTGTCCGAGAAATGTTAGCATCCCGAGCGTGATAGAATTGCAGTGCCTCCTTCCATAAATGCTTGTTGAGATATTTACAAAATACATGTTAATTTATTCATCGCTCTGTAAAAATTACCGACAAAGGAAAATGAGTGCCATCAGCATTCCAGCTTGTTCTGCGTTGATATAAAACATTTTTTCACTTATATGTACTGAAAAGATAGTTGGTCGGCTTAGCGCTCCCAAGACTTGGAGAGGTCTTGTCAAAAAGGATGGGAAAATAATGTACCTCTCAAACTTACCTCAAGCGACGGCTCTGATGAAACCCTCGTAACTTGACTATAAAAAAATAAACACTTCTAAGGTTCCGGTTGGTGTACGATTCCTTGTGTAAGAGAGTAAATGTACCTATTCAGCTTCCAAGAAAAAATTATTTTTCACAGAATTTCCTCTAAGAGACGCATAAAATTTTCCTCTCTTCGAGCTTACAGTCAAGCACATCATTAAGAAACACACCGATCCTTATCCAAATGAAGCACAAAGAAAATTGATTTATTGGCAGTTCTGCACTATTTTCACAAGATAATGGTAGTTATGCATAAAGTCATAAAAATCTCCTTACAACAAGATCTAAAATAGTGATGCATAAATTGCCAAGGACATTAAGAATCGCGATCATATACTAATACCAATACCATCTTGCGTCATATTTCGCAAACAAATTTTCTTGTAAATTTTGGCAGCAAAACCAGCGGCGACAGCGGCACTTTTAATCGCGCATCGATCTTTTTATGCATAAAAATATATAACGATTACTTTTTACTTACCGTTTTTTTAATGTGAAACTGCATTTTTCATTTTGGAAACTATGCCAAGTGTTTAAAAGTTATTCCCGAGCATAATTGAATCATGTAATCGAGACTGAAAGCGGAGAAGAGAGGATGCCATCGGCAATACGTGCACCCAGATAGGTGGATGGTACGTGTAGATGAGGGCGAGGGAAACTCCAAAGAAGAGGAGAAGTTGGAGAGTGCGGGCGGAGGTGCTATGTAGGAGGAAGGAGGGAAAGAAGCAGCGGGGAGTGTGAAGGAAAGAGGGTGCATCTTTGGGATTGGAGGTGGTGCGTAATTTCCAGTTGCCGTAAAATATGAATAAAAGTGTTCGAAACCTGATGATAAAGAACACTTGTCGTAACCGTTCGTGCAGTTTTTATGTGGAAATAATAAAAATTGTTAATAAAATAGTGCATTATCTTTCATTTTCGCGCAAATTATGCCAATACTCTTCTTTTAGAGCCAAAACAAATATATCGGCCTCGGCAGTCAGTAATAATCGATTGAGCTTGAAATATAGGGGAATTGAAAAGATTAATGTGGGACTAATTATACAAGCTGAAAGCCAAGCATCATCTTATGATGCCTCTTATATAAGA
Organism: Tanypteryx hageni; assembly: GCA_028673005.1. NCBI lineage: Eukaryota > Metazoa > Arthropoda > Insecta > Odonata > Petaluridae > Tanypteryx > Tanypteryx hageni. The sequence continues at coordinate 160,362,229 of CM054120.1, forward strand.
TATTTCTCAAGCGTTCGTGGGGAGTTCCGATACTTCGCAAAACACGAACATAATACATGCATCCACTGTTCAGAACATTTCAAGGACAGTAAATCTTTTCAAATCGTGGCCAATTTCAGCGAGAAAGACTCAACATAACCAGCTCTACATTAAACTTTTTTGTGAAAAATTTCTTTTAAAGCCCCGTTTCAAGAGGCAGCCAGGGTAGAACGACTGACAAATCGATAGCATAGAGAAATAAAATCGACCATGTAGACGCCTTTCCACATGCTTATAACTTTTCGATTATATGAAGTAGAACGGCGATCTTCTTTGTTAGTAGTAGATGAAAATTTTAATTGTTGAAAATCTCCTCTTTTCTGATTAAAAATTATTCTGACGCTAATTCGTCACCGATATGAATTTAGTCTTCAGAAATATTACACCGTATTCTTTCACTTATAGAACTATTTCCCTCCGAGGTTTTATCTTAGTTTTACTAATTTTAAATTGCAATTTTACGAAGCTCTGCAATGATTTCCTTGTGGGATATTTCAGTTGAACAATAATCTACTTATAATTTTGGAATTTACGATTATTCCCATTGGTTGTACCTATCATCCTGCCCGAGGTCAGCTTTTTAGACCTTCTAGTATCCTAAACATTAATATTATTTATACCCTAGGTAAGAAGCAGTTATTTATAATAATATGCAAAGCCTGTGCCAGCAATTTTGTGTGCTTCCACGTGTACTAATTGTAGCAGAGTTTGCGTTTTTGTAAAAATGCGATAATTCTCAACCATTGGTATCCGTGTAAAGCAATTCGCAGCTACACACTCTCCTCTTAAATTCTCATAGAGAATAAAAAACTTTTACATTCATGGGTTACAGTGATTTCCACTTAGAAAAGATGATTAAGTATTACAAGTGTCATCGTAATCCGTTAATGTCTCAACAGGTAATGATAAATCTAATGTTACAATTTCCTTGTGCTTGTACGTGTTGCCATGGTTACAGGTTATGCTCTTATATGAAATGCAAATCTGCACTCATGGCTATCCGTGTCAGGCAAAAAGCTGCTGTACCTATTCCTCATCATATCTTTGGACGAAGAAAATTCTCTTTCCTTCATGGGTAGCACAGATACTAGAGAAGATGATATAACTTTCCCACATCACTGCATCATTAAAGCATGGAATACTATAAAGAAGTAAATTATCTTTCGCGGGATTATGATGGTTTTCGCAAGATCACGATAATAAGATATACCTTTCGAATATCATTGTGCTCCTTGAAAGATGCACCAGCAGGCATTAATTATTTCAATGAAGGTATTTCTACAGCTTTCTTTGTACAATCATGTTTTCGGATGTAAAGTAAATCGCTAATGCTACAGGAGCCATTTTAACCAGTGAGGCAAACCAGCTTTGAATATCCAATGAAGAACAAGACCAAAGTACAATATATCTCCCCAGTTTCGAAGAAAATACTTTCAGCAATGGTACTACCCTATTTATAAGTCATTTCATTTGTATATTACCATCTCGACGAGTTTATTTCTATTCAATTATAATTAGGCTTAGTAGGATAGGATATAAATCGAAAAACGTCGATAAACGATAACTTGGAACTCCATCTAAAAATTCTCTGGAAGAAGAGAATTCATTACTTTTGATATGTCGCACAGATTCTCAGTCGGAGAAGACAGTGAAACAGGATATCACGATGTCCATCTTATCCAGGGATGACCCGCCATGACGGTATCAAATGGATCATAATGTATTTTCAATTGTTTCTACGTGCTTCAGTGCTCGTAAAATTTGTGCTTATCTATCAATTGCGAATTCTTGTAAGCATAGGTGACATTGAAAGACAAAACGCAGCTCCACATCATCCTCATCATTTCTATGTAAGAAAATAATTCTCTTGCTTTCATTGCTGAACTGTATATAAAATAACAGAAACGCCCGTATATCTTATAATATAATTTTCTTTTAGCTCTGTCATGAGCCAATCATTGACGGAGACCTTCTCATCAATTCCCTAGCTGAAAAAAATTCATTAATATTCATGGGATATATTAATTTCATGTTAGAGAAGTGGATAGAGGTTTTCTTCCAGAATGTCTTTATAATCCATGGGCGAATAAACAGCTCATCATCGTATAACTTATATTTAAAGTTTCCTTTGCTCGCACGTCTGGTAATCGCTGCATAATATTTTCTTATATAAAAAGCAAAACTGGAATTATTGCTTTCACCTTGAAGTAAAGCGCAGCTACTAAGGTCTAGAATATTGTAAAGAAGTAAATTATCTTTCATTGGGTAGATTTAGCATTCTTTGAATACGAAAATAAGTCATTTGAACAAACACAAAAGCACACCTTGTATATTGCAAGAGGAAGTAGTTGAACATCTCAGCAATGGATTTCTACAGGATTCGTTGGACAATAATGATTTCGGAAGTAGGCGAAAAGAAAACATTAAAAATCCAGGAGCCATTGCAACCAGGCAAAGCAAAGTTTTGAATATCTTAAATAAACTTTCCATTGCTCACACGTCTGGAAATCGCTACATATTATGTTCTTATATAAAATGCAAAACTGTAACAATTGCTTTCACCGTGAAGAATAGCACCGCTACTAAATTATGGAATATGGTAAAGAAGTAATTATCTTTCACGGGGTAGCTTTAGTATTCCTTGAATACGATAATAAGACGTATGCAATGAAGGCTAAAGCACTCCGTGTAAGATGCACCAGCAAGGAATTGAACATCTCAGCAATGGATTTCTACAGCATTCGTTAGACAATCAAGATTTGGAAAGTAAGTAAAAAGAAAATATTAACACTCCGGGAACCATTGCAACCAGGCAAAGCAAAACTCTAAATATCTTAAATTTATTTTCCTTTGCTCGCACGTCTGGCAATCGCTACATATTATGTTCTTATATAAAATGTAAAACTGGAACTATTGCTTTCACCGTGAATTAAAGCGTAATACCTAAGGTCTGGAATATTGTAAAGAAAAATTTATCTTTCATGGAGTAGCTTTAGTATTCCTTGAATACGATAATACGACGTATGCAATGAAGACTAAAGCATTCCTTGTAGGATGCACAAGCAAATAATTGATTATCTCAGCAATGGATTTCTACAGCTTTCGTTTGAAAATGAAGATTTCGGAAGTAGGTGAAAAGAAACCATTTACGCTCTTGGAGATATTGCAACAATGAGAACATGACACTGAATATCTTAAATTAATTTGCACGCATGTCTGGTAATAGCTAAATATTATGTTCTTTAATAAAATGCAAAACTTGAATTATTCCTTACATCTTGAAGAATAGCCCAGTTACTAAGGTATGGAATATTGTAAAGAAGTAATTTATCTTTCATGGAGTAGATTTATTATTATTTGGATACGATAAAAAGATGTATGAAAGAAACATCGAAGCACTCCTTGTAAGATGTGCCAGTTTAAAGTTAAGAAAAGCAAATAATAAATTAATATTCCTTTGATCGCACGTCTATCAATCGCTAAATATTATCTTATTTAATAAAATGCAAAATAGGAAATATTGCTTTCACCGTGAAACGTAACGCCGCTACTAAAATATGGAATATGGAATACAAGTAATTTATCTTTCATGGGGTGGCTTGAGTTTTCCTTGAATACGATAATAAGACGTATGCAACGAATACTAAAGCACTCCTTGTTGGATGCACCAGCGATTAATTGATCATCTCAGCAATGGATTTCGACAGCATTCGTTTCACAATCAAGATTTCGGAAGTAGGTGAAAGGAAATATTAAAACTCAGGGAGCAATCGCAACCATGCAAAACAAAGGTCTGAATATTTTTAATTAATTTGCATGCACATCTGGCTATCGCTAAATGTTATGTTCTTTAAAAAAATGCAAAACTGGAATTATTCCTTACACCTTGAAAAATAGCCCAGTTACTAAGGCATGGAATATTGTAAAGTAGTAATTTATCTTTAATGAAGTGGATTTATTATTTTTTGGATCTGATAATAAACAAACACCAAAGCAATCCTTGTCAGTTGTACAAGTTTAAAGTTAAGAAAAGCTCTGTAAATCTTATATTAATTTACCTTTGCTCGCACGTCTGGCAATGGCTACATATTTTGTTCTTATATTAAATGCAAAACTGTTACTATACCTATCACAGTGAAGAGTAGCGCAGGTACTAAAGAATGAAATGTTGTAACGAAGTAATTTGTCTTTCATGGGGTAGATTTAGTATTCCTTGAATACGATAATAAGACGTATGCAAAGAAGTCTAAAGCACTCCTTGTAAGATGCACCAGCAAGGAATTGAACATTCCATCAATGGACTTCTACGGCTTTCGTTGGACAATCAAGATTTTGGAAGTAGGTGAAAAGAAAACATTAACACTGCGGGAGCCATTGCAACCAGGCAAAGAAAAGCTCTGAATATCTTAAATTAATTTTCCTCTACCCGCACGTCTAACAATCGCTACATGTTTTTTTTTATAATATGGAAAACTGGAACTATTGCTTTCACCGTGAAATATAGCGCAGCTACAAAGGTATGGAGTTTGTAAAGAGGTATTTCATCTTTCATGGGGTAGCTTTAGTTTTCGTTGAATACGATAATAAGGCGTATGTAACGAAGACTAAAGCACTCCTTGTAAGATGCTCCATCAAGGAATTAAACATCTCAGCAATGGAATTCTACAGCTTTCGTTAGACAATCAAGATATCAAAAGTAGGCAAAAAAAATCATTAACACTCCGGGAGTCATTGCAAAAGCAAAGCAAAGCTCTGAATTTATTAAAATAATTTTCGTTTACTCGCACGTCTGTCAATCACGACATTATTTTCTTATACAAAATGCAAAACTGGATCTATTGCCTTCACCGTAAGAAATAGCGCAGCTACTAATATATTGAATATTTTACAGAATTCATTTATATTTCAGGGTTAGCTTTAGTATTTTTTTGAATACGATAAGAAGACGTATGCAAAGAATACAAAAACACTCCTTGTGAGATGCACCAGCAAGAAATTGAACGTCACAGCAATGGATTTCTACAGCTTCCTTTGGACAATCGAGATTCCAGAAGTATGTTAAAGGATAACATTACAAATCCGGGAGCAATTGTACCCGGCAAAGCAAAGATGTTAATACCTTCAATTAACTTTCCTTTGCTTGCACGTCTAGGAATCGCTACATGTTATGATCCTATATAAAATGCAAAACTGGAACAATTTGCTTTACCGTGAAGGATTGCGCAGCTACAAAAATATACTGTAAAGAAGTAATTTATCTTTCATATGTAAGCTTTATTATTTCTTAAATGCTATAATAAGGCGTTTGCAAAGAACACCAAAGCACTCTGTGTAAGATACACCATAAAGTAGTTCAACATCTCAGCAATGATTTTACAGATATCGTTCGACAATCTAGATTTTGAAAGTAGGTGAAAGGAATCATTAAAACTCCGGTAACCATTGCCACCAGGAAAAGTAAAAATCCGAATATCTACAATTAATTTTCCTTTGCTCGCACGTCTGGCAATCGCTGCATATTATGTTCTTATAAAAATGCAAAACTATAGCTTTCACCGTAAAGAATAGCGCCACATCTAAGCATGGAATATTGTAAGGAAGTAATTTTTTTCATGGGGTAGCTTCAGTATTTATTATTCCTTAAATTCGATTAGACTTTTGCAAAGAACACTGAAGCACTCCTTGTAAGTTGCAACAGAAAGGAATTGAACATCTCAGCGATGGATTTCTACAGCTTTCGTTAGACAATCAAGATTACGGAAACAGGCGAAATAAATCATTAACACTCCGGGAATAACCAGGTAAACCAAAGCTTTGAATATCTTAAAATAATTTTCGTTTGCTCGCACATCTTACAATCGCTCAATATTGTGCTCTTATATAAAAAGCAGAACTGTTACTATTGCTTTCACCATAATGAATAGCGCAGTTACTACATTATGGAATACTGAATATACGTAATTTATTTTTCATGAAGTAGCTTTAGTGTTCTTTGTATACGATAATAAGACGTATGCAACGAAGACTAAAAGCACTCCCTATAAGTTGCACCAGTAGGAGTTAAACGACACAGCAATCGATTTCTAAAGCATTCGTATGACAATCAAGATTTCGAAGTAGGTGAAAAATAATTAACATACCTGGAGCCATTTTAACCAGCCCAAGCAATGCTGTGGATATCTTATATTAGTTTTATTTTGCTCGCAGGTCTGCAACCGCTATATCTTATGTTCTTATATCAAAGACAAAATTAAAAAATTGCTTTCACCGTGAAGTATAGCGCAGTTATTATGGCATGGACTATTGTAAAGAAGTAATTTATCTTTCAGGTGTTAGCATTAGTAATCCTTGATTACGATAATAAGACGTATAAGAAGAACACCAAATTACTTCTTGTATGATGCACCAGCAAGTAGTTGAACGTCTAAGCAATGGATTTCTAAAGCATTCGTAAGACAATCAAGATTTCTGAAGTAGGTGAAAAAATCAATAACATTCGAAGAGCAATTTGAACCAGGACAAGCAGATCTGTTAATATCTCAAGATAATTTTATTTTGTTCGTACGTCTGGCAACCGCTACATATTATGATCTAATATAAAATGCAAAACTGTAGCTTTTGCTTTCACCTTGAAGAATAGCGCAGCTATTATTGCATGAAATATTGTAAAGGAGTAATTTATCTTTCAGGAGGTAGCTTTCGAATTACTTGAATACGATAATAAGCCGTTTGAAAGGAACACAAAAGCGCTCCTTGTTAACTGCACCAGCAAGGAGTTGAGCACCTGAATATTGGAATTTTCAGTTTTCGTGGGACACACAAGACTTTGGAAGTAGCTGAAAAGAAAACGGTTACACTCCGGAAGCCATTTCAACCAGGAGAAGCAAAGCTCTGAATATCTTAAATTATTCTTCCTATGCTCGAACGTCTGGCAATCGCACAATATTGTGCTCTAATATACAAAAAGAAACTGTAACTATTGCTTTCACCACGATGATTAGTGCAGCTACTAAATTATGGAATACTGTATATAAGAAATTTATCTTTCATGGAGTAGCTTTAGTATTCTTTGTATACGATAATAAGACGTATGCAACGAAGACTAAAAGCACTCCCTATAAGTTGCACCAGTTGGAGTTAAACGACTCAGCAATGGATTTCTAAAGCATTCGTACGACAGTCAAGATTTCGAAGTAGGTAAAAAATCATTAACATCCCTGGAGCCATTTCAACCAGCCCAAGCAATGCTGTGAATATCTCAAGTTAATTTTATTTTGCTCGCAAGTCTGACAATCGCTACATATTTTTTTAAAGGCAAAACACGGACTATTGCTTTCACCGTGTAGAATAGCGCAGCCTTTATGGCATGCAATATTGTAAAGAAGTAAATGGTCTTTTAGGGGGTAGCTTTAGTATTCCTTGAATGCGATAATAAGACGTGTTCGGAGAAGACTAAAGCACTCCTTGTAAGATGCACCAGCAAGGAATTGATCATCTCAGCATTGGATTTCCACAGCCAACGTTATACAATCAAGATTTCGGAAGTAGGGGATAAAAAATCATTCACACCCCGGGAGCCATTGCAACCAAGCAGAGCAAACTCTAGAATATCTTGCAATACTTTTCCTTTGCTCGCACGTCTGTCAATCGCTACATATTTGGTTTTTGTATAAAATGCAAAACTAAAAGTATTTCTTTCACTCTGAAGAATATCGCAGCTACTATTGTATGATATATTATTAAGAAGCAATTTATCATTCATGGGGTAGCTTTAGTATTCCTTGAATACAATATTAAACCATATGCAAACGAAGACTAAAGCACTCCTTGTAAGATGCATTACCAAAAATTGAATATATCAACCATGTATTTCTGCAACTATCGTTAGACAACCAAGATTTTGGAAGTAGGCGAAAAAAACCATTAATACTCCGGGAGCCAATGCAACTAGGCAAAGAAAAGCTGTCGATATCTCAAATTAATTATATTTTGCTCAGACGTCTAGCAATTGCAACATATTATGTTCTTATATAAAAGGTTAAACTGGAACAATTGCTTTTACCTTGAAGAATAGCGCAGCTATAATGGCATGGACAATTGTAAAGAAGTAGGTTATCATTCTGGATGTAGCTTTAGTATTCCTTGAATTCGATAATAAGACGTAAGCAAAGAACACTGATGCACTCCTTATATGATGAACCAGCAAGGAGTTGAACGTCTAAGCAATGGATTTCTGCAGCATTCGTTGGACAATCAAGATTTCTGAAGTAGGTGATAAAAATAAATAACATTCCACGAGCAATTGAACCAGGCCAAGAAAAGCTGTGAATATCTCAAATTAATTTTATTTTGCTCGCACGTCTTGCAATCGCTACATATTATGTTCCAATCTATAATGAAAAACTATAATTTTTGCTTTCACAGTGTAGAATAGCTCAGCTATTACGGCATGAAATATTGTAAATAATTAATTTACCTTTCAGGGCGTAGCTTTAGTATACGTTGAATACGATAATAAGCCTTATGAAAGGAACACCAAAGCACTATTTGTAAGATGCATCACCAAGGAGTTGAGCATCGCTGGCAATCGCCACATAATATGTTTTTATATAAAATGCAAAACTGGAACGATTGCTGTTACCGTGAAGAATAGCGCTGCTACTCAGGTATGGATTATTGTAAAGAAGTAATTTATCTTTCATGGGGTAGCTTTAGTATTCGTTAAATACGATAATAAGACGTATGTGACGAAGACTAAAGCACTCTTTGTAAGATACACCAGCAAGGAATAGAACATCTCAGCGATGGATTTCTACAGCTTTCGTTAGACAATGAAGATTACGGAAGTAGGGGAAAACAAATCATTAACACTTCGGGAACCACTGCAACCAGGAAAAGAAAAGCTCGGAAAATCTTGATTTAATTTTCGTATGCTCGCACGTCTGACAATCGCTACATATATTTTAAATGCAAAACTGGGACTATTGCTTTCAACGTGTAGAATAGCGCAGCTATTACGGAATGCATTATTGTAAAGAAGTAAATTGTCTTTTAGGGGGTAGCTTTAGTATTCCTTGAATGCGATAATATGACGTGTTCGGAGAAGACTAAAGCACTCCTTGTAAGATGCACCAGCAAGAAATTGACCATCTCAGCATTGGATTTCTACAGCCATCGTTATACAATGAAGATTTCGGAAGTAGGGGTAAAAATTTATTCATACCCCGGAACCCATTCCAACCAAGCAAAGCAAACCTTTCAATATTTTGACTTACTTTTCCTTTGCGCGCGCGTCTGGTTGTCTCTAATTATTTTGTTTTTTTTTTATAAAATGCAAAACTGAAACTATTTCATTCACTGTGAAGAATACCGAAGCTACTATTGTATGAAATATTATAAAGAAGCAATTTATCTATCTTGGGGTAGCTTTAGTATTCCTTGAATATGACAATGAAACGCATGCAACGAAGACTAAAGCACTCCTTGTAAGATGCACCAGCAAGGAATTGATCATCTTAGCGATGGATTTCTACAGCTTTCGTTAGACAATCAAGATTACAGAAGCAGGCGAAATAAATCGTTAACACCCCTGGAATAACCAGCAAAGCAAAGCTTTGAATATCTTACATAAATTTTCGATTGCTCGCACCTCTGGCAATCGCTAAATATTGTGTTCTAATAAAAAAAAACCACTGTAACTATTGATTTCACCATGATGAATAGTGCAGCTACTAAATTATGGAATACTGTATATAAGTAATTTATCTTTCATGGAGTAGCTTTAGTATTCTTTGTATACGATAATAAGACGTATGCAACGAAGACTAAAAGCACTCCCTATAAGTTTCACCAGTTGGAGTTAAACGACTCAGCAATGGATTTCTAAAGCATTCTCGTATGACAATCAAGATTTCGAAGTAGGTGAAAAATCATTAACATCCCTGGAGCCATTTCAACCAGCCCAAGCAATGCTGTGAATATCTCAAGTTAATTTTATTTTGCTCGCACGTCTGGCAATCGCTACATGTTATGTTCTAATATAAAATGCAAAACTGGAACTTTTGCTTTCACCTTGAAGAATAGCGCAGCTATTATGGCATGAAATATTGTAAAGAAATAATTTATCTTTCAGGGGGTTACTTTAGTATTCCCTGAATACGATAATAAGACGTTTGAAAGGAACACAATAGCACTCCCTGTAAAGTGCACCAGTCAGGAGTTGAGCATCTCAACCTTGGATTTTACAGCTTTTGTGGGACATTCAAGATTTTGGAAGTAGGAGAAAAGAAAACGTTAAAACTCCGGGAGCCATTTCAACCAGGAAAAGCAAAGCGCTGAATAACTATACTTAATTTCATATACTCGAGTGTCTGGCAATCGCTACATATTTTTTTAAAGGCAAAACACGGACTATTGCTTTCACCAAGTAGAATAGCGCAGCTTTTATGGCTTGCAATATTGTAAATAAGTAAATGGTCTATTATCGGGTTCCAGGTAAGATGAAATTGCATGGAATTGAACCTCTCAGCAATAGAATCCTAAAGCATTCGATGGACAATCTAGATTTTGGAAATAGGAGAAAAAAATCATTAAGGTTCTAGGAGGCTATGCAACTAGAAAAAGAAGAGGTCTGAATATCTTAAAATAATTTTTCTTTGCTCGTACCTCTGGCAATCGCTACATAATATGTTTTTATATAAAATGCAAAACTGGAACGATTGCTTTTACCGTGAAGAATAGCGCTGCTACTCAGGAATGAATTATTGTAAAGAAGTAATTTATCTTTCATGGGGTAGCTTTAGTATTCGTTGAATACGATAATAAGACGTATGCAATGAAGACTAAGGCACTCCCTGTAAGATGCACCAGCAAGGAATTGAACATCTCAGCAATGGATATCTACAGCTTTCGTTGGACAATCAAGATTTGGAAAGTAAGTAAAAAGAAAATATTAACACTCCGGGAGCCATTGCAACCAGGCGAAGCAAAACTCTGAATATCTTCAATTAATTTTCCTTTGCTCGCACGTCTGGCAATCGCTACATATTATGTTCTTATATAAAATGAAAAATTGGAACTATTGCTTTCAACGTGAATTATAGCGTAATACCTAAGGTCTGGAATATTGTAAAGAATAATTTATCTTTCATGGGGTAGCTTTAGTTTTCCTTGAATACGATAATAAGACGTATTCAATGAAGACTAAGGCACTCCTTGTAAGATGCACCAGCAAGGAATTGAACATCTCAGCAATGGATTTCTACAGCTTTCGTTGGACAATCAAGATTTGGAAAGTAAGTAAAAAGAAAATATTAACACTCCGGGAGCCATTGCAACCAGGCGAAGCAAAACTCTGAATATCTTCAATTAATTTTCCTTTGCTCGCACGTCTGGCAATCGCTACATATTATGTTCTTATATAAAATGAAAAATTGGAACTATTGCTTTCAACGTGAATTGTAGCGTAATACCTAAGGTCTGGAATATTGTAAAGAATAATTTATCTTTCATGGGGTAGCTTTAGTATTCCTTGAATACGATAATAAGACGTATTCAATGAAGACTAAGGCACTCCTTGTAAGATATTTTCTTTTCGTATAAAACGCAAAACTGAAACTATTTCTTTCACTTTGAAGAGTAGCGCAGCTACTATAGTATGAAATATCTTAAAGAAGTAATTTATCATTCAAGGGGTAGCTTTAGTATTCCTTGAATACGATAATAAAACGTATGCAACAAAGACTAAAGCACTCCTTGTAAGATGCACCAGCAAGGACTTCATCATCCCAGCAATGGATTTCTACTGCTTTTGTTAGGCAATCAAGATTACGGAAGTTGGTGAAAAGAAAACTATAACACACCGGGAGCCCATGACACCTTGCAAAGCAAAGCTCAGAATATCTTAAATTAGTTTTCCTTTGCTCGCACGTCTCGAAATCGCTACATATTATGTTTTTATCTATAATCCTAAACTAGAACAGATGCTTTCACCGTCACTACCACGCTATGGAATATTGTAAAGAAATCATTTATAATTATGGGGTAGCTTTAATATTCCTTGAATACGATTATAAGACGTATGCAATGATTATTAAAGCACTCCTTGTATGATGCATTAGCAAAGAGTTAAACATCACAGCAGTGGATTTCTGAAGCATTTGTTGGACAATCAAGAATCCGGAAGTAGGTGAAAAAAATAATTATTTTTCCAGGAGCCTTTGCATAAAGGCGATGCAAAGCTCCGAATATTATAAATTAATTTTTCTTTGCTCGCACGTCTGACAATCGCTCAATATTATGTTCTTATATAAAATGCCGAACTGGAATTATTGCTTTCACCGTGAAAAATAGCCCAGATACTAAGGTATGGAATACTGTAAAGAAATAATTTTTCTTTCATGGGGTAGCTTTAGTATTCCTTGAATACGATAATGAGACGTATTCAATGATGACTGAAGCACTCCTAGTAAGACGCACCAGCAAGGAGTTGAACGTCTCAGAAATAGTTTTCTACATCATTCGTAGGACAATCAAGGTTTCTGAAGTAGGAGAAAAAAATCATTAACATTCCGGGAGCCATTTCAACCAGGCCAAGCAAAGCTGTGAATATCTCAAATTAATATTATTTTGCTCGCACATCTGGCAATCGCTACATATTACGTTATTATATAAAATAGTCCCGGGTATGACGTTAAACTACGTCCACAAACCGAGTGACCACCGGTATAAGTGGTCCCCCTCCACCAAGTGCCAACAGCCTATTCGTAGGGTGGATGAGCGGGTAGAGGGTCAGGGCACCTTCATGCCCCTGGGGTGAGAAATCACCTCTAAAGGCGGAGGAACTTATTCGAGGTCAACGGCATAGGATGCGGAAGGCGAGGGGAAATCACCGCGTTTAAGATCCTGAGGATATCCCGAGTATAAGCAGCTCAGGATTGAAGTTGAAATTATGAGGCGTACTCTTGTGAAATATACCGGAGGTAAAATAGTCCCCCAATCGGATCTCCGGGTGGGGACTGCAGGAGACTTTGCTTTAAAGAATAAGAATATCTGTATACGACGAATCGGAACATGGAAGGTCCGAACACTCCTACAATATGGAAAACTTGAAAATCTTAAGTTAGAAATGAAAAGGACGAGGATAGATGTGCTGGGGGTGAGTGAGATGTAGTGCCTTGATAATGGAGATTTCTGGAGTGGGGATTACCGAGTGATCCACACAGGCAGCATCGAGGACAGGCCAGGAATAGGAGTAGGAGTTGTCCTGAGCAAAGAGCTAGGACGGAGAGTCAGTGGATATATGCAATTGAATGGACGGATTATTCTAGTCATACTCGATACCAAACCAAACAAGACTGTGATAGCTCAAGTGTATATGCCGACATCAAGCCAAGACGATGATTATGTGGAAAGAGTTTACGAAATGATAAATGAAGTTATAAGAGGAGTGAAGGGAGAGGAAGGTAGGAAAAGGAACCGATGGAACGGTAGTGGGGCCCTATGGACTTAGAGAGAGGAACGAGAGAGGGGATCGGTTGCTAGAGTTCTGCACTCAGCACCAACAAGTGGTGTGTAATACGTGGTTCCAACACCACCCACGTAGACGGTAAACGTGGAAGATTCCTGGAGACAGCAGAAGGTACGAGATCGACTATATTTTAGTCAAACAAAGGTTCAAAAACCAAGTCAAGGATTGCAGAAGCTATGCAGGCCCAGATATTGACAGCGACCACAACTTGGTATTAAGTGAATGTGCTCTCAAATTTAAAAAGTTACCAAAAAGAACTAATAAGAAATGGGATTTAGAAAAACTTAAAAACGATGAGGTAGTGTCAGCATATCAAGATAAAACAAACACTGCTGTGATAAATCAAACAGAGAATGTAGAGGAGCAATGGGAAACTTTGAAGAAAACTATGCTAGAAACTGCGAGTGAAGTGATAGGAAGACAGAAAGTACAGAACAGGAAAGATTGGATAACCGAAGACATCGTTGAGAAAATAGAGAAAAGAAGAAAGCTAAAAAATGATTCCTCTGAAGAAGGAAGTAGGCAGTACCGAACATTAAGGAATGAGATAAATAGAGAAGGAAAGAAAGCCAAGAAACGATATTTAGAAGAAAGATGTAAGGAAGTGGATGAACTGTCCAAGGAAGGCAAACTGGAAAGAGCCTACAAGACAATTAAACAGTTTTTTGGTAACCGAAGGATAAGATGCAATTGTATACGAACTGAAGAAGGAGTGGTGGTGTATGATCAGAAAGACATTGCTGAGAGATGGAAGCAGTACCTCGAAAAAAATTATGGAGGAGGAGGGTTTATGGAAAAGAGATACTGGAAAAGGAATATGAAGTCGATCCAGAAGAGTGGGGACTGTATTTTGCGTGACGAGTTCGATCAGGCAGTGAAGCTGCTGAAGGATATGGAAGGCTCCCGGTATCGACGACATACCAGCAGAGCTCATCAAGGCTGAAGGCGTTCAGGTACAAAAGGAATTGTTCCATCTAGTAAGTAGAATTTATGTTACAGGGCAGCTTCCATCAGATTTTAAGAAGTCTATCATTGTCCCACTGCCAAAGAAAGCGTCTGCAATCAAATGCGAGCAGTATAGAACCCTCTGCTTAGTGGCCCATGCATCTAAGATCCTAACCACTATAATTTTGCGGAGGACTGAGGGGAAAATAGAAGCGTTCTCACGAAGAACCAGTTCGGGTTCAGGAAAGGAAGGGACACACGTAAAGCAATTCTGAGACTTCGCCTAATTATTGAAAAACGATTAAGGAAAGACAAAGACAAGTTTATTGCCTTCATAGACCTAGAAAAGGCATTCGATAGGGTCGACTGGCAGCAGTTGTTCAAGGTACTGAGGGAGGCAGGCGTGAAGTACAAGGACAGGAGAGTGGTGCAGAGTCTGCACAGAGATGAGGTAGCGGTGGTGAGGTGCGACGAACACCAGGAAGAGAGTAACATCAGGCAAGGAGTGCGACAGGGTTGCTCTTTCACCTGTACTATTCAATGGCTATATTCAGAGAGGACTGGGTGAGGTGAGAGAGAAATTGAAGGAGTAGGAGGAGTTCGTATTCAGGGGGAGAAAGTTGACATGCTACGTTTTGCGGATGACATTGCAGTATTGGCTGAGAATGAACAAGACCTGGTAGCGACCCTGGCAGAGTTGGAGACCACACTCAGCAACACCTATAACATGAACATCAACAAAGCGATAACTAAGATCTTGGTGGTTAGCTGGCATGGTACGCAGGCGCACTGCTCATTGGGCGGGGAACGGTTGGAGAACGTGGAGTCTTTCACGTATCTCGGATGCAGGTTAACACCGGACGGAAGGTCAAAAACAGAAATCATAAATCGTATTAATCAGGCAAAGACTGCCTTTAACAAAAAGCGCAATCTTTTCATCTCCAACAACATTAATAAGCACCTCAGGAACCATTTGGTCAACACTTTTGTATGGAGTGTATTATTATATGGAAGTGAGACCTGGACAATCGGGGAGGCAGAGAGGAAGAGGATAGTGGCGTTTGAAATGTGGTGCTACCTTAGAATGTTAAAAATCTCTTGGTTGGACAGAGTGACCAACAAAGAGGTGCTGAACAGGATTGAGGAGGAAAAGCCGTGCCTGTGGGATTCGGTACGGAGGAGAAGAGACCTCTGGGTCGGGCACCTCATAAAACATGAGGGGCTGGTTAGGACTATCCTCGAAGGTGCTGTGGAGGGGAAGAACGCTAGGGGCAGGCCGAGGATGGAATAAATTAACCAAATCATGGAGGATACCGGCTGCCACACCCACACAGCACTGAAGAGGCTGGCTGAAGATCGAGAAGTTTGGAAAGCTGCTGCCAAGCAATCCTAGGATTGAGCACAAAAGAAGAAGATAAAATGCAAACTGTAACAATTGTTCTATCCGTGAAATATAGCGCAGCTATTATTGCTTGAAATATTGTAAAGAATAATTCATTTTTCAGTGGGTAGCTTTTATATTCCTTGAATATGATAATAAGACGTATGAAACGAACACCAGATCAGTTGAGCATCTCAGCAATGGATTTTACAGCTTTCGTGGGACACTCAGTATATCGGAAGTAGCTGAAAAGAAAACGCTAACACTGCGGGAGCCATTGCAATCAGGAAAAGCAATGCACTGAATAACTTAAATTTATTTTCATTTGCTCGCACGTCGGGCAATTGCTACATATTATGTTTATTTATAAAATGCAAAACAGGAATTATTTTCTTTCACCGTGAAGATCAGCGCAGCTACTAATGTATGTAATATTGTAAAGAAGTAATTTATCTTTCATGGGGTAGCTTTAGTATTCCTTGAATACGATAATAAGGCGTTTGCAACGAAGACTAATGCACTCCTAGTAAGGTGCACCAGCAAGCAATTGAACATCTCAGAAATGGATTTTTAGAGCTTTTCTTTGACAAACAAGATTTCTGAAGTAGGTAATTAGAAATCATTAACACCCCGGGAGCCATTTCAACCAAGCAAAGCAAATCTCTGAATATCTTAAATTAATATTCCTTTTCTTGCACGTCTGGAATTCGCTCCATAATTTGTTCTTATATAAAATGCAAAACTGGAACTATTGCTTTCAAAGTGAAAAATAGCGCAGCTCCTAATGTATGGAATATTTTAAAGAAGTAATTAATCTTTCATGGGTACCTTTAGTATTCGTTGAATACGATAATAAGACGCATGCAACGATGAATAAAGTACTCCTTGTAAAATGCACCCGCAAAGAATTTACCTTTTCAGCAATGGATTTCTACAGCCTTCGTTGGACAATAAAATGTTCGGAAGTCGGTAAAATGAAAATATTAACACACCGGGAGCCATTGCAAATCGGCAATGCAAAGCTCTGAATACCTTAAATTACTTTTTAATGCTCGCACGTCTGGCAATCTCTACATATTATGTTTTTATATAAAATGCAAAACTGTATCTATTGTTTTCACCGTGAAATGTAGCGCAGCTACTGAGTTTTGGAATATTGAAAAGAAGTAACTTATATTTCATGGGGTTGCTTTAGTTATCCTTGAATATGATAATAAGACGTATGTAACGAAGACTAAAGCACTCCTTGTATGATTCATCAGCAAGGAATTGAACATCTCTGCCATGGATTTCTACAGCTTTCTTTGGACAATCAAGATTTCGGTAGTAGGTGAAAATAATCATAAACACTCCGGGAGCCATTGCAACCAGGGAAAGCAAAATTATGAATATCTTAAATTAATTTTCTTTCGTTTGCACGTCTGGCAACCGCTACATATTATGTTTTTATGTAAAATGTAATACTGAAACTAATGCTTTTACAGTTAAGGAAATGGCATCTACTAAGGTATGGTCTATTGTAAAGAAGTAATTTATCTGTCATGGGGTAGCTTTAGTATTCCTTGCATGCGATAATGAGACGTTTGCAACGAACATTAAAGCACTCTTTGTAAGATACACCAGCAATGAATTGATCATCTCAGCGATGGATTTCTACAGCTTTCGTTAGACAATCAAGATTACGGAAGTAGGCGAAAAAGAATCATTTACACTCCGGGAGCCATTGCAACCAGGCAAAGCATAGCTCTGAATATAGTTAATTAATTGACCTTTGCTCGCACGCCTGGCAATCGCTACACATTTTGTTCTTTTATAATATGCAAAACTGGAACTTTTGCATTCACCGTGAAGAATAGCGCAGCTACTAAATTATGGACTATTGTAAAGAAGTAATTTATCTTTCATGGGGTAGCTTTAGTGTTCCTTGAATACGATAATGAGACGTATGCAACGAACGCTAAAGCACCCCTTGTAATATTCACCTGCAAGGAATTGAGCATCTCAGCAATGAATTTCTACAACTTTCGTTGGACATCTAGATTTTGGAAGTACTTGAAAAGAAATCAATAACACTCCGGGAGCCATATCAACCAGGTAAAGCAATGTTCTGAATATCTTAAATTAATTTTCATTTTAGCTTCTTCTCCAAGAATGATCCGTGATCTTGTTGTCAAATATGTTAACTTTCATAGAAATTTACATATGCTGTAAATCGGAAATATTCGACCAGATGGTGCTTTAATAGCTGATTTCGTTGTAGTTAATCTTGATAGTGGATATTGCAATAAATATTTTATTTATATCCTAGAATATTTCTACATAATGGAGCCTTTCCAGGTGAAGTTTGTTAACGATTATTCTTCTGTTTCATGTACGGCAAATGTCTCTGTGTATTTACTTATATAATGTGCGCATTCCTGTATTTATTGGTTGCCGTGTCTGGATAAAAGAAACTACACCTAAAGAAATTTGTATTTTTAATTCAGCGTGAAGTAATGGTCGTAGGGTACGTGCTTTTAATATTCAAGTCCATTTTATTAAACAATTCTATGAAGGAGGTTATTGCCTTCTTTTCATGCGTTGCATTGATTTCCAGTTAGTGTGCCTACCTATCGTAAATTATTGTGTAATTTGTCAGAATTACGATAGAATAGTAATAGAATTTAACTGAGCAATTTTAAGTTCCAAAGAAGCCGAATATTAATCAAAAATAAAGAATATGGAAGAATATGATACTAATTTGAGTTGAAGGCTTTCGCAGCGTTGCTGAATGCTGGTGGAGGTTTTCGGGTTTCGCTGCGTTGGCGGCATTTCTGGCTCTCGACGTTTCGCTGACGTTGCAGTCTGCATCTTCAGGAGATCTCATCTCGAAACGTTGAGAGCCAGAAATGCCGCCAACGCAGCGAAACCCGAAAACCTCCACCAGCAGAATATGATACTGTCGAAAACGGGCATGTTTAAATTATAATTAAACATATTTGTAAATTTGGATGTGAAATTTACAATATCTCCCATTTAATTTTCCTAAAGTCTATTTAAACAACTGAGTATAAGAGTTCTTTTATGATTTATTCAGTTCCATTTCATTCTAATATGCATAATCACTCGATGTGAAATTTATGTATGAATGAATTCCGATTGAATTATTTCATCGCAACAGAATCGGTATCAAGTTAAAAAGCGATACCTATTTACAAACTTTCTTTTTATGGATCTATTTTTAAGGAACTCGCGATGTATGTTAATATAAATAAAATAGTATTTTTTCCATACGTAGAGTACTGACAGATATTATTGTTCGTAGGTGATGAAAGTTAAATAAACACAAGTAATGTAAGGTAGGGCGGGGTAAAGGTACGCACCTAACGTTTGGAAAATTTCTGTGGCTTCGATTATCGCTATAATGAACTACTTTTTCTCTGAGCAGCTTATTTTATAAGGAATCACAAAAAGATTGATTTTTCTCTTCCCTTCTCTAAGAAAGAAAAAAATAATTTCTTGAAAAAAGTAAAATGCGTACCTTTGACACAGGGGTGGGGTACAGGGTACGTATAAGTGATAATATGTGTACGCCAGGCAGAGGAGAGCCCACTTTGTCGATTCTAGTTTCGGAGATATCAGCATTTTTGTGAGAAAAGTTAGAAAATGTAGATGTCTATAAAAGAGCATATAACAATTCTCTGGTTTATTAAGAATAACAGTATGGAGGAATTATATCCGTAAAGGAAGTACAAATAGACCTCATTTTAATGTCGTGAATTTGGCTTCAATTAACTCAAAACACTATTTTAAAATATCATCTAAAATTTATTTTTCAACATCGAAGTGTGATTTTTATTTTGTTTTACTCATAATTTATCAAATAATACCGCTGCCTTCATAACTCCATACCGACAAAGTGAGCCCTTCTCTGGCGAACGTACACATATGAGAAATTAATAGAAATAGAAGGTGAAAGCTGGAAATGCTAAGAAATTTCAAATGTATTGCTCAAATTACAAAAAAGCTTAACCAACAAAGTTCGAGCGTACATAAAGGTCAAACCGAGAATCATTCACAAGTGTTTAACAAAAGTCACATACAAAAAGTCCACCTTCATATGAAATGCAGTCTTCATGCTACCATTATTTGCACAGATTGCACTGAATTCATTCTTCAGCAGGGGGCTTTTTATAAAGTTTTTCACGTACAACCTAAGAATTTAGATTCGTTTCTTGTTCCACAACTTGTTGTTGGTTAGTTTTACTAACTGAAGCAACTTTCTTTGTTGTAGAAGCACGTGTTCGTTTAGAAGCAGTGCTTTCGGTGCCACTTTTTCAGCATTTTTCTTAGCTTCAAACAATGCTCTCTTCTTCTGTTTTCTTTATCTTCTGCTTCTTTATTGTCTTTCCTCTTCTGAATGCATCTTATGTGGTATTTCAGTTAAAATGATAGATTTGCACTCCTTTATTTTTCGTGTCTGTTCCACTTTTGGGAGAGATGTGATAACAGCTGGTGAAGTATGACACGAGGTTGTCATTGGAATTGGAGAAATTTTATCAGTATTTCTCATGTCCGACACCACTGCACAGATGCTGGAATCACGGTCATAATTAGCTTCCTTGTTGACTGATGTCACTGTCGAAACTATTTGTGGATTACTTATAGGAGAAGCAGATGTCGAGGGTTTTCCTCGAGACGGTTCTTGTTGAGTTAAGGCTGGCTCACACTAGAGAGACGGACGCGGCCGGGACGTGAACTGAGCACAGACTCTTTTCGGGAAGATCATTCACATTTGTAGGTTAGGTCTCGGTCGAGGCACGGTCACATTCCAGCCTCCACCTAGAGCGTGACGTAGTTTATGGATGCACCTAACTAACAGAAAGATTCAAGCTCACTTCGACTGTCACCGAGGATTGCCGATAGTAACCGAATAGGCTAGGACTCGAAGGTGTTTGGGACAAAAGTTGCCTCCTCGAGCGAACTAAGAGGTTCGTTCTTAGGCTTGACCGCGTCCTCCCCTACAAGTGTGAACGCACTTTGTGCTCCCACATGGAATCTTCATTAAAAATAAGATGTTTATATTTAATCACAAATGTTCCAACCGCGTTCAGTCTGCGACCGCCCCTCTAGAGTGAACCAACCTTTAAAGCACGCAGTACCACTACAGTCAAGAGGCTGCTCAACAACTGGGTCTCCATCGCCAAAATTCATTGTTAATTGATTTTCAAAATCTGCCTCATATTCTTTGTAAGTCACTACAAAGGGTAAAAAATATTTGTCATTGAAGATAAATCTGTTGAAATCGATCAGCTATACTCCTCCGGCTGTCCATTTTTCAGTAGCTCCTGCGTATTCTCCAATAGCTCGTGGAATTGGTTGAGTGACACTTTTCCTTTTGAATGTCCTAGAACAAAAAAAACAAACAGAAAATTAATTAATATATCATAGCTTTAAAACTTTTTTCTTCAATTTTTTTAACCCCTTTTGGCCCTCGTGTGCTGATTATAATAAATAAATGCATTAGTAGCAAGTAAAAAGATCAGAACTTGTCTTGGAATGTACCACGAATGATTAAAACAACTCAAAAATGCATTTATAAAAGATGTCAAGAAAACATTTACCTTAGGGCAAAAGTACGCATGCCTACCTTTGCCCCCGGAACTTGGCCCCCACAGCTTGCACTCATTTAACTGATCGGTGCTGCCATGTGCCGGCATTCTCTCAAACCGAAATTATGTCCGAGTTGCCTCACAATGACTAACTCTTTCTAAAATTACACTGCCATTATGTGACAAAACATCAGTTTTAGCATGCATAATTATCATTGTACTCAATAAGTTGCATCAGAATTGAAAATAACATAACTTACCTCATAATTTATGTGTATTTGGTAGAGACAGCATGAAATTCTTCAACTACACTTTGGCCGTGACACCTCAGGAATCCATCAGTTTTGCCAACTGCTACCACATATGTAGAAAAAACCCTATGCGTGTCATTACCCCGTGCGTACCTTTACCACACCCCACCCTAATTAGTAATCGATGGCAAAAAATGAGCCAACAATCAAGTATTTTAACCTGAATCTATAGTCTGCAGAATTTTTCTTATGCTTATCGATTAGGCATCATCATTAGTGAAAATTTTATTAAAACCTGGTAACTGCGTATTTTAAATAGTTTTATCCATCTCATTATACACTATAGAATGTTTGATATTCGGATTGTTGGTCCAAGAAGCATGCGCACAAATTCTGTCTTCTTCACTCTTCGGAATGTAACTGTAACAAGGGAAAGGTGGCAAAGCTCATTTGTGAGAGAAGGGTGCAACTGTTTGTGTCCTTAGAATCCTAAGGAGAGCATCCCAGAGAACGCTAGGACGCTGATGGACACTAATGGACGAATCGAGACCGAAGAACCTGTTAACACGGACTGCGGTTCCTATGGTAACGTAATCGATTCCTATGGATCGTCTTATTTCTTCAAACGTTTGTTTGCTGCGTTTTTTTAAATAATTGTGGATCTCTTTAACTTATTATGAATATGGTTGATTTTTATCATCTATTTAATTAGAACCGATTGGTTTTTATGACCTTCCATGTAGAAAGTTAAGAAATAAAATATGTGTACATATATTTAAAAGTAAAACCCTTTTTTATAAAGTCTAGGAAGTGTGTGTGATAATTTTTTGCATCTTCTGGAACTTAGAAACCATTTTAGAAGATTTTTTCAGAAATAACTTCGAAAAAGATGCATGGCTCTATAGGACATAATGAGAATGTAATCATCATAGGCCAAGCATTTTTCCAATGTTATTCATGATGAAGTCAACAGCAATTATTACTGCATTCCAGAAATTTTCTTAGACTCAAAAATGTATTTTCTAGGCTTTATGAAAAATGGCATTACTTTTAAAAATTTATATTATTTCATTTTCTACTTTTTTACTTAAGTTTATAACTATGATAATTAGTTAAAATTTTACTTAATGACATTTTGTTGTATCTTACTAATAATTATTAATATTTATAATACTTACACTTAAAATTTTATTGAGAAATCTAATTGCCACAGTCACAGTTTTAGTTGGCTTCAGAAATTACCACATCATCATTGGACATATTAATAATAAGATTTAAGGAGAATTACATCATAAGATTTCATAATAATTCAATAATTTATTTTAACCTTTAACCTCCTACATCTATCCGGATCTGTTTTTGTGTATTGAAGTCTTGGCAGACCTCTGGTCATCTTTCTTCTATTTTCCACTCTAGTATTGTTGTTACTATGTTTTCGTGGCTTGTCTTATCCAATTATATCATTTATACTTTTACATTTCGAGCAGTCTTCTCAGTTCATTCATTCTTTCCAAAACCTCTTCATTAGAATTTATCCATCATAGAGATCTTCAGTGACCTTCTCCAACACCATGATTCGAAAGCCATTAGACGCTTTTCCCCCTATTTTGGAACCGTGCATATTTCGGAGCCATACTGTGCTACGCTACTTACATAACTTTCAACTAACATTTTCCTTACTCTTTTATTTATGTTATTAGAGTAAGTATTATTTCTTTTCTTAAAGTATCTTTTTAACCTGTACAATATTAGATATAATTTCTTGACAACTCCTTCGGTGTGATGTTATTCCACTCTCTAAATATTTAGATGAATTAACTTGCTCCAAACTAGCGCCAACTATCTCTATTATAAATTGTTCTTCGCTACATCGACTACACAAGTGGTTCTCAACCTTTTGCTTCTTGTGTCACACATAGCACCTTTTCCAGACTACCTGGTTCCACCATAGTATCAAGAAAAACCTCACTTTTTTATGAATGGATTTCTACGTCTATAAGCATATAAGTAGTAGGTATATTAAAATTGGTAGATATTTTCAAGGACTTAAAGATCGCAATAATATTTAAATAATTTTATTACATAATTCACGAACAAAAACAAAAGGTCTACATTAACAGTAATAAAATGCAAAACTTTAGCTAATGAGAAACCTGGGGTTGTGTTTCATTGACAATCATATCAATCCTTGGCGTAATACTTGAAACAGCTAGTCGAAGTGTTGGTTCAAGTTAAAGGCCACACTGTTTCCTCTACCACGTCTGAAAATCAATGAAATATATAAAATATTCCTTCATCGACCCTTTTCTTCCAAACAATCAATTCATATTTGAACGCTTTTGTCTTAGTTGGGAGGTGGAAGCCTTATAATCGAAAATTCAGTTAATTCGCAAGCGAAAATGTGAATTAAGTCGTTAGAGGTGCTCAATAGGCCTATCTTTGAGGTAAGGATGTAGTTTCTTAAAATGTCTCTTCAAAATTGCTCGCCCGACCACCTGTTCGCGTGGTTTGAGGAGACCGCGCAAAATCAGCGTTACGTCCTTAGGAAGGGACGTTAAGCCGTTGGCCCCCTTGGTGCTTTTCGTTAAGAGTAGACTAATGTTGCCAACGGGTTTCCCTCCTCCCTTGTGAGTGTATTCGGTGAGGAAGGAGATATGGCTATAATAATATTATTAGCCAAAATTACACACACACACCTCTTCAAAATTTGAGATATCATTCTTTCATTGGTTAATATTTCACCACATTTGACACATTTGAATATGAGTATTATCATTTCCTCTCTTCGAGAATCCATACTGAATGCATCTTTTGTTGTACCTTCTGTTAACGTTCTTTTTCTGTCTCTTCTCAGCTTGAGTACCTCCTTCAGATTTTGTAGCTCATTTTGATTCTGAGGGATAAAATCGAAATATGAAGCAATAAGCAAAAATGAAATTGAATTGACAAGAGTGATTTGAAATAAGTATTGCCGTTACACGACAAATGAAGGCGTATATATCCTGATGCTTTCTGAATTATTAAATACATACTTCGTCTTCGTTTGGTTTACCTTTTGAGGAATGCCTAAAAAGTGCGCATGCTAAATACGTATAATACAGCCTCGTATTTTATATTACAATTTTAAGATATCCTTCTTCCACACCAGACAAAAGACAATGTTCAATGAGATCTATTGCTTTACTAAGTGAGAATGTAGCTGAGGGTTGGAAGGAAAAAACCATAATAACCGATAGATATTTCCCCTGGTGCTTAAGCATTTTGAAATTTTCCAAGAAAAGGAAATCGATAGGAATTTAAAAAGATAAGGCACAAAGGGACGTATTAGTTCATTCGTTCCCTTAGATAGGAGGGCGGGGAGAGGAGTAATTGTTAAGGACAAAGGAAACTCGGTTGCAATCCTGCCTTGCCAGAGTCCTTTTCATTAGAGTTGGCGAGTCAGATTTCGGCCGTATTCGAGGCCGCTCGTATGTCTCCGCTGCTAAGAGGTGGGATAGTGCCTCTTAAGCAGAAACCTCATGCTAGACGTTGCCAACTCTACAGCGTAACGTTTGGCGGGCATTTAAAGGGAATTCGCGAATGTGGCAACACAGCACACTCGGACACGATGTTACCACTAGGGAGACCCGATGGAGAATGAGCTTTCGAATGCTTAGGTTCTCCCCTCCTTCTTTCCTATTGGTTTGCTTAGTGTCTTGCCCCCGTCTACTTTCTCTTTTAGCTCCCCCTAACTCGCCATTTCATCTGAAAAGCACTATAGCCGGCTCGGGTCTGGGAAATTTCATGGGCCAGTGGAAACCTTTTGAAGGAAGACCGAAAATGAAATCTTTGTAACTGCTTTTATGATCGGATTTCCCATTTCTTCTTCGGTCTCTGCCATGAGTTTGCATAGAGCTTCTCAGCAAGTTTTACATAGCTCCTTTCCCAATGATGATATAACTCCAGATGGCAATAAAGTGCCGGAAAACCCATAGCCAAATGTATTCATAGTTATTTTTAGAAAGCGCAATCGAAAATACCAGTTTGCCATTCCGGGTAGTTATAACCCCCAGACCATTCTTTTGCAGTCACATTTCTGCATATATTCGCTCAGTTGCAATACCTGGTCACTCGAGGGAAAACAAGTGGAAAACCAAATTTCGGTATTTTTAAAAAAATTGACCAAAACAAATGGTGCCGACATAATTATGAATTTTGAATTAGAAGAGAGCGAAAAAATCTATAGAGTGGTAGGTAGAATAAGAATAAAAACACAGCGCTTTGTTGCGCCCTCCTACGAGCGCTGAAGCATCTGTCCGGTAGGTCGTTTTCTGATAAGACAAAATAATAAGTCAATGTCATATTGGATCGGAGGAACCTTTTGAAGGTATGATTTTACATTTCTCGGGTTTGTCAATACAATCTCCTCTTCGTGGGACTTTATTGAATGAGTGTTACACGTTTTCCTAGAGAGGGAAATCGTCTTACTCTCGCTCGTAGATTTAGAATAAAAAACAGGTATTCATCCCTTTTCAATAAATATAAATAATAAATAAATGCTCTGTGACCCTTTAAGTACATGAATCAAATAGAGATGGGGACAGAAAGTCTGGCCGATTGTGGTGCCAAAATGTCCTCAGCCGGCTCTGGTCCCACCTAGACGACTATTAAGTCCCATTACTGGAACGCGTCCCAGCGGTTGAGAAACACCAGGCTACACAACATCGTTTTACTTTTCTTCTTAGGTCATATTATAATTCGAATTCATTTATTAATTCATTGTTCTTAGTGGAGCTGATATATATTTCTCCTAGCCCGTTATAATGACAATGTCGTCTGCGTATCTTACCTTAATTATTTGAGTTCCGTATTTTTAAACCTATCCGTAATAGCTATATGTATGTTAAATAATACAGGAGACAAAGAGCAGCCTTGTCTCATTCATAGGTTGATTTTGGCATCTTTAGTGTTCCTATTGCCGATTTTTATTTTTGGCTGTTTGTTTATCATAGAGTTTGAAAGTAATTCTCCTCTTGTTAAATGCAATACAATGCCCTTCTAGGATGTTTAACATTATTTTCCAATTAACTCTATCAAAGGCTTTCACTTAGTTCACAAATGCAAGAAATACTTTTCTATTTACCCATTATGCTCTTCCTATAATTATCCGCGGACTCAATATTGCCTCCCTCATTCATATGCTCCGTTTAAATCGAAATTAGTCTTTTCCTGGGATTTCATAAATATTCTTTTATTTTCTATTCCTCTGTTATTCATCAAATTATAAATTTTATAAGTCTGTGATAAGAGATTAATACTTCTGTGATTTTCACATATAGTTGCATATTTCATTTTGGTATAGGCACCAAAAAACATGTTTAAAAAGTAAAGGGGCTGATTACCGATTTTATATGTTTAATTTATTGCGTATTAAAGCATATCATTAAATTTAGAACTCATGGATTTAAACAGTTTACTTGATATATTATCTGTACATTGAGCTTTTTTATTTTTAACCACTTTTTACGCATTTTAGAATTCCAATTTTAAAATTTAATGTTTCATTTTTGTTTGTTTTTCCCACAGGCTAGAAAGAACTTTTTATCTATAATTCTAAATTTTGGGGACCCTCTTTACCTTATGACACCATTCGAACACCCACTGCAAGCTATTATTCACATAAAAAACGACAACATGCGCCCCACACAATTTAGGCAATACCCTCGTATGTGGTAGGATGTGTACACAAAAGATGCAGTGTATGTAATATTCGTCGGCCCTTCTCATTTTTTTGAGAGGTTGGAGTAACTTATATGGGCGTTAATAATTAATTAATATTAATACATATTCTTTTTTTCCCAATTATCCAAATTTTCGAATATCCTAATCGACCTTGGTCCCGATTATTTCGGATGAACGGAGTTCAGCTCTATTTTGAAAATCCATAACCCTATCAGAATCTTTCTCCCTCTCTCATACGAAATTTGAAACCTAATGTGTTTATCTGCTGATTCATAATATACTTCTATTGTTATGCGCAATACGTAAACATGCCCTACCACTTCTTTTTTCGAAAGGGAAAATTTCTACCTTCAATTTAATGAATCTTTTTAGCGCTAATACGTCTTACTAGAGCACGTTTTATCCAATCTCTGAAATTCTCGCTCTCCACATTACTTAATATTCATAAATACATTGAAAAAATGAAGTAGATATCAATATTTTTTCGATACTTATGATAATTCCAAGCTCTTTTCTCATAAAACATAGAAATCGAAAATAAAATTAACCAGAGAAAATCGGACTCCCGGTCCACACGATAAATTCCATATCGATTACTAATTTAACGCTTACAGGACGACAGGTAAGGACGACCGTTATAGATTCGATGTCTGATAAAATAACAAGCTATTTCTTTAGAAGTTTATTGCCTTAAAAATTGCCATCCGGTCGAATCCTTGAAAATTATATTTCTCATTCATTCATAAAACTGAGAACAGGAGAAAAATGTATCCTTTACTCGGGTTCATAACCGGCTCTTACAACTACCGAGCGGGTATTCTACCAAAGAAAAATTTATTTCCATTCACCAAACTCATGGATCCCTATGCTGTCAAATCAGTTTTTACCGCTTGTGTACTATCTCTTCTTGAGTACAGTCAGGGGCGCGCCTACCCAGGGTGTAGTGGGTGCAACGCACCCGGGCGCCTTCCCATTAAGGTATTTGTATCTATATATTGTGGCAATTCAAGTTGTGCATTCTGTTTCGGAATATTTCTTCCTTTGTCAGAGTGAAAAGGGAAAGTGGGAGATACTAAAATGGCACGAAATTTTCCACGCAAAAATTTCCGATCCCTTGCGATACGCGGTTGCATGGCTCAAGGAGGCTAGAACACGTACCAGTGGCGACCGAAAATGGGTTCACCGTAGGAGTTGCCAGGAGGTGGGGGCGCTACTCTGTTAATTTCTATCCCGGAGCTAGCGAGGAGCTCCAGCTAAGGCAGCAACCCTTTCGTAAAGTACCATCAGGGCCGGTCCGAGGTAGGGGCGAGGCGGGCGACTGCTCAGGGCGCCAAAGTATTGGGGGCACTAAATCAATCATCTATGTATATCTTACTTGCAACTGAATACATTTTGGAAACAGATTTACATCACGTGAAAATCTATATGGAATTACTATTTCCTTTCATTATCAATTATTATGCATGCGTTCTTTGCACGAAGTGAACGCATATAGGAGAAGTCGTTTCCGTCCGTCCATCCGTGCGCATGTTAAAACTCGGAAACCGCTGGACGTATTATGATGAAATTTTGTACTGGGGAATTTGGCTAAAATAGGTGGGCCGACTTCAATGTTGGTCAAAATCGGACAGCAATGATGACAACTTTACATGAAGACCAATAATGTTCCTTTGTTTCAACTCGGGAACCGATGGACGTATTTGAATGAAATTTGGTATTGGGGAGTTTTGCTAACATTGGTCGGCAGATTACAATTTTGGTTAAAATCGGAAAAAAATTACGTCCACATTACATGAAGACCTACAAGTAGTTTACAATGTTCCTTTGTTTCAACTCGGGAGCCGCTAGACGTATTTTGATGAAATTTGGTATTGGAGAGTTTTGCTTAAATTAGTCGACCGATTCCAATTTTGGTTAAAATCGGACAACAATTACGACCACTTTACATGAAGACATATATATTTTACAACGTACCTCGCTTGTTTCTCGTTAAATTCTCATCTGAGCGAAAAATATTGTGAACATTATGAAATTTCAAAATGCATTTGGAAACTCTTGTGTATTCCGACATGAAGTACACCTTTCCAATCTTGTTATACAGAGCAATGGATAAATGAGCAAGTTCTTCTAAAAATATCTATACAAAAATTTACGGACGGGAGAGCTGGAACACTTTCTCGCCCGGGGCGTCAAAATACCTTGGCCCGCCCCTGAGTACCATCGACCTTTCCCATAAATCCTTTCGCTGGAAGAATACCAGATGTCTATCATTTTTTTAGTTCTCCCTCTTACCGAGTCTTAAAAATCCCAAATCTGTTTTAAATTGGTTGGAATAGCTTTTCCGAAAACTAGCTTTCCCTACTCCTTCACGATCCCCCTCCTTCGTTAACGTTCATATTCATTTCGAAATAGTACAAAGCTCTTAAATCTCTTGAGCTTTCGTTGGAGAATGATCGCTTTTCCTCAACGGTGTGTAAACAGAAGGGTGTGATACTTGAAGATAGTATACTTCGTTTAGCGAAAAAGAAATTCTTTTTGAAGCTGAGTAGATCATCGTTCATGCAGAGGAAAACTGCACATACGTAGGGTTTATTTTCTTTGTTTAAACGAGGAGATATTTCATATAACGTGTTTGTTTCTACTCGAAAATTCTTTTATTGCTTTCCGCTCATAAGTCCAAAATTATTTTGAGTTTTTGATAAAATTGTAGGTAAGTAGTTATAAAAGATAACTTGAATACACAGCTAAATCTGTCATAATTATAACATCTTAAAAATTTTAACTAATAACCCTATTGAATCTTCACTCATTTTTGAAGAGTGAGTTTACAGTGATGTACTCCTTTATTCTATCCTTGTACGAGTCCATATAAATTTATCGATTTATGTATACAAGATAACTTTTGAATACAAAAGGATTCCTTCATTTAGAAGAACAAGGATCAGCGGAATGGCAGGGCAATCATTTTGTCGAAAGCCCGACGCCAGTATTTTTGTATTTGCACGATTCTTTATACGTTAATTATATCCTTATAGAAGATAATGTAGACAAGTTTTACGAGAGGAAATTATTCTTATCAACAACTTTCCAAATAAGTGTGTGTATATAGGGTTACGTTTGGTTTCGCACTTATTTGTACGTACATCATATAGATCCGCGATTGTTTGCTAACACTCAGAAAGTTATAAAAGTACGAAAATATCTTGAAGGGTGGATTGCTAAATAAGATTTGATATATGTTCTGGTATGTATTATTAAAAGATGGAGAAAGAGTAAAGTGTTTTGGTAGGAGCGCGAGTTTGAGGATTGTTCTAAGCAGTTTTTAAAAATACTTTGATAAAATTCAATAAATAAAATTAAACGCAATGAATGCTTAAGTTCTATTCAATAACTAGAATATTAATTAAGATCTTTTATGACCAAAAGCCAAATAAAGTACAATTGCCATGAATGGGTATACATATTTGAAATATGATTGAAAATTCGATAAAACCTAGTAATTGCAATTTTTCAGATATAATGCAAATCATTAGTTTTTTTTTGTCTTCTTAACCATCTTAGCTTACCATTTTTAGTTTTATAGTTACATTTATATTTATTTATTTATACATTTATTATACTATTCTCTATTAAAGTAGTCATTTTATTATATTATTAAAATAGAGTTTTAGTAATGTCAAACACCGAAACACAAAATTAATATAACATGATATTGCGTGAATTTTGCCATATGCCGTATTTCGGTGGCCGTATTTAGATGTACCGATGTCAAATTCCATAACAATTTCTCCAAATAATAATCGAATTATTGACATCTACATCTTCATTAGATTTTAAATATCTTAAAATAAAAATACGAAGTCGGGACTTGGATGTAGGAATGCATAAATAATTGAAGTTTGGTTTTGTTATAGTAGAAATAAATATCGCATCTAATTAGGCTTGTAAATTGACAAAATAACCCGAAAATATTGGAATTTTTGTTTTTTCATTAAGGTAACGGTACAGAATATTGACATTTAATCAAATGTGCGGCAAGTTTTATAAGTTTCGTTCAAGCAGATGTTATATTATATGTTTATCTTTATATTTTTGCAACAAATTATTTCAATCAGTTCGTTCTAGGATACATCAACAGAAATCCATCAGCTTGTCTATACTCTCTGTCGATGAAAAAAGTCGTA